>CM053035.1:25658360-25663360 GCA_028564925.1 Lithobates sylvaticus | reverse complement strand
CTGATCTTTGGTGCTCACTCAATCTCCCACGGATAATCATGGACAGGCAGTGCCACTTTCTGCCTTGTTAAAACGCCCCCCCCCCCCATCCACCCTCCTCCGCCATTTTGTTAAGGCCCACCCTTTTAAAAAAAAACTCTGAAAAAAATCTGCAGAACTTATTTATTGCCCTCTGTGCCTCACCTTGTAGGCAACCCCTTAATACGTCCTTTGTGCCACTCATTGTCTTTTCTACTGAAACATAAAAAAAAGCCTTCCGATCTCGCCAACCGCTAAGCGTCACGCTTATTGTGTCCGTTTCCAGTCGTCATTTCTGCCTGCGGATTATTTTTATTTTTTTCTTACCCAAGTCTGGTTTCCTTTTTTTTTTTTTTTAGACCTTTCAGTTTCTGTTTTGCAAAACGTTGTATTTTTTTCTTTTTCCTTTGCAGGTCTATAGGAACGTAAGTAATAAAATATACATACATGGAGAGACAGATGTGCGCGCACGTCGCGCCCTCTTGCAGGCCGGGGGGGGGGGGGGCGGGGGGGAGCCCGCAGGAAGAGGGGAGCAGGCGCTGCAGAGGTTAAAACTTCCATCTCGCGGGAGGTCACTTTGGGACGCTGAATATCTGTTTCATGTCCCCGCCCTGCTGCAAAATCTCGCCTCTGCCAGGCAGATTAGTTTTATGCTTGTTAACCCAGATACTGCCGGAGCCGTCTGCCCGGCCTCGCAAGATTTTACCGGAAGCCGAATAGAAAAACCGGAGATTAATAAAGACGTTTTCTTTCCCTAAAGAATAGATTTAAATAAAAAGAAATGTTTAATGATACAGAAGATAAAAGGAAAGTCCTTTTCTATTTACTACGTTAATTTAAGCAAGACTTTTGCGTTTTCCCCTCCCGAGCCCTCGATTTATTTTCATCCCAATTACATTTGTCTCGCTGCGCCATTATTGCAAACGCGCCATCTGCCATCAGCACTCCATGAAGGCTTCCACTCTTTGACTCCCACGTCACGTTAACATTTATTAACATGGTGGATGATATTCGATTATTTTTTGCAGCATTTTTCATCACTCCTATATTTATTAATTTTTTGCTTTTTTTTTTTATTTATACTTATTAGCTGCGATTTTTTTAATATATGTCTGCCCGCTCGGAGAGCATGCATAGCAATCATTGCGATGCCCACCATTGCATCCTCTCCTGACTTTGCTCAGAAACTGCAGTGCATTGTGGTCCGAGGACTCCAGGTCTCCTGTGGTTGGCTGCTGGGCCGGCAGTGAGCTCTGATTGGCTGCAGCGGCTCAGGACACTGGCAGGGGGGCGGGCCCTGCGTTTCTTGGTTACAGACTGGTCTATAGTGAGATCTTTCTTTTTTTTTTTTTTTCTTTTTTAGCAAACTGGTTGCAGAATCCTTTCTTTTTTGGAACAAAATTAGTTGGGGGCTTTTACTATTTTTGAAAGAGGTAGCATAAAATGTAATATATATATAAAAATATATATATATATATATATATATATATATATATATATATATATATATATATATATATATATATATATATATATATATATATATATAATATATAAATATATAATATAAATTGAAATTGAACATAATAAAATGTAATATATAATAATATAATATAAAATGTAATATATGTAATAAAATGTAATATATTAAATAAATATATATATATATATATATATATATATAAAAATATATAATATAAATTGAAATTGAACATAATAAAATGTAATATATAATAATATAATATAAAATGTAATAAAATGTAATATATGTAATAAAATGTAATATATTAAATAAAATATATATATATATATATATATATATATATATATATAAAATATATATTACATTTTATATTATATTATATTATTATATATTACATTTTATTATGTTCATTGAAAAAAATGAAATTTCTGTGCAATTTCTAAAATAATGAATAATAAAAACTATACAAATAATATAGTTAAATAGTTACATCATTAAAAAGTTACATAGTAAGTCAGTTTGAAAAAAGACACAAGTCCATCTAGTTCAACCAACAATTAAAATAATAATAATAATAATAATAATAATAATGCAATCCCATATACACAATCCTTCACCCACAGTTGATCCAGAGGAAGGCAAATAAAAAAATAAAAACTGCACTGGTTTGAGCACTGGTCCAAATAATTTGGTGGAGGGGGATTATGGTGTGGGGTTGTTTTACAGTTTGGCCCCTTAGTTCCGGTGAAAGGAACTCCTAAAGCGTCATCATACTGAGACATTTTATGCTCCCAACTTTGTGGGAACAGTTTGGGGACGGCCCCTTCCTGTTCCAACATGAATGCGCACCAGTTCACAAAGCAAGGTCCATAAAGACATGGATTAGCGAGTTTGGGGTGGAGGAACTTGACTGGCCTGCACAGAGTCCTGACCTCAACCAAGGATAGAACACCTTTGGGACGAATTAGAGCGGAGACTGCAAGCCAGTCCTTCTCATCCAACATCAGTGCCTGACCTCACAAGTGCGTTTCTGGAAGAACGGTCAAACATTCCCATAGACACACTCCTAAACCTTGTGGACGGCCTTCCCAGAAGAGTTGAAGCTGTTATAGCTGCAAAGGGTGGGCCAACTCAATATTGAACCCTACGGACTAAGACTGGGATGCCATTAAAGTTCATGTTGGGCCGGCATCCCAATACTTTCGGCAATATAGTGTAGATTGCACAGGAATTATGTTTTGTTTCAATGTTGTTTTTAAAAAAATAATTATTTCTTCTTTTCTTTTAAATTTACATAATTTATTTATTATTTTATTATTATATATATTTTTTTATAATCAGCAACGTAATAATTCTACAACCAATGAATTACTTATTGAATTAATTAATTTATTTAAAGCAAAGAATTATTTATATTGAATTATTTAAAAATATTCATTAAATAACTGATAAAATGGTTGCAGAATTATTGCGTTTTTTGTCCTAAAACATACATGGCAGTGGAACGTAACATCTATATTTATTTAATTCATTTAATGAAATAAGTAACTAAATGGTTTCATAATTATTATGTTGTTTGTCATAAAAACATAACTGGCATAGTAACTTTCCTGTGAAATTTATAGATAACTGATATAAATGGTTGGCCAGGCATCACTATCAGTGCTTCTAAAACAAAGCACTCCTATAATTAATAAACTGAATGAATCATTAAACATGTGCTATAATAAAATATGTCACAATAAATATCCACCTCAATAAAAAAAAAAAAAAAAATAAACAAAAAAAAAAAAGAATGAATGTGTCTTATTGATTGGATAGGATAGTTCAATTCTAGTGGGGTGTAGGATAAATTGCCCACATCCCTAATATGAACCACAAAACAAAAAGAGACCCTCTGGTGGGACTTTGTAGGGCAATGACTCCAAATAGGCGTAAAATCAATTAAATAGGTAAAATATAATTTTTTTAATATTACAAAATATATAAAACAGCACACAGAATTAACAAGCAAAATACAGGTAGACAAAATACATGAAAGATGTGTAACATAATACTCATCACAACCACTATTTAGAATCACTCTCGTACTAATGAACATGAGTGATACCAAAAAGTTGGGTCTCTTTTTGTTTTGTGTTTTATTGATTGGACAAAATAATTGTAAAGGTACTAAAATATAACCTAATAAAAACCACACATATAATATAAAACTGTGTATAATAATGTCCATAGACGTTAGCAACCACCGTGCTAACTAGGGGTGCAACAGATCGCCACTGATCCGTGATCCAAACGGGTCACCCTGTTCGGATCGGCACACCCCGCGATCCGCGGCCTCGGCCTTAGGAAAGGCCGCGGCTTCGGCCTAGCTCCGGAGCGGCGGCCATCTAAGTGCACCCGGCGGCAGTTTACAATGTGATCGCTCCGTCAAATGACTGAGCTATCACTTGTAAACAAACCTCTCTCCCCTCTGTGTACTGATCTGTACAGTGGAGGGGGAGAGATCAGATGGCAGCAGCGCTGTGGGCTGGATCTGTAGTGCCCACAGCGCTGCTCTGTGGCAATTGCAGTCACATTCATCCATGCTCAGCCATCCCTCCATACTCTGCTAATACCCTGCCATACCCTGCCAATACCCTGCCATACTTTGCCAATACCCTGCCAATACCCAGCCATACTCTGCAATACCCAGTCATACTCTGCCATACACTGCAATACCCTGCCATACTCTGAAATACTCTGCCATACTCTGCAATACCCTGCCAATACTCTGCAATACCCTGCCAATACTCTGCCATACCCTGCCAATACTCTGCCATACCCTGCCAATACTCTGCCATACCCTGCCAATACTCTGCCAATACCCTGCCAATGCCCTGCAAATACTCTGCCATACACTGCCAATACTCTGCCATATCCTGCCAATACCCAGCCATACTCTGCCATACTCTGCAATACTCGGTGATACCCAGCCATACTCTGCAATACCCAGCCATACTCAGCCGATATTACAGTGGGGGAGATGACGTGGATATTACAGTGAGGGACATGACGTGGATATTACAGTGGGACTATATGGTGGTGGAATTTTCACAGGTTTTTGCAAATTCAATTATTATTTGCTGATCCAAAAAATGATCCGATCCGTGACTCTGATCCGAGGAACGATCAAATCCGTGAGTTTTTTGATCCATTGCCCCCCTAATGCTAACGATACCCAGCATGTAATATGAAGATAACTTGCACGAAAATTTACTCTTGAATTGACAAGTACATTCAGCACGCTCCGAAAAGGGTGAGAAATGTCCACTGACGGTAACCATTTTTCACCGCAGTGCCCAAGGAAGATTCAATATGTGCAAATCTTATGACTACCGACTAGTTTTCATAGTAGGTAAGGTTGAATAAAGACAATAGTCCATCCAGTTCAACCTGTGTAGGTGATGTACGTGTGTCAATGTCGAAAATCATTTCCCATATCCCTGTATGTTGTGTT
>CM053035.1:25616429-25657881 GCA_028564925.1 Lithobates sylvaticus | reverse complement strand
ATAATGCTCATACATCTTGGGGGGGGGGGGATTTAGCATGTTCGCCCTGGGCACCAGATGACCTTGACCTTGAGTGCTATTACAGTGTAATGCCCCATACACACGGTCGGAAATTCCGACCACAAAATCCGTCGGATTTTTTCCGACAAATTTTGTCCGACACTGGTGCAACAAAAGTAAAAACCACAATTCCTTTATTAAAAAAAAAAGGGTTCCGCGATGTTCATCCATTATCAATAACGCCGCCCAACGGACCCAAAAAAAAGTCGGACAAAGTTGTCGGAAAATCCGATCATCCTGAACGTGGTGACGTTCGTTGCGTACGACGGAACTACGTAGAGGCTAGTAACCAATAGCTTTGGTCTTGTAATTTGATCTGAGCATGCGTGGCACTTTGTCCATCGGAATTCGCTACACACGATCGGAAAAAGTCCGATCGGACTTTGTTGTCGGAAAATTTGAGAGCAGGATCTCAAATTTTTTCAGACGGAAATTCCGATGGAAAAAGTCCGATGGCGCCCACACACGGTCGGATTTTCCGACAACATGGTCCGATAGGACATTTTCCGTCGGAAATTCCGACTGTGTGTACGGGGCATTAGAAGAGGGTCAGCGTCTTTGTGGAAAAGTAAAACGAAATTATTTCTACTAAATGTAAAATGTAACATTTGTGCTTTTGTCTTTCCAGATATCATGATGGCATTCGCTAGTGTCCCTCCGGTGATGAGGGAAGAGGTGGTTGCCGCAGTGCTATTCATCAAGGCTCTGGTGAACAGATACCACCAGCTGAATCCAAAGATCATTGAGGTGTTCGGTGAAAGGTTGGCAGAGATTTTGGGCCGTAAATACACTGGGCGCTGGTATGTGGACAAGCCTAAAAAGGGCCAGGCATACAGGTAAGTCTTTATTACCGTACGGTTTCAACCGATAAGTATCCTTTGACTATTTTAAGACATTAGATGGCTATTAATATAGTTCCCCAAAAAATGCCCTATAGAAAAAAAATAATTTAGGGAGACACCATTTTTCGTAGCTGCTGTGGAGTTGGATATGAATGTTTTAGCCAAATTGGGCGCAGGTTTACCCCTACCCATACCCATACCCATTCAACAAAAAAAGTGTCAAAAAGTAAAAACCACAATTCCTTTGTTAACAAAAAAAGTGTTCCGCGATGTACATCCATTGTCAATAATGCCGCCCAACGGACCCGAAAAAAGAAAAAAAAAACTAAAATACTCCGCTTCCATGGGAGGCGTCCCGGCGACTGCTGTCTTTTTGCTGTGACAGCTCTTATATAGGCAAGGGCAGGGCCACCCGCCTACATAACCGGATGGCCCCGCCCCCCTCAGACGGCACATAGTTACATAGTAGGTGAGGTTGAAAAAAGTCCATCAAGTCCAACCTATGTGTGTGATTATATGTCAGTATTACAGTGTATATCCCTGTATGTTGCGGTCGTTCAGGTGCTTATCTAATAGTTTTTTTAAACTATCGATGCTCCCCGCTGAGACCACCGCCTGTGTAAGGGAATTCCACATCCTTGCCACAATAAAGAACCCTCTACGTAGTTTATGGTTAAACCTCTTTTCTTCTAATTTTAATGAGTGGCCACATGTCTTGTTAAATTCCCTTCCGCAAAAAAGTTTTATCCCTATTGTAGGGTCACCAGTACGGTATTTATAAATTGAAATCATATCCCCTCTCAAGCATCTCTTCTCCAGAGAGAATAGGTTCAGTGCTCGCAACCTTTCCTCATAACTAATATCCTCCAGACCCCTTATTAGCTTAGTTACCCTTCTTTGTACTCGCTTCATTTCCAGTACATCCTTCCTGAGGACTGGTGCCCAGAACTGGACAGCATACTCCAGGTGCGGCCGGACCAGAGTCTTGTAAAACGGGAGAATTATGGTTTTATCTCTGGAGTTAATCCCCTTTTTAATGCATGCCAATATTCCATAGTTTGCTTTGTTAGCAGCAGCTTGACATTGCATGCCATTGCTGAGCCTATCATCTACTAGGACCCCCAGGTCCTTTTCCATCCTAGATTTCCCAAGAGGTTCTCCCCCTCCCAGTGTATAGATTGCATTCATATTTTTGACACCCAAATGCATTATTTTACATTTTTCTACATTAAACCTCAGTTGCCATGTAATTGCCCACCCCATTCATTTGTTAAGATATTTTTGCAAGGTTTCCACATCCTGCAGAGAAGTTATTGCCCTGCTTAGCTTAGTATTGTCCGCAAATACAGAGATTGAACTGTTTACCCCATCCTCCAGGTCGTTTATGAACAAAATAAATATTATTGGTCCCAGCACAGAACCCTGAGGGACCCCACTACCCACCTCTGACCATTCCAAGTACTCCCCATTTATCACCACCCTCTGAAATCACCCTTGTAGCCAGTTTTCAATCCATGTACTCACCCTATGGTCCATGCCAACAGACCTTATTTTGTACAGTAAACATTTATGGTGAACTGTGTCAAATGCTTGTGCAAAATCCAGATACACCATGTCTACGGGCCTTCCTTTATCTAGATGGCAACTCACCTCCTCATAGAAGGTTAATAGATTGGTTTTGGCAAGAATGATTCTTCATGAATCCATGCTGATTACTGCTAATGATACTGTTCTTGTTACTAAAATCTTGTATATAGTCCCTTATCATCCCCTCCAAGAGCTTGCATACTATTGATGTTAGGCTAACTGGTCTGTAATTCCCAGGGATGTATTTTGGGCCCTTTTTAAATATTGATGCTACATTGACTTTTCTCAAATCACCTGGTACCATTCCAGTTTGTAGACTGTCAGTAAAAGTTAGGAACAATGGTCTGTCAATTACTTGACTGAGTTCCCTAAGTACCCTCGGATGCAAGCCATCTGGTTCCGGTGATCTATTAATGTTAAGTTTCCCAAGTCTAATTTTAATTCTGTCCCCTGTTAAACATGGAGGTGCTTCCTGTGATGTAGCATAAGGATAAACACTGCAGTTTTGGTTACTGAAGCCCCCCGATTCCCTTGTGAAGACTGAGGAGAAGAATAAATTCAATATCTTTGCCATCTCCCCATCCTTTGTAATCAGAAGTCCTTCCTCATTCTTTATGGGGCCAATATGGCCTGTCCTCCCTTTTTTACTGTTTACATTCTTAAAGAATTTCTTGGGATTTTTTTTGCTCTCCTCTGCTATGTCTGTTTCGTGTTCTATCTTAGCCACCCTAATTGCACCCTTACATTTCTTGTGGCATTCTTTATAAAGTCTGAATGCTGATGATGATCCCTCAACCTTGTTTTTTTTGAAGGCCTTCTCCCTTGCTTTTATATGCATTTTTACATTGGAGTTAAGCCATCCAGGCCTTTTGTTCGCTCTTTTAAATGTATTACCCAATGGGATGCATTGGCTAATGCCCTTATTTAATATGCTCTTAAAGCAAACCCATCTCTCCTCCGTGTTCTTTGTTCCTAAGATTTTTTCCCAATTCATGCCTTCTAACAAGGTTCATAGTTTAGGGAAGTTGGTCCTTTTGAAATTCAGTGTCTTTGTATTCCCCTTATGTTTCCTATTTGTGTGATTTATACTGAAGCCAATTGACCTGTGATCGCTGTTTGGTAAATTGCCCCGTATTTCCACATCGGTGATCAGATCTGTATTGTTGGTAATCAGTAGATCCGGTAACGCTTTATTTCTAGTTGGTGCGTCTACCATCTGAACCATGAAATTGACATTTAGGCAAGACATTTAGGAACTGGCAAGCCTTAGATAAATGCGTGGTTCCCTCCGCCTAGTCTATGTCTGGATAATTAAAATCCACCATTATGATAACACTTCCCATCCTTGCTGCTAATTTAACTTGTGATAGGAGATCCGTCCCCCCCTCCTCCCTCAGGTTAGGGGGCCTATAGCATACTCCCAGTATTATTATCCCCTTAGCTTCATTACTTTGGAGCTCTACCCGTAAGAAATTCCACCTCCTCCCTAGCTCCCTTTGTGATGTCATCTCTCACATTCACTTGTACATTATTCTTGATATATAGGCATACCCCTCCCCCTTTTTTACCCTCTCTATCCCTGCGATAATGGGTATACTCTTGAATGGTTGCCAGCCAATCATGAAAGCTGTTAAACCAGGTCTCTGAAATTCCCACAAAATCCAAATCCTCGTTGTACAACAGTATCTCTAGTTCACTCATCTTGTCCGGCAGGCTCCTGGCATTGGTGAACATGCCACGTAGTTTAGACCGGTCGCATACTATCCTCTTATTGGGTGTCCTGAGATTGCAATTAGGACTTGTTACTATACTTACCTTGGGTTTAGGTGCTTGAGTCAACCTACCACTAATGCCCCCAATACTACCCTCTGGAATATGTTCCGCGCTGACTATCTCTACCTCTGGCCCCCCCCCCCACGTTGCCAAGTTTAAAAACCCCTCTAACTTTTTGGCCATCTTTACTCCCAGTTGATCTGCACCCTCTCCATTTAGGTGCAGTCCATCCCTTCTATAGTACTGGTGATCGACTGAGAAGTCGGCCCAGTCCTCCAGGAACCCAAATCCCTCAGAAGGGGCGGGGTCATTTGGTTACATCACTGAGTGGCCCAGTCTTTGCCTATATAACAACTGCCAAAGCCAAAAGACAGCAGTCGGCAGGACGTTTCCCATTGAGGTGGAGGTTTTTTGCTTTTTCCTATTTTTCGGGTCCGTTGGGCAGCGTGGTTGATGTACATAGCGGTGCGCTTTTTTTTTTTAAATAAAGGAATTGTCAAAAACGGTGTATTGTGCTTTTTATTTTTTGACACCTTTTTTGGTGTATGGGGCGGGATCTGGGGGCCTCCTTGTTAAAGGGGTTTCTAGATTCCAATAAGCCCTCTGCCCGCAGACCCCCACAACCACCGGGCCAGGGTTGTGGGGAGGAGGACCCCAAAGCACCCTCCCCATGTTGAGGGAAAGCGGCCTGGTATGGTCCAGGGGGGGGGGGGGGGCGGGGGCGCTTGATCACCCCCCCATCCTGGCCTGCCAGGCTGCTTGCTCGGATAAGGGTCTGGTGTGGATTTTAGGGGGGACCCCAGGCCATTTTTTTTTTATTTTGGTCGTGGAGTTCCCCCTAAAATCTATACCAGACACAAGGGGCCTGGTATGGACTTGGGGGGGGGGGCATGCCGTTTTTTTTCTTAATTCTTTCATAGGGTTCGCCTAACCACTTCAATACACTATATTATATACTGTACACTGCACTATATACCCTGCACTGTATTATATATACACTACACTATATACTCTGAACTGCAGTATATATACTATATGGATTGCACTATATACTCTGAACTGCAGTATATATACTATACGGACTTCACTATATACTCTGAACTGCAGTATATATACTATTCTGACTGCACTATATACTCTGCAGAAAAATTGGGCCTTGGGTGTTGGTTGTGCCAGAACACTGCAACCCCCTCATAGTTAATCTTGTTGGGCGCAGGAATGGGCCCTGCTGTTAAATATTATTCCAAAAATTTTAATTACATGCCCCTGTTAAACAGGGGCAGAAAAAATGGGCCTTGGGTGTTGGTGGTGCCCTAAACCAAAAATATTGTTGGAAGCTAGCATCATCAAGATTCAGGAGGAAAAGGATAGGCAGCATAGGCAGTCTTCAAGGGATCCATAGCAAATTCAATCAGTTACATCGGCATCAGGTGCTTGATAGCTGCTGATCCAGGACTGATTCATTTTTATAAATGTGAGCCTATCAAGGGAGTCTGTGGTCAGCAACACTGAATGTCTTATCAGAAAGCACGCTGGAACCAGGACAGGCCAGTAGCTAGATTGCATATTGAGCAAGTTCTGGCCAGTGGTCCATCATCAAGACCCAGTTACCCAGTGGATGCTCTGTTGGAAAGGTCTCCAAGTCTGCTCTTGCCCCTAGATATTTCTGCACCATATAATGCAGATGATGGAGATAGTTGCTTGAACCTTGGCGCTGAGGGCTGAAAAATTGTTTAAAGGCATCGGTCAGCCAGCCACCTTCTTCTATCTCTGACCGAACAAAGCCTCAGAAACACTTTGTCCAGCACCAGGAAATAGTAACCTCCCAGGGTCTGGAAAGGCATTACACAAACTTTTCTTCAAAGCCTCCTGAAGATGTTTCATCCTCTGCTCCCTCTGCGAAGGCAGGATGAGTTCTGCAACTTTACCCTTGTAAAGTGGATCAAGAAGGGTTGCCAGCTAGTAATGATCCCTCTCCTTGATCCTATAAATCCTAAGGTTATTTTGCAGGCTTTGCAGAATCAGGGAGTTCATGCAGAGTAAGTTTGCAGAGGCATTCGATTCTGAGTCCTCTGGGTGACTGAGGATGACATTGTCAGGTACTACAAATCTATCTCTCTACTCCTCACCTCACTCCTTCAGTCTCCTCTCACATTACTAACTTACTAACTGACATATCAACATGGATGTCACCAGTGCGTTGTGGGTGCATGGGCGCCGTCCCCCTATCCCTGCTGCTGCCTCCCTATCCATGCGCCCGGCCTCTTTCAGGACGCAGGACGCATGGACTCCTATGGAGGGGGCAGGAGGGGGTGTATTTTTTTGAACACCTGATTAGAGCAAGAGGCTCTAATAGGCTTCAAAAAAGGGTGGGCTCGGACACAAAGAGTGCAACTTGATCTCACCTAATTGTGTGACAATAGCGAATGAATAGTCGATATTTTCACGCCGCATTGCCTCCCCGCCAATCTGGAGGCAGGTCAGTGAGACCTGTTTCCTGATTGGGCAAAGCGCCAGGCGTCCCTTTTGGATGCCCAGTGCTTTGGCGGAAGTGGGATAGAGCGGAGGAAGCTGACTGGAGAGGAGACGCCGGAGAAGAGGACACCCGGGAAAGCGCCGGACCTCCACGATCCACCCGCAGGGGGGTTTGCTGTGAGGGTGGTGACCCGCGATTCATCCGTGGGGGGAGTCGGGGTGCTGTGAGTGGAGTGTCCCGCGATCCATGCGTGAGGGGGTCGGGGTGCTGTGAGCGGAGTGTCCCACATTCCATCCGCGCAGGGGGGGTGAGCGGCGTGTCCCGCGATCCATCTGCGGGGGGTGTGCTGTGAGCGGGGTGTCTCCTGATCCATCTGCAAGGGGTTGGATTGCTGTGAGCAGGGTGTCCCGCAATCCATTCGTGGGGGGGGGGCTTGGGTTGTGCTGTGAGCAGGGTGTCCCACGATCCATCCGTGGGGGGGTCGTGCTGTGAGTGGGGTGTCCCGCGATCCATTCATTGGGAGGGTTCTGCTGTGAGCGGGGTGTCCCATGATCCATCCGTGGGGGGGTGCTGTGAGCGGAGTGTCCCGAGACCCATCTGCAGGGGGGTGTGCTGTGAGCGGGGTGTCCCGCGATCCACCCGTCAGGCAGGGGGTGCTGTGAGCAGAGTGTTGGGGGGGGGGGGGTATTGTCATGCTGTCAGTGTGTCAGTGTCTGTGGTGCTGATCTATATACCGTATCTGTGGTGCTGATCTATATACCGTATCTGTGGTGCTGATCTGTATACCGTATCTGTGGTGCTGATCTGTATACCGTATCTATGGTGCTGATCTGTATACCTTATCTGTGGTGCTGATCTATATACCGTATCTGTGGTGCTGATCTGTATACTGTATCAGTGGTGCTGATCTGTATACCGTATCTGTAGTGCTGATCTCTATACCGTATCAGTGGTGCTGATCTATATACCGTATCAGTGGTGCTAATCTATATACCGTATCTGTGGTGCTGATCTATATACCGTATCTGTGGTGCTGATCTGTATACCGTATCTGTGGTGCTGATCTGTATACCGTATCTGTGGTGCTGATCTATATACTGTATCTGTGGTGCTGATCTGTATACCGTATCTGTGGTGCTGATCTGTATACCGTATCTGTGGTGCTGATCTGTATACCGTATCTGTGGTGCTGATCTGTATACCGTATCTGTGGTGCTGATCTGTATACCGTATCTGTGGTGCTGATCTATATACCGTATCTGTGGTGCTGATCTATATACCGTATCTGTGGTGCTGATCTGTATACCGTATCTGTGGTGCTGATCTGTATACCGTATCTGTGTGCTGTATCTGTGGTGCTGATCTGTATATTGTATCTGTGGTGCTGATCTATATATCGTATCTGTAATGCTGAGCTGTATACTCTGTTCTGTGATTCTGGGGCTGTATTCTGGGGCTGTATACTCCTAACCTATGGGTGGAAGCAAGAGGAATACAGGGGACGGAGTGGGTGGATTCTGTAATGGGTGGGGCTTATGGAAAGTGGGATGGGTCAAAAAAGAAGGGCGGGTTCTGGCACCCCACATCCTAAAATTTCACCAGCCGCCACTGGATGTCACACCACTTCCTCAAACTCAATCTTTCTAAAACCGAGATCATAATTTTTCCTCCAGCCCATGCCCCTCCTCCTGACTTCTCCATCAATAATACAACCATCAGTCCCTCCCCTGCCAAGGTACTAGGTGTAATCCTAGACTCTGACCCGTCCTTTCAGCCCCAAATCCAATCACTATCCAAATCGTCCAGACTTTACCTCTGAAACATCTCCAAAATACGCCCCATTCTAACCGTAGAGACCACTAAGCAACTTATTCAGTCCCTTGTTATTTCTCGCCTTGACTATTGTAACTCCCTCTTCATTGGCCTACCTCTCTACAAGCTATCCCCTCTTAAGTCTATCATGAATGCCACTACCAGACTCATCCACCTTACCAACCGTTCAGTGTCCATCACCTCTCTCTGCCAATCCCTCCACTGGCTTCCCAACAAATAAAATTCAAAACACTTACAATAACATACAAAGCCATTCACAATTCTGCCCCGAGCTACATCACCAATCTTCTCTCCAAATATCACCCAAATCCTCCTCTCCGCCCCTCCCAAGACCTTCCACTCACTAGCTCCCTTGTCTCCTCCTCCCATGCTCGTCTCCAGGACTTCTCCAGAGCCTCTCCCATCTTCTGAAACTCACTTCCCCAATCTGTCCGGTTATCTCCTACACTGTCCACTTTTAGGCGATCCCTGAAAACTCATCTCTTCAGGGAGGCCTATCCTACCTCCAGCTAACAACCGAATCTTCTACTCCCCTCATCAGTTCATCCCTCACAGTCCCTACCTTTTCATATATATATTAGACTGTATATATATATATATATATATATATATTAATACACTGCCTGCACTGACTTTATATATAGTCTACACTGAATGCAAGGTATATAGTCTACACTGAATGCAGAGTATATATATATTAGACTGTATATATACCTGCAAGCCACTAACTAACTGCCTAATCTAGGTCAAGTTAGCTCTAGCTTTGTCCACTCCAACACACTACATACAGCTGCTGTGTAAGCAGCTTTACATAGTGTGGGGCGTGGACTTGAGCCATGATTGGCTAAAGGCAAGAGCGCGCTGTGATTTGCCAAAGCATGCAAGTCAGATGCATGCTTTGACCAATCATTAGACTTCAATGCGATCTCGCAGTGCATTATGGGGCATTCCGCTGCGTGCAAATTAGCCGTGAACGCCCCATAATGTTCAGAATTCAGTGAACGGGCGAACACCCGATGTTCGTGTCGAACTTACGTTCAACTCAAACTGTGGGACCATCTCTAGTTGGCAGACCCAGGAACTCAAGAGGAGAAATCTCATCAATAGTGTCCTCAAGAGATATAAGGAACTGCCAGGTGGTTTACCTCATCAGCAAATACAAAAATGTAAATATCAGTTATGGATGCAAAGACCTTTTTAGGCCAGAAGATGAGGAAATAACAGACTCCCCTTATGATATAATATCTAATTCTGACTCTTCTTTTAGATGTATCAGGATCAGCAGGCAAGATAGGGATCTGAGCATCCTGGAGGCCTGCACTCAATGTGGCCTCAACTATGCAGACTTGGCTTTGCCCCAAGAGATGACCCTGTGGATTAATCCAAATGATGTCTCTGTTTGGTGAGTAGCCAAAACCCTCTATGACAAACTTAACCTGAACATTAACCTCTTGCTGACCACCCTATAGCACTTTTACTGCTACAGGGTGGCAGCTCTGCACAGGATCGCATACAGTACATATATGTGAACCTGCACTTCCATCTGCAGGGGGAGCTTGCGGGCCACCTCTGCAGGTTCTGGGCACCCACCGATCATTGGGTAAACTACACAGAACGGGGATCTGCATATATAAACAAGGTAGATCGCCGTTCTGACGGGGGGAAGGGATGAATTCAGGTAGTGTCCGATTGTCTGCCTTAATATCGCAGTCCCACTATAAGTCGCTTCGCTAATCGCCGCCATTACTAGTATAAAAAATAAATAAATACAGATTCCATAAATACATCCCATAGTTTGTAGATGCTATAACATTTGCTGATCGCCGCCATTACTATTATAAAAAAAATAATAAATAAAAATTCCATAAATATATTCCATAGTTTGTAGACATTGTTTGTTTAACCAAAAACATGTAGTAGAATACATATTGGCCTAAATTTACAAAGAAATTTGATTTTTTTTAATTAGATCTGTTTTATAGCAGAAGGAAAAAGTATTGCTTTTTATTTTTTTTCAAAATTGTTTATTTATAGCGCAAAAAAAAAAAAAAGAAGGCAGTGGTGGACAAATACCACCAAAACAATGTGTGGGAAAAAAGGACATACATTTTATTTGGGTACAGTGTGGCACAGTGTCAGTAAGGCTGCTTTCACACTGGAGCGGTGGGGGCGCTGGCGGTAAAGCAGCGCTATATTTAGTGCCGATTTACCGGCGTTTTAGCGGCGCATTGCGGCCGCTCGCGGGGTGTTTTTACCCCCCGCGAGCGGCCGAAAAAGGGTCAATACCGCCCGCAAACCGCCGCTGCAGCGGCGTTTTGCGGGCGGGTTCGGCGCGTTCCCCCATTGTTTTCAATGGGACCGGGCGCTATAGGAGCGGTAAATATACCGCTCCTATAGCGAGCCAAAGATGCGGCTTGCAGGACATTTTTGAGCGTCCTGCAAGCGCACCGCTTCAGTGTGAAAGCCCTCGGGCTTTCACACTGAAGGAACAGCAACAGCTGTTTCGGGTCGGTTTGCAGGCGCTATTCTTAGCGCAATAACGCCTGCAAACCGCCCCAGTGTGAAAGCAGCCTTAAAGTTATGCCACGTACACATGATCGGAATTCTCATCGGGAAAAGCTCTGATGGTTTTCCCGACGGAATTCCACTCAAACTGTCTTGCCTACACACGGTCACACCAAATTCCGACCATCAAGAACGCGGTGACGTACAACACCACGACGAGGCGAGAAAAAATAAAGTTCAATGCTTCCGAGCATGCGTCAAATTTTTTCCGAGCATGTGTAGGAATTTTGCGCGTCGGAATTGCTACAGACGATTGGAATTTCTGATATTGAGAACATGCTCTCAAATTTTTGTTGGCGGGAATTCGGCCATCAAAATTCCGATGCAGCCTACACACGGTCGCATTTTCCGATGAAAAGCTCTCATCTGTCTTTTGCTGACCGAAATTCCGATCGCGTGTACGCGGCATAACGCAGTGCCATATCGCAAAAAAAGGCCTGGTCATGAAGAGGGGCAAAATCTTCTTGGTGACCCCATATCATGACACCATTATTGGTGTCAAACTAGGCCACACATCCTCACCAGCCTGCCTGGCTATAGCCAGGTGATAAGGGGTACCGGGGGCATGGATGATGCAACATTAGATTAAAGTAGGTGACCCCGGCCTCCTTGTGGTTGTTATTCTCCAGGTCTCAGTACATGGTTTCTTAGTTATTTAGCTGCTTTTGTATTTCAGGAAGCAATATGTATAAGGAGAAGCACTGAGGGAAACTACTAAATACATTCGTATAGCCAAATTTATATTAAAATGTAAAGCCTACACTGTAATGCCGCATACACATGGTCGGACTTTCAAATGTGCGATTAGAGCTTGTTGTGGGAAATTCCGACCGTGTGTAGGCTCCATCGGACAGTTTCCATCGGAATTTCCGTTGCACAAAATTTGAGATCTGGTTCTCAAATTTTCTGGCAACAAAATCCGTTTGCGTAAATTCTGATCGTGTGCAGACAATTCCGACGCACAAAGTGCCACGAATGCTCAAAATCAAGCAGAAGAGCCGCACTGGCTATTGAATTTCATTTTTCTTGGCTCGTCGTACGTGTTGTACGTCACCACGTTCGGAATTTCCGACCAACTTTGTGCGACCGTGTGTATGCAAGACAAGTTTGAGCCAACATCCGATGGGAAAAAAACCATGGGATTTTGTTGTTGGAATGTCCGATCGTGTGTACGCGGCATAAGGATACAAGGGTTGCAGAGTTTATAGCAACCCTAAGGAGGGAATGCTTTTTTACATATGAGAATAACCTCCATTGCTGCAAGGGAGGAGATGGAGGGTCTGGATCACTTTAATGCTCTCAATATTTTTTAAAATATTTTTTTTTGTTTTTTTTTAGTAAATTGTATAGGCTTGAGTTAACATCTTCTTTTTTATTAATAGGGCGGGAGAAGAATGCGACACATATGCTGTGGCTATCTATGAGTGCGGGACTTCCTTTGTTCAACCAGAACTCAACATCATGATGAGCCAGCAAAATACCTCCAGAGCTAACACATCCTCCACTCCCCCTCCAAATGAGGACAGTTCCAATGCTAGTGCTTCACCCCCATCATCCCCCAGTGTGGAGGGTGGAGACAGTGATAGCGGGAATGGTGGTAGTAGTAAAGGTACAAGTACACCGCCAGCCTTGTGTAGTCCTAGAGAAGAAAACATCTGGTGGCCTTCCACTGTGGAACCTGTAACTCAGGTAAATAATGTGATCATTGATATTGTACATTACATAGGTACAATATTTGCAAAAATGCTAAAAATCACCAAGAGTTTGTTTTTAAAGTTAACCTGTCAGTATCTAGTAAGAAGCTATTCGCCACTAACATGCATCCAGGATCGGATTGTAGACTGTTCTTAGCCATGTACGGGCCAGGTGGTAGAGTTTACTTGAAGTACTCTACTTATAGGTCAATGGCTGGGTATCAAAATTAGCTATAATGCCCCACCTGTTGGCTAAAAAGGAAAATGCTGAATATTATTATGCATTTCATGTATATGGAGGTTTATCATTTATTTATTCTGTTTGAACTAGATAGACTTATGTCTTTTCTTAACCCAACTATGTAACTATATATATATAATATATAATATTTCATTATATATTTTCATGTGACAACACTGAAGAAATTACACTTGTCTACAATGTAAAGTAGTGAGTGTACAGCTTGTATAACAGTGTAAATTTGCTGCCCCCTCAAAATAACTCAACACACAGCCATTAATGTCTAAACCGCTGGCAACAAAAGTGAGTACACCCCTAAGTGAAAATGTCCATGGGGCCCAAAGTTTCAATATTTTGTGTGGCCACCATTTTTTTCCAGCACTGTCTTAACCCTCTTGGGCATGGAGTTCACCAGGGTTCACAGGTTGCCACTGGAGTCCTCTTCCATTCCTCCATGACGACATCACAAAGCTGGTGGATGTTAGAGACCTTGCGCTCCTCCACCTTCCATTTGAGGATGCCCCACAGATGCTCAATAAAGTTTAGGTCTGGAGACATGCTTGGCCGGTCCATCACCTTTACCCTCAGTTTCTTTAGCAAGGCAGTGGTTGTCTTGGAGGTGTGTTTGGGGTCATTATCATGTTGGAATACTGCCCCTCCGGCCCAGTCTCCGAAGAGAGGGGATCATGCTCTGCTTCAGTATGTCACAGTACATGTTGGCATTCATGGTTCCCTCAATGAACTGTAGTTCCCCAGTGCCGGCAGCACTCATGCAGCCCCAGACCATGACACTCCCACCACCATGCTTGACTGTAGGCAAGACACACTTGTCTTTGTACTCCTCACCTGGTTGCCGCCACACACGTTTGACACCATCTGAACCAAATAAGTTTATCTTGGTCTCATCAGATCACAGGACATGGTTCCAGTAATCCATGCCCTTAGTCTGCTTGTCTTCAGAAAACTGTTTGCAGGCTTTCTTGTGCATCATCTTTAGAAGATGACAACAGCCATATAGACCAATTTGATGCAGTGTGCGGCGTATGATCTGAGAACTGACAGGCTGACCTCCCACCCCTTCAACCTCTGCAGCAATGCTGGCAGCACTCATACGTCTATTTCCCAAAAACAACCTCTGGATATGATGCTGAGCATGTGGACTCAACTTCTTTGGTTGACCATGGCGAGGCCTGTTCTGAGTGGAACCTGTCTTGTTAAACTGCTGTATGGTCTTGGCCACCATGCTGCAGCTCAGTTTCAGGGTCTTTGCAATCTTCTTATAGCCTAGGCCAGTGGTGGCGAACCTTGGCACCCCAGATGTTTTGGAACTACATTTCTCATGATGCTCATGCACTCTGCAGTGTAGTTGAGCATCATGGAAAATGTAGTTCAAAAACATCTGGGGTGCCAAGGTTCGCCATCACTGGCCTAGGCCATTTTTATGTAGAGCAACAATTATTTTTTTTCAAAACCTGAGAGAGTTCTTTGCCATGAGGTACCATGTTGAACCTCCAGTGACCAGTATGAGAGAGTGAGAGTGATAACACCAAATTTAAGACACCTGCTCCCCATTCACACCTAAGACCTTGTAACACTAATGAGTCACATGACACCGGGGAGGGAAAATGGCTAATTGGGCCCAATATGGACATTTTCACTTAGGGGAGTACTCACTTTTGTTGCCAGCATTAATTAATGGCTGTGTAATAAGACCACAATATCTCATAAACCGCACCCCAAAATGGGATCTAGACACTGCGCCAGGGAAAAAACAATAATTCAAAGATGTATAATTGGAATAAGCAGCCACTTACAAATGATAAAGTATCCAAATAAGCTACCAAATATAAATGAGAATAGGTAAGCAGTAGCGTTGAAGGTAATTATTTACCTTCGGCGCTACTGTTTACCTGTTCTCATTTATTAATGGCTGTGTGTTGAGTTATTTTGAGGGGGCAGCAAATTTACACTGTTATACAAGCTGCAAAGTGTCATTTCTTCAGTGTTGTCACATGAAAAGGTATAATAAAATAATTACAAAAATGTGAGGGGTGTACTCACTTTTGTGAGATACTGTACATATTACCCTAGGTTTAACTGACAATTGCGCGGTCGCGCGACACTGTACCTCAAAAAATGTATGTATTTTTTCCCCACAAATAGAGCTTTATTTTAGTGGTAATTAATCACCTCTGCGGTTTTCATTTTTTCCACTATAAACAAAAAAAGACTAACAATTTTGAAAAAAAAAAACAAACTGTATTTTTTACTTTTTGTTATAAAACGTATCCAATAAAAAAATGTAAAAAATTCAATTTCTTCATCAGTTTAGGCCAATAGGTATTCCGCTACATATTTTTGTTAAAAAAAATCCCAATAAGCGTATGTTGGTTGGTTTGCACAAAAGTTATCGTGTCTACAAACTATGGGATATATTTATGGCATTTTTTACGCTTATTTTATTTATTTATTTTTACTAGTAATGGCGGCGATCAGTGATTTTTAGTGGGACTGCGACATTGCGGCAGACAAATCGGACACTAAGTTACACTTTTTGGGGACCAGTGATCATTGTTAAAAAAAGAAAATACACTCTTAATGTACTAATGACACTGGCAGGGAAGGGGTCAATATCAGGGGCGATGAACGGGTTAAGTGTGCTCCTAGGGAGTGCTTTCTAACTGTGTCGGGGGTGGCTTAACTGGGGGAAAACAGAGCTCTGTGTTCCTGCTTAGCAGAAACACAAGATCTCTATTTTCCTCTATTTTCCTCTCTGACAGAATGGGGGTCTGCCTTGTTTACATAGGCAGACCTCCGTTCTGTCTCTCCTGTCAAAGATCGGCGGGTCCGCTGATTGGCTCCCGCTGTGTCCAATTACAGTGGGAGTGGGCCGCTGGCGGCGCACATGCGGTCCCCAGAACTGGGGGAAAAGTCAATGTACAGGTACATTGTTTCACGCAGCTGGGCCGCCCTGTCACAGTAAATGTGCGGCGGGCGGTCTGGAAGCAGTTAAACTCCTGGGATGTTGATCTGGTCAGTTAAGTAGCAGAGGGGGTTGTTAATTCATTTCAGCTGCTTTGGTGTTAATGAAACTACCAAACAGGTGCATCAGATGGGCAACAATGAGACGACCTCCAAAACAGGAATGGTTTTACAGGTGGAGGCCTCTGACTGGTTGCGGATGATAGAAAGGCAACAGTAACTCAAATAATCACATGTTACAACCAAGGAATGCAGAATACCATCTCTGAACGCACAACACATTGAACCTTGATGCAGATTGGACAATAGAAGATTGGAAAAACATTGCCTGGTCTGATGAGTCTCGATTTCAGCTGCGACATTCAGATGGTCGGGTCAAAATTTGGTGTAAACAACATGAAAGCATGGATCTATCCCGCCTTATATCACCGGATCAGACTGGTGGTGGTGGTGTAATGGTGTCGGGATATTTTCTTGGCACACTTTGGGCCCCTTAGTACCAATTGAGCATCATTTAAACATCACAGCATACCTGAGTATTGTTGCTGACCATGTCCATCCCTTTATGACTACAGTGTACCCATCTTCTGATGGCTCCTTCCAGCAGGATAATGCACCATGTCACAAAGCTCCAATCATCTCACCACTGGACAATGAGGCCACTGTACTCCAATGGCCTCCACACTCACCAGATCTCATCCAATAGAGCTCCACACTCACCAGATCTCATCCAATAGAGCACCTTTGGGATGTGGTGGAAGATTTGCATCATGGATGTGCAGCTGACAAATCTGCAGCAACTGCGTGATGCTATCATGTCACTATGGACCAATATCTCGGAGAAATGTTTCCAACACCTTGTTGTATCTATGCCATGAAGAATGAAGGCAGTTCTGAAGGCAAAAGGGGGTCCAATCCGGGACTAGCAAGGTGTACCTAATAAAGTGGCCGGTGAGTGTATATTTTCCTAAGTAGAAATAAATATATATATATATATATTTAGTCCCGAACAGGAAAAAAAAGTTATAACGAAGTAAAACATATATATATATATATATATATATATATATATATATTATATATATATATACATATATAATGTATATATATTTAGTCCTGCACATGATAAAGAAAGTTGAGGAAATATATATATATATAATATAATATAATAATATATATATATATAAAAAAAACTATATATCGTGGTGCTGATCTGTATACCGTATCTGTGGTGCTGATCTGTATAACGTATCTGTGGTGCTGATCTGTATACCGTATCTGTGGTGCTGATCTGTATAACGTATCTGTGGTGCTGATCTGTATACTGTATCTGTGGTGCTGATCTGTATACGTATCTGTGGTGCTGATCTGTATACTGTATCTGTGGTGTTGATCTATATATTGTATCTGTAATGCTGAGCTGTATACCGTATCTGTGGTGCTGATCTATATACCGTATCTGTGGTGCTGATCTATATACCGTATCTGTGGTGCTGATCTGTATACCGTATCTGTGGTGCTGATCTGTATACCGTATCTGTGGTGCTGATCTGTGTGCTGTATCTGTGGTGCTGATCTGTATACTGTATCTGTGGTGCTGATCTGTATACTGTATCTGTGGTGCTGATCTATATATCGTATCTGTAATGCTGAGCTGTATACTCTGTTCTGTGATTCTGGGGCTGTATACTCCTAACACTATGGGTGGAAGCAAGAGGAATACAGGGGACGGAGTGGGTGGATTCTATAATGGGTGGGGCTTATGGAAAGTGGGATGGGCCAAAATAGAAGGACGGGGTCTGGCGCCCCCATCCTAAAATTTCACCAGCCGCCACTGGATGTCACACCACTTCCTCAAACTCAATCTTTCTAAAACCAAGATCATCATTTTTCCTTCAGCCCATGCCCCTCCCCCTGACTTCTCCATCAATAATACAACCATCAGTCCCTCCCCTCATGCCAAGGTACTAGGTGTAATCCTAGACTCTGACCCATCCTTGCAGCCCCAAATCCAATCACTATCCAAATCGTCCAGACTTCACCTCAAGAACATCTCCAAAATACGCCCCATTCTAATCGTTAAGACCACTAAGCAACTTATTCACTCCCTTGTTATCTCTCGCCTTGACTATTGTAACTCCCTCTTCATTGGCCTACCTCTCTGCAAGCTATCCCCTCTTCAGTCTATCATGAATGCTGCTACCAGACTCATCCACCTTACCAACTGTTCAGTGTCCGCCACCCCTCTCTGCCAATCCCTCCACTGGCTTCCCATTGCCCAACAAATAAAATTCAAAAAATATACAATAACATACAAAGCCATTCACAATTCTTCCCCGAGCTACATCCCCAATCTTCTTCCCCAAATATCACCCAAATCCTCCTATCCGCCCCTCCCAAGACCTTCTGCTCACTAGCTCTCTTGTCTCCTTCTCCCATGCTCTTCTCCAGGACTTCTCCAGAGCCTCTCCCATCTTCTGAAACTCACTTCCCCAATCTGTCCAGTTATCTCCTACACTGTCCACTTTTAGGCGATCCCTGAAAACTCATCTCTTCAGGGAGGCCTTTCCTGCCTCTGGCGCACAATCAAATCTTATACTCCCCCCATCAGTTCATCCCTCACAGTCCCTACCTTTTGTATATATATTAGACTGTGTACAGTGGTGTGAAAAAGTGTTTGCCCCCTTCCTCATTTCCTGTTCCTTTGCATGTTTGTCACACTTAAGTGTTTCGGAACATCAAACCAATTTAAACAATAGTCAAGGACAACACAAGTAAACACAAAATGCAATTTGTAAATGAAGGTGTTTATTATTAAAGGTGAAAAAAAATCCAAACCATCATGGCCCTGTGTGAAAAAGTGATTGCCCCCCTTGTTAAAACATACTATAACTGTGGTTGTCCACACCTGAGTTCAATTTCTCTAGCCACACCCAGGACTGATTATTGCCACACCTGTTCACAATCAAGGCATCACTTAAATAGGAGCTGCTTGACACAGTAAGGTCCACCAGAAGATCCTTAAAAGCTACACATCATGCCGAGACCCAAAGAAATTCAGGAACAATTGAGAAAGAAAGTAATTGAGATCTATCAGTCTGGAAAGGGTTATAAAGCCATTTCCAAAGCTTTGGGAATCCAGCGAACCACAGTGAGAGCCATTATCCACAAATGGCGAAGACATGGAACAGTGGTGAACCTTCCCAGGAGTGGCCGGCCGCCCAAAATTACCCCAAGAGCGCAGCGACGACTCATCCAAGAGGTCACAAAAGACCCCACAACAACGTCCAAGGAACTGCAGGCCTCACTTGCCTCAGTTAAGGTCAGCGTTCATGCCTCCACCATCAGGAATAGACTGGGCAAAAATGGCCTGCATGGCAGAGTTCCAAGGAGAAAACCACTGCTGAGCAAAAAGAACATCAAAGCTCGTCTCAATTTCTCCACAACACATCTTGATGATCCCCAAGACTTTTGGGACAACATTCTGTGGACCGATGAGACAAAAGTGGAACTCTTTGGAAGGTGTGTGTCCAAGTATATCTGGCGTAGAAGGAACACTGCATTTCAGAAAAAGAACATTATACCAACAGTAAAATATGGTGGTGGTAATGTGATGGTCTGGGGCTGTTTTGCTGCTTCAGGACCTGGAAGACTTGCCGTGATAAAAGGAACTATGAATTCTGCTGTCTACCAAGAGATCCTGAAGGAGAATGTCCGACCATCTGTTCGTGTACTCAAGCTGAAACGAACTTGGGTTCTGCAGCAGGACAATGATCCTAAACACACCAGCAAGTCCACCACCGAATGGCTGAAGAAAAACAAAATGAAGACTTTGGAGTGGCCTAGCCAAAGTCCTGACCTGAATCCTATTGAGATGTTGTGGTATGACCTTAAAAAGGCCGTTCATGCTCGAAAAACCCTCTAATGTAACTGAATTAGGACAATTCTGCAAAGATGAGTGGGCCAAAATTCCTCCAGGACGCTGTAAAAGCCTCATTGCACGTTATCGCAAACGCTTGGTTGCAGTTGTTGCTGCTAAGGGTGGCCCAACCAGTTATTAGGTTTAGGGGGCAATCACTTTTTCACACAGGGCCATGATGGTTTGGATTTTTTTTCACCTTTAATAATAAACACCTTCATTTACAAATTGCATTTTGTGTTTACTTGTGTTGTCCTTGACTATTGTTTAAATTGGTTTGATGTTCCGAAACACTTAAGTGTGACAAACATGCAAAGGAACAGGAAATGAGGAAGGGGGCAAACACTTTTTCACACCACTGTATATATATATATATATATATATATATATATATATATATATATTAATGCACTGCCTGCACTGACTGTATATATTAATACACTGCCCGCACTGACTTTATACATAGTCTACACTGAATGCAGAGTATATATATATATATATATATATATATATTAGACTGTATATATACCTGCAAGTCACTAACTAGCTGCCTAATCTAGGTCAAGTTAGCTCTAGCTCCCTCCACTCCAACACTCTACATACAGCTGCTGTGTAAGCAGCCTTATATAGTGTGGGGCGTGGACTTGAGCCATGATTGGCTAAAGGCAAGAGCGTGATGTGATTTGCCAAAGCATGCAGGTCAGATGCATGCTTTGACCAATCATCAGACTTCAATGCACTGCGATCTCGCAGTGCATTATGGGGCATTCCGCCACATGCAAATTTGCCGTGAACGCCCCATAATGTTCAAAATTCAGTGAACGGGCGAACACCCGATGTTTGTGGGACCAACTGTGGGACCATCTCTAGTTGGCAGACCCAGGAACTCAAGAGGAGAGATCTCATCAATAGTGTCCTCAAGAGATATAAGGAACATCCAGGTGGTTTACCTCATCAGCAAATACAAAAATGTAAATATCAGTTATGGATGCAAAGACCTTTTTAGGCCAGAAGATGAGGAAATAACAGACTCCCCTTATGATATAATATCTAATTCTGACTCTTCTTTTAGATGTATCAGGATCAGCAGGCAAGATAGGGATCTGAGCATCCTGGAGGCCTGCACTCAATGTGGCCTCAACTATGCAGACTTGGCTTTGCCCCAAGAGATGACCCTGTGGATTAATCCAAATGATGTCTCTGTTTGGTGAGTAGCCAAAACCCTCTATGACAAACTTAACCTTAACATTAACCTCTTGCTGACCACCCTATAGCACTTTTACTGCTACAGGGTGGCAGCTCTGCACAGGATCGCATACAGTACATATATGTGAACCTGCACTTCCATCTGCAGGGGGAGCTTGCGGGCCACCTCTGCAGGTTCTGGGCACCCACCGATCATTGGGTAAACTACACAGAACGGGGATCTGCATATATAAACAAGGTAGATCGCCGTTCTGACGGGGGGAAGGGATGAATTCAGGTAGTGTCCGATTGTCTGCCTTAATATCGCAGTCCCACTATAAAGCCCCATACACACGGTCGGACAATCCGCAGACCAGGTCCGTCGGACCATGTCCGTCATACTTTGTCCGATGTTGGTTTTGCGTACACACGGTCGGACAAAGTTGTCGGAAAATCCGATCATTCTGAACGTGGTGACGTTTGTTGCCTACGACGGGACTACGTAGAGGCTAGTAGCCAATAGCTTTGGTCTTGTAATGTGATCTGAGCATGCGTAGCACTTTGTCCGGTCGGACAACCGTACACACGATCGGATTTGGTGTGATCGGACCGGGTTGACGGCAAATCTTTCCAGCAGGAGATAAGACTTTGTCCGACGGACAAACCGACGAACACTGTCCGATGGTGCATACACACGGTCTGATTTTTCAACAACCTTGTCCGATCGGACCAAATTGATGAAAAAGTCCGACCGTGTGTATGGGGCTTAAGTCGCTTCGCTAATCGCCGCCATTACTAGTATAAAAAATAAATAAATACAGATTCCATAAATACATCCCATAGTTTGTAGATGCTATAACATTTGCTGATCGCCGCCATTACTATTATAAAAAAAATAATAAATAAAAATTCCATAAATATATTCCATAGTTTGTAGACGTTGTTTGTTTAACCAAAAACATGTAGTAGAATACATATTGGCCTAAATTTACAAAGAAATTCGATTTTTTTAATTGGATCTGTTTTTTTCAAAATTGTTTATTTATAGCGCAAAAAAAAAAAAAAGGACGCAGTGGTGGACAAATACCACCAAAAGAATGTGTGGGAAAAAAGGACATACATTTTATTTGGGTACAGTGTGGCACAGTGTCAGTTAAAGTTATGCCACGTACACATGATCGGAATTCTCATCGGAAAAAGCTCTGATGGTTTTCCCGGCGGAATTCCGACGAAATTCCACTCAAACTGTCTTGCCTACACATGGTCACACCAAATTCCGACTGTCAAGAACGTGGTGACGTATAGCACTACGACGACCTGAGATAAAATGAAGTTCAATGCTTCCGAGCATGCGTCAAATTGTTTCCGAGCATGTGTAGGAATTTTGCGCGTCGGAATTTCTACAGACGATCTGGATTTCTGATATTGAGAACATACTCTCAAATTTTTGCTGGCGGGAATTCGGCCATCAAAATTCCGATGGAGCCTACACACGGTCGCATTTTCCGATGAAAAGCTCTCATCTGTCTTTTGCTGACCGAAATTCCGATCGTGTGTACGCGGCATAACGCAGTGCCATATCGCAAAAAAATGGCCTGGTCATGAAGAGAGGCAAAATCTTCTTGGTGACCCCATATCATGACACCATTATTGGTGACAAACTAGACCACACATCCTCACCAGCCTGCCTGGCTATAGCCAGGTGATAAGGGGTACCGGGGGCATGGATGATGCAACATTAGATTAAAGTAGGTGACCCCGGCCTCCTTGTGGTTGTTATTCTCCAGGTCTCAGTACATGGTTTCTTAGTTATTTAGCTGCTTTTGTATTTCAGGAAGCAATATGTATAAGGAGAAGCACTGAGGGAAACTACTAAATACATTTGTATAGCCAAATTTATATTAAAATGTAAAGCCTACACTGTAATGCCGCATACACATGGTCGGACTTTCAAATGTGCGATTAGAGCTTGTTGTGGCAAATTTCCGACCGTGTGTAGGCTCCATCGGACAGTTTCCATCGGAATTTCCGTTGCACAAAATTTGAGATCTGGTTCTCAAATTTTCTGACCACAAAATCCGTTTGCGTAAATTCTGATCGTGTGCAGACAATTCCGACGCACAAAGTGCCACGAATGCTCAAAATCAAGCAGAAGAGCAGCACTGGCTATTGAATTTCATTTTTCTTGGCTCGTCCTACGCGTTGTACGTCACCGCGTTCTTGACGTTCAGAATTTCCGACCAACTTTGTGCGATCGTGTGTATGCAAGACAAGTTTGAGCCAACATCCGATGGGAAAAAAAACATGGGATTTTGTTGTCGGAATGTCCGATCGTGTGTACGCGGCATAAGGTTACAAGGGTTGCAGAGTTTATAGCAACCCTAAGGAGGGAATGCTTTTTTACATATGAGAATATCCTCCATTGCTGCAAGGGATGAGATGGAGGGTCTGGATAACTTTAATGCTCTCAATATTTTTTAAAATATTTTTTTTTTTTTTTAGTAAATTGTATAGGCTTGAGTTAACATCTTCTTATTTATTAATAGGGCGGGAGAAGAATGCGACACATATGCTGTGGCTATCTATGAGTGCGGGACTTCCTTTGTTCAACCAGAACTCAACATCATGATGAGCCAGCAAAATACCTCCAGAGCTAACACATCCTCCACTCCCCCTCCAAATGAGGACAGTTCCAATGCTAGCGCTTCACCCCCATCTTCCCCCAGTGTGGAGGGTGGAGACAGTGATAGCGGGAATGGTGGTAGTAGTAAAGGTACAAGTACACCGCCAGCCTTGTGTAGTCCTAGAGAAGAAAACATCTGGTGGCCTTCCACTGTGGAACCTGTAACTCAGGTAAATAATGTGATCATTGATATTGTACATTACATAGGTACAATATTTGCAAAAATGCTAAAAATCACCAAAAGAGTTTGTTTTTAAAGTTAACCTGTCAGTATCTAGTAAGAAGCTATTCGCCACTAACATGCATCCAGGATCGGATTGTAGACTGTTCTTAGCCATGTACCGGCCAGGTGGAAAAGTTTACTTGAAGTACTCTACTTATAGGTCAATGGCTGGGTATCAAAATTAGCTATAATGCCCCACCTGTTGGCTAAAAAGGAAAATGCTGAATATTATTATGCATTTCATGTATATGGAGGTTTATCATTTATTTATTCTGTTTGAACTAGATAGACTTATGTCTTTTCTTAACCCAAATATGTAACTATATATATATATATAATATATAATATTTCATTATATATTTTCATGTGACAACACTGAAGAAATTACACTTGTCTACAATGTAAAGTAGTGAGTGTACAGCTTGTATAACAGTGTAAATTTGCTGCCCCCTCAAAATAACTCAACACACAGCCATTAATGTCTAAACCGC
Source organism: Lithobates sylvaticus (assembly GCA_028564925.1). Classification (NCBI taxonomy): domain Eukaryota; kingdom Metazoa; phylum Chordata; class Amphibia; order Anura; family Ranidae; genus Lithobates; species Lithobates sylvaticus. Next base: position 25,633,327 of record CM053035.1, on the reverse strand, counting down.
TGGCAACAAAAGTGAGTACACCCCTAAGTGAAAATGTCCATGGGGCCCAAAGTTTCAATATTTTGTGTGGCCACCATTTTTTTCCAGCACTGTCTTAACCCTCTTGGGCATGGAGTTCACCAGGGTTCACAGGTTGCCACTGGAGTCCTCTTCCATTCCTCCATGACGACATCACAAAGCTGGTGGATGTTAGAGACCTTGCGCTCCTCCACCTTGCATTTGAGGATGCCCCACAGATGCTCAATAAAGTTTAGGTCTGGAGACATGCTTGGCCGGTCCATCACCTTTACCCTCAGTTTCTTTAGCAAGGCAGTGGTTGTCTTGGAGGTGTGTTTGGGGTCATTATCATGTTGGAATACTGCCCTCCGGCCCAGTCTCCGAAGAGAGGGGATCATGCTCTGCTTCAGTATGTCACAGTACATGTTGGCATTCATGGTTCCCTCAATGAACTGTAGTTCCCCAGTGCCGGCAGCACTCATGCAGCCCCAGACCATGACCCTCCCACCACCATGCTTGACTGTAGGCAAGACACACTTGTCTTTGTACTCCTCACCTGGTTGCCGCCACACACGTTTGACACCATCTGAACCAAATAAGTTTATCTTGGTCTCATTAGATCACAGGACATGGTTCCAGTAATCCATGCCCTTAGTCTGCTTGTCTTCAGAAAACTGTTTGCAGGCTTTCTTGTGCATCATCTTTAGAAGAGACTTTCTTCTGGGACGACAGCCATGCAGACCAATTTGATGCAGTGTGCGGCGTATGGTCTGAGCACTGACAGGCTGACCCCCCACCCCTTCAACCTCTACAGCAATGCTGGCAGCACTTATACGTCTATTTCCCAAAGACAACCCCTGGATATGATGCTGAGCATGTGGACTCAACTCCTTTGGTTGACCATGGCGAGGCCTGTTCTGAGTGGAACCTGTCCTGTTAAACTGCTGTATGGTCTTGGCCACCATGCTGCAGCTCAGTTTCAGGGTCTTGGCAATCTTCTTATAGCCTAGGCCAGTGGTGGTGAACCTTGGCACCCCAGATGTTTTGGAACTACATTTCTCATGATGCTCATGCACTCTGCAGTGTAGTTGAGCATCATGGAAAATGCAGTTCAAAAACATCTGGGGTACCAAGGTTCGCCATCACTGGCCTAGGCCATTTTTATGTAGAGTAACAATTATTTTTTTCAAATCCTCAGAGAGTTCTTTGCTATGAGGTGACATGTTGAACTTCCAGTGACCAGTATGAGAGAGTGAGAGTGATAACACCAAATGTAAACACACCTGCTCCCCATTCACACCTGAGACCTTGTAACACTAATGAGTCACATGACACCGGGGAGGGCAAATGGCTAATTGGGCCCAATATGGACATTTTCACTTAGGGGTGTACTCACTTTTGTTGCCAGCATTAATTAATGGCTGTGTAATAAAACCACAATATCTCATAAACCCCACCCAAAATGGGTTCTAGACACTGCGCCAGGGAAAAAAACAATAATTTAAAGATGTTTAATTGGAATAAGCAGCCACTTACAAATGATAAAGTATACAAACAAGCTACCAAATATAAATGTGAACAGGTAAGCAGTAGCGTTGAAGGTAATTATTTACCTTTGGCGCTACTGTTTACCTGTTCTCATTTATTAATGGCTGTGTGTTGAGTTATTTTGAGGGGGCAGCAAATTTACACTGTTATACAAGCTGCAAAGTGTCATTTCTTCAGTGTTGTCACATGAAAAGGTATAATAAAATATTTACAAAAATGTGAGGGGTGTACTCACTTTTGTGAGATACTGTATATATTACCCTAGGTTTAACTGACAATTGCGTGGTCGTGCGACACTGTACCTCAAAAAATGTATGTATTTTTTTCCCACAAATAGAGCTTTCTTTTAGTGATAATTAATCACCTCTGCGGTTTTTATTTTTTCCACTATAAACAAAAAAAGACTAACAGTTTTGAAAAAAAAAAAAAAACAGTATTTTTTACTTTTTGTTATAAAACATATCCAATAAAAAAATGTAAAAATAAAATTTCTTCATCAGTTTAGGCCAATAGGTATTCCGCTACATATTTTTGTTAAAAAAAAATCCCAATAAGCGTATGTTGGTTGGTTTGCGCAAAAGTTATCGTGTCTACAAACTATGGGATATATTTATGGCATTTTTTACGCTTATTTTATTTATTTATTTTTACTAGTAATGGCGGCGATCAGTGATTTTTAGTGGGACTGCGACATTGCGGCAGACAAATCGGACATTAAGTTACACTTTTTGGGGACCAGTGACACTAATACAGTGATCATTGTTAAAAAAAGAAAATACACTCTTAATGTACTAATGACACTGACAGGGAAGGGGTCAATATCAGGGGCGATGAACGGGTTAAGTGTGCTCCTTGGGAGTGCTTTCTAACTGTGTGGGGGGTGGCTTAACTGGGGGAAAACAGAGCTCTGTGTTCCTGCTTAGCAGAAACACAAGATCTCTATTTTCCTCTATGACAGAATGGCGGTTTGCTTTGTTTACATAGGCAGACCACCGTTCTGTCTCTCCTGTCAAAGATCGGCGGGTGCACTGAATGGCTCCCGCTGTGTCCAAACACAGCGCTAGTTGGCCTGGCGGCGGCGCACGTGTGGTCCCCAGAACTGGGGGAAAAGGCAATGTACAGGTACATTGTTTCACGCAGCTGGGCCGCCCTGCCACAGTAAATGTGCGGCGGGCGGTCCGGAAGCAGTTAAACTCCTGGGATGTTGATCTGGTCAGTTAAGTAGCAGAGGGGGTTGTTAATTCATTTCAGCTGCTTTGGTGTTAATGAAATTACCAAACAGGTGCATCAGATGGGCAACAATGAGACAACCTCCAAAACAGGAATGGTTTTACAGGTGGAGGCCTCTGACTGGTTGCGGATGATAGAAAGGCAACAGTAACTCAAATAATCACATGTTACAACCAAGGAATGCAGAATACCATCTCTGAACGCACAACACATTGGACCTTGATGCAGATTGGACAATAAAAGATTGGAAAAAACATTGCCTGGTCTGATGAGTCTCGATTTCAGCTGCGGCATTCAGATGGTCGGGTCAAAATTTGGTGTAAACAACATGAAAGCATGGATCTATCCCGCCTTGTATCACCGGATCAGGCTGGTGGTGGTGTAATGGTGTCGGGATATTTTCTTGGAACACTTTGGGCTGATTAGTACCAATTGAGCATCATTTAAACACCACAGCGTACCTGAGTATTGTTGCTGACCATGTCCATCCCTTTATGACTACAGTGTACCCATCTTCTGATGGCTCCTTCCAGCAGGATAATGCACCATGTCACAAAGCTCCAATTATCTCACCACTGGACAATGAGGTCACTGTACTCCAATGGCCTCCACACTCACCAGATCTCATCCAATAGAGCTCCACACTCACCAGATCTCATCCAATAGAGCTCCACACTCACCAGATCTCATCCAATAGAGCACCTTTGGGATGTGGTGGAAGATTTGCATCATGGATGTGCAGCTGACAAATCTGCAGCAACTGCGTGATGCCATCATGTCACTATGGACCAAAATCTCTGAGAAATGTTTCCAACACCTTGTTGTATCTATGCCATGAAGAATGAAGGCAGTTCTGAAGGCAAAAGGGGGTCCAATCCGGGACTAGCAAGGTGTACCTAATAAAGTGGCCGGTGAGTGTATATTTTCCTAAGTAGAAATAAATATATATATATATATTTAGTCCCGAACAGGAAAAAAAAGTTATAACGAAGTAAAACATATATATATATATATATATATATATATATATATATATATATATATATATATATATATAATGTATATATATTTAGTCCTGCACATGATAAAGAAAGTTGAGGAAATATATATATATATAATATATATATATAATATATATATATATATATATATATATATATATATATATATATAAAAAAAAACTATATATATATATAATGTATATATATATTAGTCCTGCACATGATAAAGAAAGTTGAGGAAATATATATATATATTTTTTTAAGAAATATTTATTAGTCTTGAACATAAATAAAAAAAAAACATATATACAAAACCACCATACATTTTCATCTAATATATATATATATATATATATATATATATATATATATATATATATATATATATATAAATGAAAAAAATGTTTTATTAGTCTTGAACATAAATAAAAAAAAATAAACATATATAAAAAAAAAAAACATACATTTTCATCGTGTTAAACCGCCATTTCAATGGTAGCTGAAATAATTATTTCCATGAATTTGTCCTAAAAAGTATCATCAGTCTTTGTTCTTTATCTTCTGAAATAATATTCCATTTTCTTTTTTTTTTTTAACTCAGGACTCCACAAATGTTTACGAAGTTCCATCTCCTTTCTGGTTCCCTGCCCGGCGGTCAATGCAATTTTTTCAAGGCATCAGTGAAGACCTATCACATCCCTTTTGATTGTAGGCATCATGAGAAGGAGCTCCCGGCTGTATATACTATTAGATATTTATTATTATTTTTTATTTTTATTCTCTGTTTTTCATCTGTAGATAAATGTGATTTTATTATTTTTTTTAATAAAGACCCTGTTAGCAATCAGAATCAGCTGTCTCTATTGTATAATATGGACATTGAAGATTTGATAAAGCTTATCAATTAAAAGCTGGACAGTGGGATAACTATAGCTCACATGGTGGATATGGATCTTGGCATAGCTCTCAACTGTCCCTGAATTCGAGGGACTGTCCCTGATTTGGAGCAACGTCCCTCTGTCCCTCTTTCCTCCTCATTTGGCCCTCATTTTGTTTTGATCTATATAGTTGTATATAAAACGCACGTTTTTCCAGTGCTAAACCTTTCATCTGATTTCTAAATTGCTGCATTTGTACATTTTAAGAGCCAATATAAAGGAATAGTAGTGGTAAAAAAAAAGCCCTTGTGAATTTATTAAACCTTTTTTTGGGTTAATTCTCCTTTAAGGGGGTGTGACGGGGCGTGTCCTATGCCTACATACATTTGTTAGTAGGTGTCCCTCATTTCCATCTCAAAATGTTGGGAGGTATGGTCTTAAGGGTTAGAGGGGGGCTCCTTTAGGTACGTTGTTGAAGCCTTCTAAAGATATAAAATATGTTTGCATGTAAGGGCAGCTCGGATCCAGTACTGTATCATTAGGGGTTGGAGAGGTTGCAGTTGATGCTGACGCTGTTGTGATCACGTGATCGCTATGATTGGTTATAGCAATCACATGATAACATGGTAAGCGACCTATCATAAATGGCTTTACATTCACGAACAGCTTGCTTCCTGTTGTGATCTGTGATTGGCCCACAGCTATCACATGGTACAGTACGTGGCTACCTCTACCATGTGATTAGCTTAGCCAATCACAGATCACAATCAAAAGCAAGCTGTTCATGAATAAGAAACCCATTCATGACAGCTTAAGCGCAGTACACACTATTATTTTTATTTTTTTCGTTCAACCCAGAGGACTGAACGAAAAAAAAAAAAACCTGAAGAGCTCAGGAGGAGTCGCTGTACTATTTATGTAATGTTAGTACAGTGATCTCCAGCGTTGAGCTATTGTGTAGACATGTGCAGTTCGTTTTAGGACAAATACAAATTCGGACACATTTTTGGTTATTCGGATGTATCCAAATCTCCAAAGTAAAAAGTAACGAATTTGCTTGAAATTTGTTTTAATTTTGTTTCGTATATATTAATTTTCTAACAAATTCCAAATTTCTGGAACAATTAGAATTCTGTGTGAGGAATAGCTGGTAGTTAAGGATTGGCCTGGGAAGGCGACCACTACCTTCATAACAACTAATGACTCATCGGCTTTTCTGACTTTTAATAGGACACCGGCAATGATAAATTCAGAAAAGAAAACAGAGTGGGGTCCCCCCGAATCCATACCAGGCCTTTTGGGTCTGGTATGGATTTTAAGGGGAACCCCATGCCAAAATTAAAAATAAAATGCTTGGGGTCCCACCCAAAATCAGTACCAGACAAATGATCCCACCCCCCTTGTGACATCATCAACTAGGGCATGATGGGTCGATGATGTCAAAAGGGGCGGGATCACCCGATGATGTCATCAGGTGACTATGCTCCTTAGTTATTTAAGTAATGTCAGACGGCGGAGCAGGCAAATGGCGGGAGCCTTCGACGAGACCGGAGGATTTTTTTTTCAGGTCCGGCAGTGCGGCGGGCATCGTGATTGATGTGGGATCTACATTGCGGGAGATTTTTTTTTATTTTTTAATAAAGGACTTGTCAAAAACTCGTGTTGTCTTTACTCACTTTTTACTAGACATGTGAGCCGTCAAAAAATTTTTTTGTTTCGTTCCGTTCCGTTTCGTATAAAAAAAAAATCGTAATTCGTAATTCGTGTACGAAATTTAATTTGGATTCGTACTAAATACGAATTTCGTACGAATCGTTACAAATCGCTACGAATCATTACGAATCGTTACGAATATCGACAATCTACAAATAATAACGAATTATCCGAAAACTTATTAACGTTACATAAGTAACACATGTCTATTGTCTATTGTTCACCAATCACTCAGAGGAAGTACGAAATCCGAAATTTTGTTTACGAATACGAAATTTCGTATTTTGTACTTCCTCTGAGTGATTGGTGAACAATAGACAATAGACTTATGTGTTATGTAACGTTAATCGTTTTTTGATAATTCGTTGTTATTCGTAGAGTGTCGATATTCGTTATACTGAATCTCGAACTCATTCGAATCATTCGTTATAGCCGCTATAATTTCTTTCCTATTAGTTGAAATTCATCATTTGGTAGTTTGGATTCGGATAATTTGGATCCAAATTCGTAAACGAAATTTCGTATTTCGTACAGAATTTGTATTCATAAAAATTCGTAATTCGGATTCGTACGAATTTCGAAAAATTCGTATGAATTTCCGATTCGTACGAAAACTAATCGCACATGTCTACTTTTTACACTTTTTTTAGTGAATGGGTAGGGTTACTATGTACCAAATACTTATTCACATGGGGGAAGGGGCGGTATCTGGGGACCCCCTTGTTAAAGGGGGCTTCCAGATTCTGATAAGCCCCCTGCCCGTAGACCCCTACAACCACTGGCCAGGGTTGGGGGGAAGAGGCCCTTGTCCCCCATCAACATGGGAACAAGGTGCTTTGGGGTGGGGGGCAGAGCCTCTCCGCCCCAAAGCACCCCCTCATGTTGAGGTCGTGTGGTCTGGTATGGTTCTGGAGGGGGGGGCGCTCACTTGTCTCCCCCTTTCGTGACCTGCTGGGCTGCATGCTCAGATAAGGGTCTGGTATGGATTTTGGGGGGCCCCACACCATTTTTTTTTTCAATTATGAAATAATTTTAAGAAATGTCAGACGGCGGAGCAGGCAAACTGGCGGGAGCCTTTGACGAGACCGGAGGATTTTTTTTTCCGGTCCGGCAGATGCTGCGGGCATCGTGATTGATGTGGGATCTACATTGCGGGAGATTTTTTTTTTTTTTTAATAATGGACTTGTCAAAAACTTGTGTTGTGTCTTTACTCACTTGTTACACTTTTTTTAGTGTATGGGTAGGGTTACTATGTACCAAATACTTATTCACATGGGGGAAGGGGCGGTATCTGGGGACCCCCTTGTTAAAGGAGGCTTCCAGATTCTGATAAGCCCCCCACCCGTAGACCCCTACAACCACTGACCAGGGTTGTGGGGAAGAGGCCCTTGTCCCCCATCAACATGGGAACATGGTGCTTTGGGGTGGGGGGGGCAGAGCCTCCAACCCAAAGCACCCCCCCCATGTTGAGATCCTGTGGTCTGGTATGGTTCAGGAGGTGGGGGCACTCACTTGTCTCCCCCTTTCCTGACCTGCTGGGCTGCATGCTCAGATAAGGGTCTGGAATGGATTTGGGGGGGGGGCCCACACCATTTTTTTTTTTCAATTTTGCCGTGAGGTTTCCCTTAAAATCCATACCAGACCTGAAGGACCTGGTATGAATTGGGGGGGGGGACCCCACGCTGTTTTTTCTTTCAGAATTTGTCATTGCTGGCATTCCTTTGTTTACATTTCACCTCTCAGTGGGGAAGCCCGCTGACAGCTGATCAATTATCGGTTGTTATAGACGCGGCAGTCGGCCGACTCCTTAACAACCAGGTATTCTTCACAGAGAATTAGAATCATCATTTTTCGACCGATCCAAATTCGAATCGTTCCAAAAATTGGGAATTCTTTAGAAAATTTATAAACTAAATTAAAGAAAGAAATTAAACTAAACAAATTCCAAAATGAATAAACAAAAGGAAATTAGTAACATCATTTTTCCCTTTTGCAGGTTTCTACTATTGTGTGGTAGCCCTCCACCCCTCCCTCCCCTTGCCAGAACACACCGATCACTGGCTGAGAGCACTGATTGGATGCCGATCGGCAGACCTTTTTAGGTTACGCCCCTCCAACAGAAGCCGGCCGTGCTGCCGTACACACGGGTCGACTGTTGGCCGGTTTCGACCCCTGTGTATGACCCATAAAGCTATTGCTTATAGAGTGATCATCACTGTATAAGCAATAACAGTGTTTGAAAAAAAAAAAAACCCTAATCAACCCCCAGAGTAGTACAGTGTCACTATTGTGACAATGAACTACTATGATGACATAATGTAAAAATAAAAAAAGTCAAAAAAAGTCAAAAAAAAATTAGAGAAGTGTTAAAAACAAATTTTCAATTTAAAAAAATGTAATAACATTTTTTTTTTTTTTACATACTGTCATCAGTAAGTCACCTCCGCGCTGATTTAATGATGATGTTGTACTGTACTAGTGACAGTATGTAAAAAAAAAATAAAACCCACATTTTATTAAATTTCTTAATTTTCCAAAAAACTATAACTCCAAAAAACTTGCCCTGCCTCTAAACACTAAGTACCTCGGACTGTCTACTTTACAAAGGGGGGACATCAGGATTGATTAATTTTCATATATATATCCCATAGATTCTAGACCCTATAACTTTCACAAAAAAACAATTAATATACACTTATTGTGTTTTTTTTTTTTCACTAAAGACATAATTTTTTGAAATTATCGAAGCTCCCAGCTGAAACCACCGCCTGTGGTAGTGAATTCCACATCCTTGCCACTCTTACAGCAAAGAATCCTCTATGTAGTTTAAGGTAAACCACAAATTTTAGTGAATGGCTGTGTGTCTTTTTAAATTCTCTTTTGCGGAAAAGTTTTATCCCTACTGGGGGTCACCAGTAGGGATGAGCCGAACACCCCCGGGTTCGGTTCGCACCAGAACCTGCGAACGGACCGAAAGTTTGCACGAACGTTAGAACCCTATTAATTACAATGTACGCAAACTTTCGAAATCTAAAGTGCTATTTATAACGGCCAATAAGCATGTTATTGTCCTAAAAAGGGTTTGGGGACCTGGGTCCTGCCCCAGGGGACATGTATCAATGCAAAAAGAAGTTTTAAAAACGGAAGTTTTTTCTGGAGCAGTCATTTTAATGATGCATAAAGTGAAAAAAAAAAGTGAAATATTCCTTTAAATATCGTACCTGGGGGGTGTCTAAAGTATGCCTGTGAAGTGGCATGTGTTTCCCGTGTGTAGAACTGTCCCTGCAAAAAATTACATTTGTAAAGGAAAAAAAGAAGCCATTTTACCACTTAAGCCCGGACCAATTTGCAGCCAAAGGACCAGGCCCCTTTTTTGCGATTTCGGCACTGCGTCGCTTTAACTGACAATTGCACGGTCGTGCAACGTGGCTCCCAAACAAAATTGGCGTCCTTTTTTTCCCACAAATAGAGCTTTCTTTTGGTGGTATTTGATCACCTCTGCGGTTTTTATTTTTTGTGTTATAAACAAAAATAGAGCGACAATTTTGAAAAAAATTCAATATTTTTTACTTTTTGCTATAAATATCCCCAAAAAATATATATTTTTTTTTTTTCCTCAGTTTAGGCCGATACGTATTCTTCTACATATTTTTGGTAATAATAGCATTTTTATTAATATTTTTTTTTTTTACTAGTAATGGTGGTGATCAGCGATTTTTATTGTGACTGCGACATTATGGTGGACATATCGGACATTTTTGACACATTTTTGGGACCATTGTCATTTATACAGCAATCAGTGCTATTTAAATTCAGGTGTGTGCTGTGCAGGAGGCACACTACACTGACTGAATATTAGGCAGATGCCTGTGTTGCACAAATCAACTACACAACACCAGCAATGAGGGGGTAGATTCAGGTGTATGCTGTGCAGGAGGCACACTACACCCACTGTAACAGCGCTAGGTAAGGAAGCAAAGCTGACACTGTCCCTGCCTATCCTGCTCTCTCCCTGAACACTACCCTCACTGTAACAGTGCTATCTAAAGAAGTATAAAGCACAGCTGATACTGTCCCTGCCTATCCTGCTATCCATGAACGCCGCACAACACTACACAAGGCCGCCGCACTGGCGGCCTTATATAGTGTGGGGCGTGTACTAAACCCCCCATAGCTATAATTGGCCACAGGCATCCTGCCTGTGGCCAATTATGGCGCTCCTCGCTGCCGGCGCTGTGATTGGCCAAGCATGCTGGGTCACAGTGCATTCTTGGCCAATCATCAGCCAGTAATGCACTGCGACTGGCGCAGTGCATTGTGGGCCGTTCGTATCACACGAATTTGATGCGAACGGCCCACAAAGTTCTGGTTTTGACGAACGGACGATGTTCGATTTGAACATGGGTTCAAATCGAACACCAGGCTCATCCCTAGTTTCCACATCCTGCGGAGAAGTTATTGCCCTGCTTAGCTTAGTATCGTCCGCAAATACAGAGTTTGAACTGTTTACCCCATTCCAGGTCGTTTATGAATAAATAAATAGGATTGGTCCCAGGACAGAACCCTGGGGGACCCCACTACCCACCCCTGACCATTCCGAGTACTCCCCATTTATCACCACCCTCTGAACTCGCCCCTTTAGCCAGTTTTCAATCCATGTACTCACCCTATGGTCCATGCCAACAGACCTCAAACAGGAATGTTTGAGACCCCTCATAATGGACAGGGATGGTGGGAACCCCTTGTATTGGGTGCAGCTATGGGTGCAGCTTGTGTGCAGACCCAGGGACTCAACACAGGGATGGTGGGGACCCCTCATAATGGGCACAGCAGGTGTACTAACCCGGGAACTCAGCACAGTGATGCTGGGAACCCCTTATAGTGGGGCACAGCAGGTTTATAGACTCGGGATATTGCAGGGATAGTGGGAACTCTTCATATTGGGCACAACTGGGGTGTTGACCTGAGAAATTAGTGCAAGGATGGTGGGGACCCCACATAATTGGCACAGTGGCTGTGCAGTACCAAGAACTCAGTGTGCGTGGAGTGAGAACCCCCATAATATGCACAACAGGTGTACAGACCCAGGAACACAGGAATGGTGAAAACGCCTCATAATGGTACAGTGGGTATACAGACCTAGAAACTCAGTGCAGGGGGAGGGGGAGGGGTAGGAATCCCTCATAATGGGCACAGTGAGTATGTGGACCCAGGAATTTAGTTCAGGGACAGTGGGGACCTCTCACACGGGGAACAGAAGGTGCACAGACCCAGGAACTCAGCACAGAAATGGCGAAAAACTCATAATGGGCACAGTGGGTGTGCAGGCCAAAGAATTTAGCCCAGACGTTGGAGCCCTCTCATTATGGACAGAGAAAGTGTGCAGACCCTGAAACTCAGCACAGGGTTGGTTGTAACCCGTATAATCGGCAAAGTAGGTGTGCAGACCCATAAACACAGGGATGGTGGGAACCCCTCATAATGAGCACAGAAGGTATGTAGACTCAGGAACTCAGTGCAGGAATGGCGGTAACTCTTCATAATGGGCACAATTGGGGTGTGGACCTGGGAACTTAGTGCAGGAATGGTGGTAACTCTTCATAATGAGCACAGCAGGTGTTTAGACCCAGGAACTCAGGACCCAGGAACTCAGAATGGTGGTGACTCTTCATAATGGGCAAAATTTGGTTGTAGACCCAGGAACTCAGTGTAGGAATGGTGGTAACTCTTCATAATGGGCACAATTAGGGTGTGGACCAGGGAACCTAGTGCAAGTATGGTGAGAACTCAACATAATTGATATAATAAAATGCTCTTTGTTTGAAGGTTGTTGGCTCCAACGTGTCTTGCATACACACGGTCACACAAATGTTGGCCAACAATTACGAACGTAGTGACGTACTATGTTTTTTTCAGCTCTTTAGCGCCACCCTTTGGGCTACTTCTGCTAATTTCGTTTTAGTAGAAGTTTGGTGAGTGTTGATTCGTGCTTTTCTTTTTGCGTTTTTCATTTAGCGCTATTATTATTATTATTCTTGATATCACTTGAAAAAAAATGCCTTTGAAAATTCGTTTGCAATAACCCCATCAGTATCACCAGCAAAGCAGCTTCATTATTATCCCATTAAAGAAGAAGAGAATTGTGCGCTGCAATTCGAGATTTCATAATTTGCCGCGTCACGAATGTTAATTCTCCATTACGAACGCTAGTTTACAAGACAGACCGATTCTGCGCCTGAACTTTTGTGCAACAGACTTGTGTACACACGATCAGAAAGTCTGACAACAAAGTTTTGTTGGCGGAAAATTTGAGAACCTGCTAGCCAACATTTGTTGGCAGAAAGTCCAACAACAAATGTTCGATGGAGCATACACGCGGTCGGACTTTCAGCCAACAAGCTCACATCGAACACATCCCATCGGAAAGTCCAACCGTGTGTACGCGCCATTAGTCCGTAGGGTTCAATATTGAGTTGGCCCTCCCTTTGCAGCTATAACAGCTTCAACTCTTCTGAGAAGGCCGTCCACAAGGTTTAGGAGTGTGTCTATGGGGATGTTCACAACTGAATTTGGACACGAAGGCCTGTCTCGCAGTCTCTGCTCTAATTCATCCCAAAGATGTTCTATCGGGTTGAGGTCAGGACTCTGTGCAGGCCAGTCAAGTTCCTCCACCCAAAACTCGCTCATCCATGTCTTTATGGACCTTGCTTTGTACACTGGTGCGCAGTCATGTTGGAACAGGAAGGGGCCATCCCAAAACTGATCCCACAAAGTTGGGAGCATGAATTAGTCCAAAATGTCTTGATATGCTGACGCCTTAAGAGTTTCCTTCACTGGAACTAAGGAGCCAAGCCCAATCCCCGAAAAGCAACACCAAATGATTTGGACCAGTGCACAAAGCAAGGTCCATAAATACATGGATGAGAAAGTCTGGGGGGGAGGAACTTGGCTGACATTAACCCGATAGAACACCTTTGGGATGAATTAGAGTGGAGACTGCGAGCCAGGCCTTCTCGTCCACATCAGTGCCTGACCTCACAAATGTGCTTCTGGAAAAATGATCGAACATTCCCATAGACACACTCCTAAACCTTATGAACAGCCTTCCCAGAAGAGTTAAACTGTTATAGCTGCAAAGGGTGGGCCAACTCAATATTGAACCCTAGGGACTAATGCCGCGTACACAGAAGAGTTAAAGCTGTTATATCTGCGAAAGGGTGGGCCAACTCAAATTTTCCGCCAACAAAACTTTGTTGTCGGACTTTCTGATCGCGTGTACACAAGTCCGTCGCACAAAAGTTCACACATGCTCAGAAGCAGAAGCGGTCTGTCTTGTAAACTAGCGTTCGTAATGGAGAATTAACATTCGTGACGCGGCAAATTATGAAATCTCGAAATGCAGCGCACAATTCTCTTCTTCTTTAATATAATAATGAAGCTGCTTTGCTGGTGATACTGATGTACAGCGCCTGAAAAAATCCGGCCCCATTCACACTCCAGTGTGAAAGCCGGCGGGCTTTCACACTGGAGCGGTGCGCTAGCAGGACGGTCAAAAAAGTCCTGCTAGCAGCATCATTGGAGCGGTATAGGAGCGGTGTATTCACAGCTCCTATACCGCTCCTTCCCATTGATTTCAATGGGACACCGCGGTAATACCGCCGCAATACCGCCGCAAAGCGCCGCTACGGCGGTGCTTTGCAGGGGATTTTAACCCTTTTTTGGCCGCTAGCGGGGGTTAAAACCGCACCGCTAGCGGCCGAATACCGCGGCTAAAACGACGGTAAAGCAGCGCTAAATATAGCGCTGCTTTACTGTCGCCGCGGCTCCCGCCCCAGTGTGAAAGGGGCCTAAGACTGGGATGCCATTAAAGTTCATGTGCGTGTAAAGGCAGGTGTCCCAATACTTTTGTCAATATATTGTATATATATATATCATTTACCATAATATCATTAATATAATATATTACAAATCATCTAATATATTATATAATATAATGTAACATATTATATAAGATTCATGACCGAAAAAGGTCTGCTGACCGCCTCTCGTTCAGCCCTCTCAGCTAATGGCTGAGCGTTCTGACCAGAGGAGTGTTCTGGTGGGGGGGTCATCCCTCTGTCAGAACACAATAGCTCAGCGGGGGGGGGGGAGGGGGGCTGCTGGGATCGCTGTACTAACATTGGATAGTTAGTACATTGGCTCCGACCTGAGCTGTCAGTTTTTTTCGCTCAACCTGCTGGGTTGAACGAACAAAAAAAAAACTACGAGGCATAAGTTAGCTACGTTACATAACTTTCATATTCTTTTCCTAAAAACAAAAGCCATCAATCTGTGTAAAATACAATAATCAGGGGAATAACAAATATTTTAATATATAAGGTCAGGGGTAACTTCTGCTCTATCCACCTCCCATCCGCGCTATAGCCAAAAGACGGCTGCAGTGCGGATTTAATTTGCCGGGAGAGCGTCCATGGACGTCCTCCCGCGCTCGAGCGGCCCGCGTGCCCTCTGCAGGCTGCGCGCAGCGCGCTCTGTGATCAGCGAGTCTATGAGACTTGGCTGATCACAGATCGGAGTAATGAGTCAATCCCGACCCCTTACCAAGTGATCAGCTGTCAGCCAATGACAGCTGATCATGTGATGTAAACAGAGCCGGTAATCGGTAAAAAAAAAGCCGATCACCGGCGGCTGTGAGAGGGACATCGGTCCCGATCATGGAGAGCCTCTGCAGAGGCTTCTGTGCCCACCAGCGTCACCTAACAGTGCCCACCAGCATCACCTACCAGTGCTCACCTGTGCCACCTACCAGTGCCCATAGTACCACCCATCAGTGCCCACAGTGTCACCTATCAGTGCCCACAGTGTCACCTATAAATCAGTACGTCATCACCAGTGCTGCCTATCAATACCACCTACCAGTGCCCACCAGGTACATCCCCCATGGCCATCCACATGTAAAACAAAATGCCCAAAATATGCCAATCAGTTCCCACAAATGGGCACTGACTGGCACCTCATATTTACATTACAAAACAGGGATGCCCAGCAATGCCACCCATCAGTGTCCATCAGTGCCACCTACCAGTGCCCATCAGTGCCACCTATCAGTGCCCATCAGTGACATCTATTAGTGCCATCCATCAGTGCCACCCATCAGTGCCACTCATCAGTGCCACCCATCAGGGCCCATCAGTGCCGTCTTATCAGTGCCCATCAGTGCTGTCTTATCTGTGTCTATCAGTGCAGCCTCATCAGCGAATATCAATGAAGGAGAAAAATTACCTGTTTGCAAAATTTTATAACAAACTATGAAACATGGTTTTTTTTTTTATTTCAAAAATGTCTGTCTTTTTTTGTTTGTTTAGCAAAAAATAAAAACCCATGTGGTGATTAAATACCACCAAAAGAAAGCTCCATTTGTGTGAAAAAAAAATTATAAAAATGTCATATGGGTACAATTTAGCATGACCGCGCAATTGTCATTCAAAGTGCGCCAGCGCTGAAAGATAAAAATTGGTCTGGGCAGGAGGGGGGTTTAAGTGCTCAGTAAGAAAGAGGATAGTTTTATTGTATTATATATTATTTATATTTTATCTTTTGGTTGAACTAAATGGTCTTTTTTTCACTTTTGCTTTTTTAGAGAATGACACTTGGAGGAGGAGAAAGTACATCCATACATATGCAAATCCCTAGTGTAGTGTCAATGTTAGTGTACACATGTAGGGTAGTCTACTGTTTAGCTTCCACTTGCATATTCTTTGGTCTCTGATGAGTGAGGCCGGCCATACACGGTGCAAATTTCTTTTGTTGCAGAAAAACAAATGTGCACATTCCCCCATCAACACAGACAAGGACGCCAGGGGAATCCCTCCTGCCGAGCAATTATCTGCACCCGGCAGGGGGTGGGGGAGGGCAGGGGAAGCCATCCCAGGCCGAGAGAAGACACTGATTATCACTAGCGGCTAGATATGTGCATTACGAAAAAAAATTTGATTAATTTCATTTCGCTTTGATTCATTAATCTAGTTACTGTATTTAGTTTAGTTAAATTCGGTTGATTGGTTCAATTCGTATTTTGGGATTCCTATTCGGAATTCGTATGTATTTTTCAAATTTTCTTTGAATTTACCAATTTTTTCGATTCAAAACATTTGAATGGATACATTTTGAATTGACCGAATCTAAAACTTTTTTTTTTTTTGACTCGAATGTGGCAAAGTGAACAAACAAAAGAAAATTCTTCATCAAATGATTACAATGACTCTTTAAATCACCTTTGGCGTAACTAAAACAGCATTATTTCCAAACGGTACTCTAATAACACACACATTGATTTCAGAAATATGTTTACCGTTCAAATTCAACTGGAGTTCGATGTAAAATTCGATTTTAATTTCAATTCTAATTTCAGAAATTCGGACGAATTTCATTTTGTCCGAATATTTATTCTGAACAAAACGAAACGCACATTTCTAGTAGACACTTGCGATAATCGTAAGTGAATCTGGCAGGTTGATTGTATCCAAGTTG
>CM053035.1:25338929-25613929 GCA_028564925.1 Lithobates sylvaticus | reverse complement strand
TATAACTATGTAATTCATATATATTTTTGTAAGCAACGATCCAGTTAATACACATTATTGCTAACTATATATCTATAGATCTATATCTATCCATCTACATATCTCTCAGATAAATTGTAGATAAAGCCAGGCACAGTAACATAAAATGGTTCATTGTAGTGTACATTCTTGTATTATATATACTGTAATCCTATTTATACATACAGTATATCCATAGATCTATCTATCTATCTATCTATCTATCTATCTATCTATCTATCTATCTATCTATCTATCTATCTATATCTATCTATCTATCTATCTATCTATCTATCTATCTATCTATCTATCTATCTATCTATCTATCTATCTATCTATCTATCTGTATTATTGTATTAATTGTTTTAGTTATCAGCTTTTATTATTACATTTTAATTTTGCTGACCCAAACTTTCTAAGCTCATTGTGTAAGGGGCCGTTCACACCAGTTGCAGTTCCGTGTGCTTTTTTTCTGCACGAAAAATGCATGCACAGTGTTTTCCATGTATTCCAATGGCTCTAGTTCACACCATGCAGTCAGTTTCCGGTCAGTTTCTGCACCAGAAACTGACTGCATGGTGTGAACTAGAGCCATTGGAATACATGGAAAACACTGTGCATGCATTTTTAGTGCAGAAAAAAAGCACACGGAATTGAACGGAACTGCGTCTGGTGTGAACTAGCACTTAAACTGTAAAATATTTAACGTAAATCCAATATATTAAAATGTTATTAGAATTTTGTTGCAACTTATATGTAGGTAAAGTTATTTTTAGTGATGGAGATAAGTTCTAAAATATCATGGACTGCTACTAACAATTTAGGACATTTTGCAAATTATATTATATGTTCCATTATATTATTATTATTATTATTTTTCTTTTTTGCAAGTTCATAATGCACTATATTTTGGGGAGGGCAACACCTAGACACTAAAACTTGTTTGTGATTTAAATTAAGAGTTATTTTAAAGGTAGTCATTTTGCAATATCAAAGATTCTATGTACTATCTATCTATCAATCTATCTATCTATCTATCTATCTATCTATCTATCTATCTATCTATCTATCTATCTATCTATCTATCTATCTATCTATCTATCTATCTATCTATCTATCTATCCATCCATTTATATAATATAGCATATCTATACAGTACATATAGCCATAGTTGCTTTCTGTCTATCTATCTCTCAGATAAATTGTACATACAATTAGGCAAAGTAATATTAAATAGGCAATTATGGTATACAATCTTTGTATTATATATAATCCTATTAATACCTATATCCAATATAATTATTATACATTAATCTAAGCAACTATAACCTTCCAACAAACATGATAGATAGATAGATCGATAGATAGATAGATAGATAGATAGATAGGTAGATAGATAGATAGATAGATAGATATGTATCTATCTATATCTATCTATCTATCTATCTATCTATCTATCTATCTATCTATCTATCTATCTATCTATCTATCTATCTATCTATCTATCTATCTATTTATCTATCTATCTCTAGCTATTGACCTATATCTATATGTTTACCAATATCTCAAATATCTTATAGATAACATCAGATACAGTAAAAGGAAATAGTTAATTGTCTACAATAAATAGGATTATAATAAGGTTTAGCACTTTAGGCGGGAAATGTCTTCAGGCAGCCAGTTTCAGGTGTGGTCAATGTCTGAACAATGGCGCTCTGCCATGTAAATCAGCCAATCACCTTCTCAGAAAGTGACATGAAAAAACAATCACCTGACTCCTCCCCCTTGTGTTGCGGGTCCTATATATCTGCCCCCCAGATATTAGACAACATTTGTGATTACAAAGTGGTCAGTATCTCCAGGAGCAGAGGATCGAGCATCTCATCTACTTTATCTACATCAGGAACACTGAGGTACGGGCAGGATAAATATTGATTTCTTTATATATATATATATATATATATATATATATATATATATTATACTACTGTATGTTATATATCATGTGTTACATTCCTTTATATTGTTTTACTCCAGTTAATTGAAAAGTAGGCCTATTATATTAGAATACTCAATTATTTTGCTATATTCTATCAGTATTGATTGATAACACATACTGTATATCTAGTCCTGATCTTTCTTGGTGTATGTTTATTGCAAAAATGATTTCTTTTTGCTAGTATTTTATTGGGCCAGTTTTCAGTCCATTTAATTTCCAGTTTTTAATTTACTAAAACTGGAGAGTGCAAAATCTGGTGCAGCTGTGCATGGTAGCCAATCAGCTTTTAACGTCAGCTTGTTTTATTAGGCTTAAAAAAAAAAAAATCTGAAAGCTGATTGGTTTCTATGCAGAGCTGCACCAGATTTTGAACTATCCAGTTTTAGTAAATCAACCTAAAAAATAAAAAAAAAATCGACATTTAATTTATTTTTCATCTGACGTTTTTAACTATCAGGCTGCTGTAAGACTTATACGATTATACGGTTTGACTTACTAAAGGCAAATAGGCTGTTCACATTGCAATTTTCTCCCCTTAAGGTATTGTGGTGAAAAATTAACTTGTCAAAGAATACACAATCACACAGCAGGAAAATGTTATTTTTTATTTTTGCTTGCATGTGATTGGATGATGTAAGTTAGCAGAGTTTCACCATATTCACAAAGTCAAGGGAAGAAGCCTTTTCGGAGTAAAAAGCATATTTGTCTTCAGTATATTGAACCCAAAAATGTACTAAATAGTGACAAAAAAAAAAACATTTTCATTATTTTTGATTAGAGAAGGGTTAAGCTGGCTATAGATGGGTAGAATTTTCGAAAAAATTCTTGGGAAGAGATTCTAAAAAAGTTTGTTCATTTTTTTACTCATTAGTGGGGTCAAATCAATGCTTATTTTCCTTGAACTAATACATTTCGATTAGTGCATGTGGTTTTCATTTGATAAAGTCCATTAATTCAGTTTCAATCATTTTTATTAAGCTTTTTCTTTCCAATATATAAGGAAAAAAAAATACAAAATATAACAACAAAAGTAGTTTACTAATGTTACATACACAGCATCATTGGTACGCATAAGGCAACAAGTAACAAAGTTGGACTGTCCATTATTTCTATTAACCTCCCTGGCGGTGTTCCCGAGTCTGGCTCGGGTTGAGTTTTTTCTACCAGGAGCGGTAACCCAGAGCCAGACTCGGGCTTGCGTTGCAGGATACAGGGGGAAGTTACTTACCTTTTCCCCTGGATCCTGCGATGTCTCCCCGCTGTGTGAGCGAGCCGTCCGCTCGCTCGATTCACACAGTGCCCGAGTGCCGCTGATATCCGTTCCCTGCGACGTTCCGACGCACGGGAGCGGAGATCGTTGCCAAATTCAAAAAAGTTTAAAAACACAAAACACATACAGTACTGTAATCTTACAGATTACAGTACTGTATACAAAAAATACACACCCCCTTTGTCCCTAGTGGTCTGCCCAGTGCCCTGCATGTCATTTTATATAATAAAAAGATTTTTTTCTGCCTGGAAACTGGAGATTGTCCATAGCAACCAAAAAGTGTCCCTTTATGTCAAAAGTGGTTTTAGACCAGCTAGAAAACACAGATAAAAAATTAGAATCACAATTTATCATCAAACAATAAATTTAATGACAGCGACTATTCTGCAACTGAGCAAATTTCAGTGTTTTTGATTTGATTACATTATTGAATCATTTTTATATATATTTTTATTATATTATAATTAATGATTTTGTGTTTCAAACTTTATCATACCCGGGATGTCTACTAGACTCTGGTTCAGACAGATTTAAGTGAGTTATTCATAAGAATTGCAGGCCTACAATAAAAAAATGCCAAATTTCCATGCAAAATAATTGTACCGCTTTCAGCACTAAATTCCAAACAGAATCATACCGCCAGGGAGGTTAAGAGTCCAGGTAGTTGGTGTAGGTCGGCTCACACCAGTTCTATGATGTGTGCTTTGGAGGGAAACATTGCCTTTCCAAGTAGAAAATATAAAAAAGCCATTAAAACCTAGGGCAAAATCCATTAATTCTAAGATCAAATGTTAAAGCAAATTAAATCATTCAAACAACAAATGAATGTTCTGAGAATTTTCGGAAGATTTTTTTATCCGTCTACCCTACCCAAAGTCATCTATGGCCAGCTTTAGATCCTCTTTCAATTTCTTTTTTAGTGCTGTCATTGGGGAGATTTATCCTATTACAGGGGTGTCCAAACTTTTTTCAAAGAGGGCCAGATTTGATGAAGGAAACAGGCGTGAGGGCCGATCATTTTGCCTGCTTTGAACCATTAAAATTCGGTCTAAGTGTGTTCGTTCGAGCACTAATACACTGCCCAACAAGAAATCTCTCACCTTTGTGGCTGTGTGTGGTGAAGAGAAGAGCTTGGGCGTGTTATTTGGATATACCGTATTTATTGGCGTATAACACACTTCACTTAAAGAGGGAAGTTTCAGGGAAAAAAAAATTAATTTAAATTTTAAATAAAAAAATGTGAAGCAAAATAAGGGTCAGTGCCCATCTGTAGCCTCACAAGTTCCATGAATTCAGCACCCCCATTGCCATGAATGCAGCCCCACCGTTGCCACGAATGCAGCTCCACCATTACCATGAATGCAGCCCCACCATTACCCTGAATGCAGCACCCCCAAAGCCATGAATGCAGCACCCCCATTGCCACGAATGCAGCACCCCATTGCCATGAATGCAGCACCCACCATTCCCAGGAACGCAGCACCCTCATTGCCGCAAAGGGGTTGATTTACTAAAATTGGAGAGTGCAAAATCTGGTGCAGCTGTGCATGGTAGCCAATCAGCTTCTAACTTCAGCTTGTTCAATTAAGCTTTGACAAAAAAAAAACTGGAAGCTGGTTTTGCAGAGCTTCACCAGATTTTGCACTCTAAAGTTTTAGTACATCAACCCCAAAAAGTGGAGGAAAGTCCTCCCAATTTGACAATTATTTTCCATTGTTTACAAAACTAAATAGAACGTTTGGGTTTTGGATATGTGATATATAGGATATGTGGATATATAGATATGGCACGCTAAAGGAGCTTCCCAGATCATTATCAATGCACAACATTTTAACATGCCTTAGGTACCACAACAGTGTAAGAATAAGGCCAATGTCTTTCTGAAAAAGCAAAAAGAAAATGTCTCCACTGAATGTAAAATGTAACATTTGTGCTTTTGTCTTTCCAGGTACAATTATGGCATTTGCTGGCATCCCACTGGTGATGAGGGACGAGTTGATTTCCGCAGTGCAATATATCAAGGCTCTGGCAAACAGATATGACCAGCTAAATCCAGTGATCATTGAGGTGTTCGGTGACAAGTTGACAGAGATTTTGTGCCGTAAATACACTGGGCGCTGGTACATGGACAAGCCTAAAAGGGGCCAGGCATACAGGTTAATCTTTATTACCATACGGTTTCAAATGATAAGCATCCTTTGACTATTTGAAGACATTAGATGGCCATTAACCTCCCTGGCGGTGTTCCCGAGTCTGGCTCGGGTTCATTTTTTTCTGCTAGGAGCGGTAACCCCGAGCCAGACTCGGGCTTGCGTTGCAGGATACAGGGGGAAGTTACTTACCTTTTCCCCTGGATCCTGCGATGTCTCCCCGCTGTGTGAGCGAGCCGTCCACTCGCTCGATTCACACAGTGCCGAGTGCCGCTGATCTCCGTTCCCTGCGACGTTCCGACGCACGGGAGCGGAGATCGGCACCAAATTTAAAAAAGTTTAAAAACACACAACACATACAGTACTGTAATCTTACAGATTACAGTACTGTATACAAAAAATACACATCCCCTTTGTCCCTAGTGGTCTGCCCAGTGCCCTGCATGTCATTTTATATAATAAAAATATTTTTTTTCTGCCTGGAAACTGGAGATTGTCCATAGCAACCAAAAAGTGTCCCTTTATGTCAAAAGTGGTTTTAGACCAGCTAGAAAACACCGATAATAAATTAGAATCACAATTTATCATCAAACATTAAATTTAATGACAGCGACTATTCTGCAACTGAGCAAATTTCTGTGTTTTTGATTTGATTACATTATTGAATCATTTTTATATATATTTTTATTATATTATAATTTATGATTTTGTGTTTCAAACTTTATCATACCTGGGATGTCTACTAGACTCTGGTTCAGACAGATTTAAGTGAGTTATTCATAAGAATTGCATGCCTACAATATAAAAACGCCAAATTTCCATGCAAAATAATTGTACCGCCTTCAGCACAAAATTCCAGCCAGAATCATACCGCCAGGGAGGTTAACAGTGTTCCCCTAAAAAACACCCTATGTAAAAATTAAAATTTTTTGGGAACTCTGTTTTTTGGTAGCTGCTGTAGATTTGGTAGTTGCTCAATTGATAAGTATCCTTTGACTATTTGAAGGCATTAGATGGCCATTGTCCAATGCTTCAACTTTCTTGGTTGGTTGAGTTGGTCTTGGATTAATCATATATGAAATAGTCCTGCCATAATTTCCAACTCCTTATTGGGTATTTTGTGTGTTCCTACCCACCTTTAGTGTTTCAGTTACACCTATAAAATTAAATATATATGAAATAAAAAAAATATTTAGTGGCTGGGAACCCACATGGTCAAACCTGGTCAGCAGACCCAGGAACTCAAGAGGAGAGAGTTCACCAATAGCATCCTCAAGAGGTCTATGGAACTGCCAGATGGTTTAACTCACCAGCAAGTACAAAAACTAAAATATCAGTTATTGGAGCACAGACCTTTTTAGTCCAGAAGGTGAAGAAATTACAGACCCCCTTTATGGTATATCTAATTCTGACTGTTTTTACTTTTTAGATGTATCAGGTGCACCACAGACGATATGGATCCAAGCATCCTAGAGGCCTGCGATCAGTCTGGCCTCAACTACACAGACTTGGCTTTACCTGAAGATATGATCATGTGGATTAACCCAGATGACGTCACCTGTTGGTGAGTAGCCAAAATCTTCTATGACAATCTTGTAGCATTTCTCAGTGTATACAGCGGTAATAAGTCAGTAATCATATCTTAAAGAAAACCTTAAAGTTACCGGCCACTGATTGGTCATCCCATACCATGACACCATTATTGATGACAAACTAGGCCACACATCCTCCCCAGCCTGCCTGTCTATCACCAGGAGCATGAACATTACATTAGATTCAAAAACGCAACCCCGGCCTACCCGTGGTTGCTGTTCTCCAGGTCTTCGTACATGGTTTCCCAGTTATTTAGCTGCTTTTGTATTTCAGAAAGCAACATAACAATGTATAAAGAGACCTTCCTATATATATAGAGTATATATATATATAAAGTAAATACATAGGTATGCCCAATTTTATATTAAAGTTTAGAGAGCAGGGGAGCCAAAACTCTAATGCAGCGTACACGCGGTCGGAATTTCCGATGGAAACAGTCCAATGGGAGCTTTTCAACGGATTTTCCGACCGTGTGTATGCCCATCGGTCTTTTTCTGTCGGAATTTCCGACGGACTTTGGATTGAGAACCTGTTCTCAATTTTTCCGACGGAAAATCTTTCTATCGGATTTTCCGATCGTGTGTATGCAATTCCGATACGTAAAATTCCGACGCATGCTCGGAAACAATTCAACGCATGCTCGGAAGCATTAAACTTCCCTTCTATAGTGCTGTCAAACGTGTTTTATGCCGCTGTGTTACAGACCGTCGGAATTTGGTGTGACCGTGGGTAGGCAAGACAGTTTGAGCGAAATTCCGTCGGAATTCCGACGGGAAAACCATCAGAGCTTTTTCCGATGAGAATTCCGACCGTGTGTACGCGGCATGAGGATGCAAAGGTTGAAGAGTTTACTGTAACACTAAGGAGGGAAGATGCTTTTTTACATATGAGAAGATCCTCCATTGCTGCAAGAGAGGAGATGGAGGGTCTGGGTTACTCAATGCTAACCAATGATGATAAGTGACCACTTGTGTTGCTCCTTTAATGCTCTCAATGTTTTAAAAGTATGTTTCTTTTTTGTAAGTAAGTAAGTAGGTTTGAAATAACATTATCTTATTTTTTAATAGTGTGGGAGAAGAGGACTACGCAAGTGCAATGGGCATCTTTTGCTCCCTGAATGGCCATGTTCTATGCCTCGCTCTCGCCTTACTACAGGACAGATCCATGGCAGATTCTTCACCCCCATTATCGCCCAGGATTGAGAGTGAGGACAGTGATAGCGGGATTGACGATGGCTATGACGATTTGAATACAACACCAATCTCATGTAGTCCTCCAGAAGGAGACTACTGGTATCCCACTGTGGAACCTGTATTTCGGGTAAGGAAAAGGATCATTGATATCACACATTACATAGGCGTTTGTCAAACTGCTAAAAGCACCAAAAGAGTTTGTTTAAATTAAAGTTAACTGGTCATTAACTATTAAGAAGCTAATAATCTCAAACATGCATCCAGGATGGGATTTTTTACTGTTCTAGGCTGTGTATGGGTCAAGTAGTACAGTCTACTTGAAGTACTCTACATACAGGACAATGGCTGGGTAGCATAATTATCTAATTATCAATAATGCCCCACCTGCTGGCTAAAAAGGAAAATGTAGAAAAGTAATATGACTTTTGTATACTGTATATGGAGCTTTATTCTGTTTGAACTAGATAGACTTGGGTCTTTTTTTTTTTTTTTAACCCAACTAACTATGTAACTATAGATATATATTTGCTAAAAATAAAAAATACATTTTATATATATATATATATATATATATATATATATATATATATATATAATATAATATATATATTATATATATATATATATATATATATATATATATATATATATATATATATATATATATATATATATATATATACATACAGTATCTCACAAAAGTGAATACACCCCCTTACATTTTTGTAAATATTTTATTATATCTTTTCATGTGACAACACTCTCTGGAGAAGAGACGCTTGAGCGGGGATATGATTTCAATATACTTTTTTGCGGAAGGGAGTTTAACAGGACTTGTGGCCACTCACTAAAATTAGAAAAAAGGTTTAACCTTAAACTACATAGAGGGTTCTTTACTGTAAGAGCGGCAAGGATGTGGAATTCCCTTCCACAGGCGGTGGTCTCATCGGGGAGCATCGATAGTTTCAAGAAACTATTAGATAAGCACCTGAACGACCACAACATACAGGGATATACAATGTAATACTGACATATAATCACACACATAGGTTGGACTTGATGGACTTGTGTCTTTTTTCGACCTCACCTACTATGTAACTATGTAACACTGAAGAAATTACACTTTGCTACAATGTAAACATGAAAAGATATAATAAAATATTTACAAAAACATGAGGGGTGTACTCACTTTGTGAGATACTGAATATATATATACATATATATATATATATATATATATATATATATATGTATATATATATATATAGTTAGTTATAAAATTATATTTATATTTATATATTATTAAATGTATAATATATACAGTATATATACGGTATATATATATATATATATATATATATATATATATATATATATATATATATATATATATATATATATATATATATATATATATATCTTTAGTCCTGAACATGATATTAAAAATTTGATAATTTGTAATAGAAAAGTATCAGCAGTGTTTGTTCTCGATTTCTCAAAATAATATTTCCTTTTCTCTTTTTCTCAGGAACCAGCTGTCTACAGAATACCAGCTCCTCTTTGGGTCCCTACCTGGAGGCTGGAGCTTCAGCATGCTATTGATATAACAGAAGCCTTTTGGTTGTAGGCATCATCAGATCGAGCTCCCGGCTGTATATACTGTTAGAGATTTAACATGCATCCTTTAATTTTTTTTTCATCTGTAAACAAATGTACATTTTTATATTTTTTAATAAAGACCCCATTAGTGACCCTAATCAGTTGTGGTTATTGTACAACATGGACATTGGAAACATGATAAAGTTTATCTCTTAAAGTTAACCAGTGTGTAGGCAGGTGCAGTTAGCATGTCTGCTACTAGATGGCTTTGTTACCATTATGGTGTGATAAGGGGAAAGGTGTAAGCAGGTGTTAGCTCCTGTTTTAGAAGAATCCCTTCTCTAGTAATGTAGTGGGACGAGTTTGTGCCCATATACATGCCAGTTGTGGGTGGGCCTCATTGAGTCCAAGGTATGGGAGCAGGATACCCCAGAACTGCCAAGATGTAGACCTATACAGAACTGGGCCCTCTGCAGGGCTTAATTCCCAGACAAGAAGGTACAGACCATAGGAGGTTTAGCTGGAGCCACCCTGTTTTACCCATGACCTTCTTCTGCTGGTCCAGTAGCCATGTGCACAAGGTCTTGGAGGCCTGGACAGACTCCTCATATGTGAGTAATGGTGGAAGCCTGTGAATGAGTGTGTCATCTGGGAGTGTGCCTGGCTGGACAAAGCTATAGAAGGGACATAGGACATATACTATAGGAAACGCCTTGTCCCCCGAACCCTCAGCTGTGTTAAGATTACCTACACTACACCTCACAAGTCTTTTCATGTGACAACACTGAAGGAATGACACTTGTCTACAATGTAAAGTAGTGAGTGTACAGCTTGTATAACAGTGTAAATTTGCTGTCCTATCGAAATAACTCAACAAACAGCCATTAATGTCTAAAACCCAGGCAACAAAAGTGAGTACACCCCTAAGTGAAAATGTACAAATTGGACCCAATTCGCCACCCCCCCGGGTGATATGTGACTTGTTGCCGGTGATCGTTAATTTGACAGCTGACAGCGTGAGGAGAGAAAAAAAAAAAAAGATTACCAATCTTCTGTTTACATCACGTGATCAGATGTCATTGGCTGACAGCTGATCACGTGGTAAGGGGCCTCCAATCTGTGATCACCCGAGTCTCATTGACTCAGTGATTACAGGGAACATGCCGTGCGCACCCTGCAGGGGGGCGTGCGGGGAGTGTGCAAAGGGGAGGACGTCTATTGACGTACTCCTGGCAAAGTAGATCCGCGCTGTAGCCGTCATTCGGCTATAGTGCGGATCTGAAGGAGTTAATAAATATGTTTCTATACAATCACGCACGTGTGCAGCTACGCACTTCATTTACAGTCCCAACTCCTGTCCTTCCCCCCTTTTTTCTTTGCCATTAATAGGGATAGAGGCATATGACATTTTAAGGTCAGTGGCCTCATGTAAAGTCCCAAACATAACCAAAATACTTTTTCCTGTTCCCGTACGACAAAAAAATTGGAGTTTGTCCTGTTGGGAATTTTCGTACGAAAAGTCGGAATCGGCTGTCAAAAGCTGTTTACACGGTATACGAAAGCGTACGAAAGTTCCTCAGACTAAAATGTTTGTCTGATTTTCTTATAGTGTGTACGAGCCTTTAGACCCCTTTCACACAGACGAACCGTCTATCCGTTTTTCTTCCATCCGTCTTCCATCCGTCAACGGACGACAATGCATTCCTATGGGCAATCCGTTAACCTCCACTTCCGTTTTTATCCGTTTTTATTAACGTACAAGGCTACGTCCAGATCCGTCAAACGGATATTAACTGATGTTAATGGACAATGTCCGTCAACGTCCGATCAGTTAATATCCGTTTTGAAGAAATATATATATTTGTTTTGTTTATCTGTATGGGAGGAGAAATGCTTTCTGGGTAATTTCCTTAACCACTTCCCGCCCGGTCAATAGCAGATTGACGTCCGGGAAGTGGTTCAGTTATCCTGACTGGGCATCGTATGACGTCCTTCAGGATAACAGCCGCCGCGTGCCCGTGGGGGTGCGCATCGCGGTGATCGGTGGAGCTGAGTGTCAGTCTGACACACCGCTCCACCGACTTCGGTAAAGAGCCTCCGGTGGAGGCTCTTTACCACGTGAACAGCTGTGTCCAATCACGGCTGATCACCATGTAAACAGGAAGAGCCGGTGATCGGCTTTTCCTCACTCGTGTCTGACAGACGCGAGTAGAGGGGAAACGATCGGCGGCTCTCCTGACAGGGGGGGTATATGCTGATTGTTTATCAGCGCAGCCCCCCCTCAGATGCCCACCCAGGACCACCAGGAAAGCCCCTAGGACCACCAGGGAAGCTACCAGGTCCACCAGGGAAGCCCCCAGGACCACCAGGGAAGCCACCAGGTCCACCAGGGAAGCCCCCAGCATGTGGATAGCCAGGTACATCCCCCATGGCCATTCACATGTAAGAAAGATGCCCAAAATATGCCAATCAGTGCCCACAAATGGGCACTGAGGGGCAACTCATATTTACATTACAAAACAGAGATGCCCAGCAATGCCACCCATCAGTGTCCATCAGTGCCACCTATCAGTGCCCATCAGTGCCTACCTATTAGTGCCCATCCATGCCACCTATCAGTGCCACCCATAAGTATGCATCAGTGCCACCCATAAGTACCCATCAGTGCTGCCTATAAGTGCCCATCAGTGCCACCTATGAGTGCCTATCAGTGCCACCTATGAGTGCCCATTAGTGCCGCATACCAGTGCCACCTATCAGTGTCCATCAGTGCCACCTCATTGGGGCCCATCAGTGCCGCCTTATCAGTGACCATCAGTGCAGCCATATCATTCCCCGTCATTGAAGAAGAAAACGTACTTATTTACAAAAAAATGTAACAGAAACAAAGAAAAACTTGTTTTTTTGCAGAATTTTCAGTCCTTTTTTATTTGTTGCGCAAAAAATAAAAAACGCAGAGGTGATCAAATACCACCAAAAGAAAGCTCTATTTCTGGGAAAAAAAGGACGTAAATTTTGTTTGGGAGCCATGTCGCACGACCGGGCAATTGTCAGTTAAAGTGACGCAGTGCCGAATCGCAAAAAGTGTTCTGGTCAGGAAGGGGGTAAATTCTTCCAGGGCTGAAGTGGTTAAAAAGTGTTTCCCAGTGCTGACCTTTCATCAAATTTCTAAATGCTTCCATTTGTAAGTTTTAAAAGCTAGTATAAAAGAATAGTAGTGGTAAAAAAAAAAAGCACTTTTTGGTTTAACTAATCTTTTTTTTTTTTTGTATAATTCTCCTTTAAGGGGGCGTGGCAAGGGGTGTGTCCTATGTCTACATACTTTTGCTACTAGGTGTCCCTCATTCCAATCTCAAAATGTTGGGAGGTATGGTAAAATCAGTCTGTACATGCAGCATAGCATGCTTGTTATACTCACTGTGGAACCTAAGGGGTTAATCCTCTGCATTGTGTAACAAGGCTGGTGATCCTGTCTTCTGTGTTCCTCCCCTTCTTCCACAGTCCCCAATCCATCTCCTGATAGAACAGAGTCGTGGGGGCATGCTCAGTTTGGTGTTTTGGGAGGGTGCATGTGATCAGCACAGGGCCAATCAGCACTGTCCAGACAGAGGGTCAGGGGTACTGCAGCCTCATAGGACAGTCAGAGGGGAATGAAAACTCCTCCTACAAGCTTTAACCAGACACTGATAGAAGTCACAAGACTGCTATAACAGATCAAAACGGATGAAAAAACTGATGTAAACGTGTACATTAACGGATGAAAACCGATATTAAAAGAACGGAAGACGGATGAAGCAACGGATAGGAACTGATACGTTTTTAACGTGGCTAAACTGGCGGTGCCCGTGTGAAAGGGGCCTTTAGGGTTTGCATCAAGATAGAAGAATATTAACAGCAGATCACTGTACTGTACACACACATCTCAGCCTCTCCCTGAAAGGGCCCCCCCCCCCCTCCTCTCCCTCCGACAACCTACACAAGTCCCGCCCCCTTTGTGAGGCTATAGGAAAGTGAAACTCAGATTACAGCCCAAGCAGAGTGAATGAGACGGAAGTGCAAGAGGGGAGAAAAAAGCAGAATATCCTCAGGTACAAGTTTTACAGTACGAGGGTTTTTTATCATTGGCATGCCCTTTAAACACCATATTAAGTGGTCCTTGTCTATAACTGGCAGCACAAATATTTGTATAGACATTACCATCCGCTCAGCTTCCAGCTTTTATTGTCACAGCTTTATTGAACAAGCTGAAGTCACAAGCTGATTGGCTACCATGCACAGCTGCAGCAGAATTTGCACTCTCCAGTTTTAGTTAATCGCCCCCACTGTGTTCAGCAAGCTTCGGGCAGCTTTCATGGCTCGTTCACACCCGCTGTGCCCTTCGAAGAGCATTCAGAAACCAGACTCCTCAGAGCGACAAAGGAAGTTGGTGCTGGAAGATTTTCCTCTGTTATTGCACTGTGATGGCTGATCCAAGTGAGAGTGGATTGCTTTTTAACCCTTTCATGACTAAGCCTATTTCTGACATTTGGTGTTTACAAGCTAAAATCCCTATTTTTTGTTAGAAAATTACTTAGAACCCCCAAACATTATATATATATATATATATATATATATATATATATATATATATATATATACATTTTTTTTTAGCAGAGAATCTAGAGAATAAAATGGCGTTGGTTGCAATATTTTATGTCACACGGTATTTGTGCAGCGGTGTTTAAACGCAATTTTTTGGAAAAAGGGACACTTTCATGAATAAAAAAAAAAAACGTATAGTTATCCCAATTTTTTTATATAATGTGAAAGATGATGTTACGCCAAGTAAATAGATACTAAACATGTCACGCTTTATAATTGCACGCACTCGTGGAATGGCGACAAACTTTGGTACCTAAAAATCTCTGTAGGCGACGCTTGAAATTTAGTTTTACGGTTACCAGGTTGGAGTTACAGAGGAGGTCTAATGCTAGAATTATTGCTCTCGCTCTGACGATCGCGGCGATACCTCACATGTGTGATTTGAACACCGTTTACATATGCGGGCGCGACTTCCGTATGCGTTTTCTTTGCTGCACGAGCTTGCGGTGACGGGGGCGGTTTCAAAATATATATATTTTTTTTTTCTTATTTTCTTTCTTTATTTTTATATTATGAAATTGTGTTTTTAAAAAATAAATAAAAATTGATCACTTTTATTGCTGTCACAAGGAATGTAAACATCCCTTGTGACAGTAATAGGTGGTGACAGGTACTCTTTATGGAGGGATCGGGGGTCTAAAAGACCCCAAACCCTTCCTTTGCACTTCAAAGTATTCAGATCACCGAAAACGGTGTATCTGAATACCGTATATTTTTTAAAAACCGGCGCCATTGGCAGCCGAGTAAACAGGAAGTGACGTTGTGACGTCGCTTCTGTGTTTACATCAAGGAGACTGGAACCAAGTCGTTTTCGGCTTCATTCCAGTCTGTCACTAGCCGCCGGAAGCGACGGATCGTCCATCGGCCCTCCCGTGTTACCGGGAGGGCCGGTAAGAGCGGCGGAAGGCGGCGGGAGGGGGGACGTCCCCTCCCGCTCCTCCAAAGTAACAACCAAGCGGCTTTTAGCTGCATTGGTTGTTATCCTCGGAAAGCCAATCGCCGGCTCTAAACAACAGTACCGGGATGATGCCTGCAGCTGCGGGCATCATCCCGGTATAACCCCCGAAAGCCGAGTACGCATATCGGATTTTCCCACGGGAATTGTGTGATGACAGGCTGTTGGCGGTAAATCCGACCATGTGTACGCTCCATCGGACAATTGTTGACGGATTTTCCGCGGACAAATGTTGGATGGCAGGTTCTCAAATTTTCCGCGGATAAATGTGTGTTGTCAGATTTCGTAATGGAGAATTAACATTCGTGACGCGGCAAATTTTGAAATCTGGAAATGCAGCGCGCAATTCTCTTCTTTAATGGGATAATAATGAAGCTGCTTTGCTGGTGATACTGATGGAGTTATTGCAAATTCATTTTCAAAGGCTTTTTTTTTCTAGTGATATCAAGAATAATATTATTATGTTTTTTTTTTTAATTTGTGTAAGTTACCACAACACCATTATCCCGTAGTTTTTAAGATCAAAGATACAACTATGTTGGTGTCCCTTGTCAATTTTACAGTGTATTTTTTTTAAAAAATACTCCCAAACTGTAATTTAAAGTAAAACACATAGCCAATAGGGATGGGCCCGGTGCTCGATGCGAACCCACGTTCGCATCGAGCACCGGGCGTTCGCTCGCTCGGCGAGCCCAGAACTATTTTGGCCGCTCGCATCACGTTCGTGTGATGCGAGCGGCCCCGCAATGCATTGCGGCCGGCGCGGCCGGCGCAGTGCATTGCTGGCTGATGATTGGCCAAGCATGCACTGTGACCCCGCATGCTTGGCCAATCACAGCCCCGGAAACTCGAAGAGCCATAATTGGCTACAGGCAGGACGCCTGTAGCCAATTACAGCTCAGGGGCTTTAGTACACGCCCCCCCTATAAAAGGCCGCCACGCCGTCTGCGCCGGTCACATGCTGTTCCGGCGTAGATAGAGCAGGATAGATCTGTGACACTCTGCTGGATTTAGTTAGTTAGAGAGATTTACTTAGAGAGATTGAGTTAGATAGATTCATTTACAAAGATTGATTTAGAAAGAGGGGCTTGTAGTGTGTTCGTGGCAGGCAGGCAGAGCTCCTATATTTTGTTCCCAGAAGCACCTATAGGACTTGTAGTGTGTTTGTGGCAGGCAGGCAGAGCTCCTATATTTTGTTCCCAGAAGCACCTATAGGACTTGTAGTGTGTTCGTGGCAGGCAGGCAGAGCTCCTATATTTTGTTCCCAGAAGCACCTATAGGACTTGTAGTGTGTTCGTGGCAGGCAGGCAGAGCTCCTATATTTTCTTCCCAGAAGCACCTATAGGACTTGAAGTGTGTTAGTCCCATCACACAGAGATCATATATTTTGTTCCCAGAAGCACCTATAGGACTTGAAGTGTGTTAGTCCCATCACACAGACCTATATTTTCTTCCCAGAAGCACCTATAGGACTTGAAGTGTGTTAGTCCCATCACACAGAGATCATATATTTTGTTCCCAGAAGCACCTATAGGACTTGAAGTGTGTTAGTCCCATCACACAGACCTATATTTTCTTCCCAGAAGCACCTATAGGACTTGAAGTGTGTTAGTCCCATCACACAGAGATCATATATTTTGTTCCCAGAAGCACCTATAGGACTTGAAGTGTGTTAGTCCCATCACACAGAGATCATATATTTTGTTCCCAGAAGCACCTATAGGACTTGAAGTGTGTTAGTCCCATCACACAGAGATCATATATTTTGTTCCCAGAAGCACCTATAGGACTTGAAGTGTGTTAGTCCCATCACACAGAGATCATATATTTTGTTCCCAGAAGCACCTATAGGACTTGAAGTGTGTTAGTCCCATCACACAGAGATCATATATTTTGTTCCCAGAAGCACCTATAGGACTTGAAGTGTGTTAGTCCCATCACACAGACCTATATTTTCTTCCCAGAAGCACCCATAGGACTTGAAGTGTGTTAGTCCCATCACACAGAGATCCTATATTTTGTTCCCAGAAGCACCTATAGGACTTGAAGTGTGTTAGTCCCATCACACAGACCTATATTTTCTTCCCAGAAGCACCTATAGGACTTGAAGTGTGTTAGTCCCATCACACAGAGATCATATATTTTGTTCCCAGAAGCACCTATAGGACTTGAAGTGTGTTAGTCCCATCACACAGACCTATATTTTCTTCCCAGAAGCACCTATAGGACTTGAAGTGTGTTAGTCCCATCACACAGAGATCATATATTTTGTTCCCAGAAGCACCTATAGGACTTGAAGTGTGTTAGTCCCATCACACAGAGATCATATATTTTGTTCCCAGAAGCACCTATAGGACTTGAAGTGTGTTAGTCCCATCACACAGAGATCATATATTTTGTTCCCAGAAGCACCTATAGGACTTGAAGTGTGTTAGTCCCATCACACAGAGATCATATATTTTGTTCCCAGAAGCACCTATAGGACTTGAAGTGTGTTAGTCCCATCACACAGAGATCATATATTTTGTTCCCAGAAGCACCTATAGGACTTGAAGTGTGTTAGTCCCATCACACAGACCTATATTTTCTTCCCAGAAGCACCCATAGGACTTGAAGTGTGTTAGTCCCATCACACAGAGATCCTATATATTTTGTTCCCAGAAGCACCTATAGGACTTGAAGTGTGTTAGTCCCATCACACAGAGATCATATATTTTGTTCCCAGAAGCACCTATAGGACTTGAAGTGTGTTAGTCCCATCACACAGAGATCATATATTTTGTTCCCAGAAGCACCTATAGGACTTGAAGTGTGTTAGTCCCATCACACAGAGATCATATATTTTGTTCCCAGAAGCACCTATAGGACTTGAAGTGTGTTAGTCCCATCACACAGAGATCATATATTTTGTTCCCAGAAGCACCTATAGGACTTGAAGTGTGTTAGTCCCATCACACAGAGATCATATATTTTGTTCCCAGAAGCACCTATAGGACTTGAAGTGTGTTAGTCCCATCACACAGACCTATATTTTCTTCCCAGAAGCACCTATAGGACTTGAAGTGTGTTAGTCCCATCACACAGAGATCATATATTTTGTTCCCAGAAGCACCTATAGGACTTGAAGTGTGTTAGTCCCATCACACAGAGATCATATATTTTGTTCCCAGAAGCACCTATAGGACTTGAAGTGTGTTAGTCCCATCACACAGACCTATATTTTCTTCCCAGAAGCACCCATAGGACTTGAAGTGTGTTAGTCCCATCACACAGAGATCCTATATTTTCTTCCCAGAAGCACCTATAGGACTTGAAGTGTGTTAGTCCCATCACACAGAGATCATATATTTTGTTCCCAGAA
The DNA here is from genome assembly GCA_028564925.1 of Lithobates sylvaticus. Taxonomy (NCBI): domain Eukaryota; kingdom Metazoa; phylum Chordata; class Amphibia; order Anura; family Ranidae; genus Lithobates; species Lithobates sylvaticus. Next base: position 25,595,150 of record CM053035.1, on the reverse strand, counting down.
GCACCTATAGGACTTGAAGTGTGTTAGTCCCATCACACAGAGATCATATATTTTGTTCCCAGAAGCACCTATAGGACTTGAAGTGTGTTAGTCCCATCACACAGAGATCATATATTTTGTTCCCAGAAGCACCTATAGGACTTGAAGTGTGTTAGTCCCATCACACAGAGATCATATATTTTGTTCCCAGAAGCACCTATAGGACTTGAAGTGTGTTAGTCCCATCACACAGAGATCATATATTTTGTTCCCAGAAGCACCTATAGGACTTGAAGTGTGTTAGTCCCATCACACAGACCTATATTTTCTTCCCAGAGGCACCTATAGGACTTGAAGTGTGTTAGTCCCATCACACAGAGATCATATATTTTGTTCCCAGAAGCACCTATAGGACTTGAAGTGTGTTAGTCCCATCACACAGAGATCATATATTTTGTTCCCAGAAGCACCTATAGGACTTGAAGTGTGTTAGTCCCATCACACAGAGATCATATATTTTGTTCCCAGAAGCACCTATAGGACTTGAAGTGTGTTAGTCCCATCACACAGAGATCATATATTTTGTTCCCAGAAGCACCTATAGGACTTGAAGTGTGTTAGTCCCATCACACAGAGATCATATATTTTGTTCCCAGAAGCACCTATAGGACTTGAAGTGTGTTAGTCCCATCACACAGAGATCATATATATTTTGTTCCCAGAAGCACCTATAGGACTTGAAGTGTGTTAGTCCCATCACACAGACCTATATTTTCTTCCCAGAGGCACCTATAGGACTTGAAGTGTGTTAGTCCCATCACACAGAGATCATATATTTTGTTCCCAGAAGCACCTATAGGACTTGAAGTGTGTTAGTCCCATCACACAGAGATCATATATTTTGTTCCCAGAAGCACCTATAGGACTTGAAGTGTGTTAGTCCCATCACACAGAGATCATATATTTTGTTCCCAGAAGCACCTATAGGACTTGAAGTGTGTTAGTCCCATCACACAGAGATCATATATTTTGTTCCCAGAAGCACCTATAGGTCTTGAAGTGTGTTAGTCCCATCACACAGAGATCATATATTTTGTTCCCAGAAGCACCTATAGGACTTGAAGTGTGTTAGTCCCATCACACAGAGATCATATATTTTGTTCCCAGAAGCACCCATAGGACTTGAAGTGTGTTACTCCCATCACACAGAGATCATATATTTTGTTCCCAGAAGCACCTATAGGACTTGAAGTGTGTTAGTCCCATCACACAGAGATCATATATTTTGTTCCCAGAAGCACCTATAGGACTTGAAGTGTGTTAGTCCCATCACACAGCGATCCTATATTTTGTTCCCAGAAGCACCTATAGGACTTGAAGTGTGTTAGTCCCATCACACAGACCTATATTTTCTTCCCAGAAGCACCCATAGGACTTGAAGTGTGTTAGTCCCATCACACAGAGATCCTATATTTTGTTCCCAGAAGCACCTATAGGACTTGAAGTGTGTTAGTCCCATCACACAGACCTATATTTTTTCCCAGAAGCACCTATAGGACTTCTAGTGTGTTAGTGGCATCACACAGAGCTCCTCTATTTTCTTCTCAGCAGCACCCACAGGACTTCTAGTGTGTTAGTGGCATCACACAGAGCTCCTCTATTTTCTTTGCAGAAGCACCCACAGGACTTCTAGTGTGTTAGTGGCATCACACAGAGCTCCTCTATTTTCTTTGCAGAAGCACCCATAGGACTTCTAGTGTGTTAGTGGCATCACACAGAGCTCCTATATTTTCTTCTCAGCAGCACCCACAGGACTTCTAGTGTGTTAGTGGCATCACACAGAGCTCCTCTATTTTCTTTGCAGAAGCACCCACAGGACTTCTAGTGTGTTAGTGGCATCACACAGAGCTCCTCTATTTTCTTTGCAGAAGCACCCATAGGACTTCTAGTGTGTTAGTGGCATCACACAGAGCTCCTATATTTTCTTCTCAGCAGCACCCACAGGACTTCTAGTGTGTTAGTGGCATCACACAGAGCTCCTCTATTTTCTTTGCAGAAGCACCCATAGGACTTCTAGTGTGTTAGTGGCATCACACAGAGCTCCTCTATTTTCTTTGCAGAAGCACCCATAGGACTTCTAGTGTGTTAGTGGCATCACACAGAGCTCCTATATTTTCTTCTCAGCAGCACCCACAGGACTTCTAGTGTGTTAGTGGCATCACACAGAGCTCCTCTATTTTCTTTGCAGAAGCACCCATAGGACTTCTAGTGTGTTAGTGGCATCACACAGAGCTCCTCTATTTTCTTTGCAGAAGCACCCATAGGACTTCTAGTGTGTTAGTGGCATCACACAGAGCTCCTATATTCTCTTCTCAGCAGCACCCACAGGACTTCTAGTGTGTTAGTGGCATCACACAGAGCTCCTCTATTTTCTTTGCAGAAGCACCCACAGGACTTCTAGTGTGTTAGTGGCATCACACAGAGCTCCTCTATTTTCTTTGCAGAAGCACCCATAGGACTTCTAGTGTGTTAGTGGCATCACACAGAGCTCCTATATTTTCTTCTCAGCAGCACCCACAGGACTTCTAGTGTGTTAGTGGCATCACACAGAGCTCCTCTATTTTCTTTGCAGAAGCACCCATAGGACTTCTAGTGTGTTAGTGGCATCACACAGAGCTCCTCTATTTTCTTTGCAGAAGCACCCATAGGACTTCTAGTGTGTTAGTGGCATCACACAGAGCTCCTATATTTTCTTCTCAGCAGCACCCACAGGACTTCTAGTGTGTTAGTGGCATCACACAGAGCTCCTCTATTTTCTTTGCAGAAGCACCCACAGGACTTCTAGTGTGTTAGTGGCATCACACAGAGCTCCTCTATTTTCTTTGCAGAAGCACCCATAGGACTTCTAGTGTGTTAGTGGCATCACACAGAGCTCCTATATTTTCTTCTCAGCAGCACCCACAGGACTTCTAGTGTGTTAGTGGCATCACACAGAGCTCCTCTATTTTCTTTGCAGAAGCACCCACAGGACTTCTAGTGTGTTAGTGGCATCACACAGAGCTCCTCTATTTTCTTTGCAGAAGCACCCATAGGACTTCTAGTGTGTTAGTGGCATCACACAGAGCTCCTATATTTTCTTCTCAGCAGCACCCATAGGACTTCTAGTGTGTTAGTGGCATCACACAGAGCTCCTCTATTTTCTTTGCAGAAGCACCCATAGGACTTCTAGTGTGTTAGTGGCATCACACACAGAGCTCCTATATATTCTTCTCAGCAGCACCCACAGGACTACCGACTACAATGGCTGGAAGACCGCCAAGGGGAGGCAGAGCGTGCAGAGCCAAGAACACAGGGCAGGCAGGCTCTGTTTCTAGTGGACGTGGCCGTGGCCGTGGACGTGGTCGTGCATCGTCATCAGCACGTGGCCATGGGACACGCGCGTCTTTGTTTTCGGCAGCTGGACATGTGGAGCCGCATCATGCTGAAGGCTTGGTAGAATGGATGACCAAGCCCTCCTCATCCTCCTCATCCTCTCTCACCCAGGCTCAGGGTACTGGCAGAGCATCATCAGCCACCCCTTCCCTAGACCCACCATGTCCTCCTGAGGAGTCCCCCGAACTCTTTGAGCACAGTGTTGGGTACATGCTCCAGGAGGATGCCCAACGATTCGAAGGCTTGGATGATGATACCCAGCTTGAGGAATCTGGCAGTACTGTTCCACCAGCTGCAGCTTACTGCCAGGTTTGCTCTAGTGGTGAAGAGGGAGGGGATGATGAGGTCACTGACTCCACGTGGGTGCCTGAAGGGAGAGAGGATGAGGAGGAGGACGAGGAGGAGGAGGATGCGGCGTCACATGTCCAACGAGGCAGGATGCCCCCTGGAGGCCAGGTAGAGGCCAGCACAGCAACTGTACAACACCGCAGAGCTCCGCCTGTGCAGGGCGCTGCCTCTGCACGTTATCAGAAAAGTTCTTTGGTGTGGGCCTTTTTTGAGACGAGTGCATCAGATCGCACCACTGCTATTTGCAATATTTGTCTCAAGCGTATCTCGCGTGGCCAAAACATCAGCCGCTTGGGCACCACAAGCATGACCAGACATATGGCGACCTGCCATGCAGCTCGTTGGCAGGCACACATAAAAGACCCACACCAAAGAACTAAGCGGACCTCTCCTTGCTCCTCCTCTGCTGGGATCTCCATCCCCACTACACCTTCAGTCCTCTCTGAAAGCTGCTCTGAGAGGACTGAAGGTGTAGAATTAGGTGTGTCACAACCAAGTACTTGCAGTACACCGACGTCCGATTGCAGCAGGCAAATTTCCCTGCCCCAGCTGCTGGACCGTAGAAAGAAGTACACTCCCAGCCATCCACATGCCCAGCGGTTGAATGCTAGCCTGGCTAAATTGCTAGCACTTCAACTGCTGCCTTTTCAGTTGGTAGACTCGGCCCCCTTCCGTGAGTTTGTTCAATGTGCGGTTCCTCAGTGGCAGGTTCCCAAACGCCACTTTTTCTCACGGAAGGCGATTCCGTCTCTCTACCGGCATGTGGAGGGCAATGTCCATGCCTCGCTGGACAGGGCGGTCAGCGGTAAGGTGCATATTACCGCTGACTCATGGTCCAGCAGGCATGGACAGGGACGGTACCTTTCTTTCACGGCCCATTGGGTCACTCTATTGGCAGCTGGGAGGGATGCAGGACAAGGTGCAGTAGTGTTGGAGGTTGTTCCGCCACCACGCCTCCAAAACGCTACTACTGCTACTGGTTGTGACACACCTCTCTCCTCCACCCCCTCCTCTTCTTCTTCCTCCAGTGCTCTGTCCTTGGAACCAGCGGTGCTCCGTAGGCGTACAAGGGGCTACGCAAGTACGCAGGCAAAAAGATGCCATGCCGTGCTTGCGCTGGTGTGTTTGGGGGACAGGAGCCACACTGGGCCAGAGGTTCTGGCAGCTCTGCAGGGGCAGGCCGAGAGGTGGTTGACGCCACGTCAGCTTAAGCCAGGAATGGTCGTTTCTGACAATGGCACCAACCTCCTCTCCGCCCTGCGACAGGGGCAGCTCACCCATGTGCCCTGCATGGCTCACGTCCTCAACCTGGTGGTGCAGCGGTTCTTGGGCAGGTTCCCAGGCTTACAGGATGTCCTGAGGCAGGCTAGGAAAGTCTGTGTGCATTTCCGCCGATCTTATAATGCCAGTGCTCGGCTGACTGAGCTGCAAAAGGAGCTGAACCTGCCCAAGAACCGCCTAATATGTGACATGCCCACCAGGTGGAACTCAACGTTGGCCATGCTGCAGCGACTGCACACGCAGCAGAGGGCCATCAATGAGTACCTTTGCGACTACGGCACCAGGACAGGGTCAGGGGAGCTTTTTTTTTTTTTCCCCACGTCAGTGGAGCATGATCAGGGATGCATGCACTGTCCTCTCACCATTTGAGGAGGCCACGAGGATGGTGAGCAGTGACAGTGCATGCATCAGTGACACTGTCCCTCTTGTCCACCTGTTGGAGCATACGCTGCGTGGGATAATGGACAGGGCACTTGAGGCAGAACAGAGGCAGGAAGAGGAGGACTTCCTTGCCTCTCAAGGCCCCCTTTATCCGGACAGTGTTCCTTCTGTCCCACCCATCACACAGGAAGAGGATGAGGAGGAGGAGGAGGAGGAGGAGGATTGTGTGAGCATGGAGGTGGAGCCTGGCACTCAGCATCAGCAGCAGCAGTCTTTTAGGGATGATGTACAGTCCCAACAAACCAGTGGACTTGTACGTGGCTGGGAGGAGGTGGCTGGCGATCATGTCATCCTCAGTGACCCAGAAGACTCCGGACCGAATGCCTCAGCTAACCTACGCTGCATGGCCTCCCTGATCCTGCAAAGCCTGCGGAAGGATCCTCGTGTTCTTCGGATCAAGGAGAGGGACCATTACTGGCTGGCCACTCTCCTTGATCCGCGGTACAAGGGTAAGGTTGCGGACCTTATCTTGCCGTCGCAGAGGGAGCAGAGGATGAGACATCTCAGGGAGGCCTTGCAGAAAGGTCTGTGCAACGCGTTCCCAGAAACTGGGAGGCTACAAACTCCTGGTCCTGGGCGACGAGTTGCTGAGGCTTCGGTCAGTAGCAGAAGGAGCGGTGGGGAAGGTGGACGTCTGACCGATGCGTTCAGACAATTTTTTAGTCCGCAGCCCCAAGGTATGATCGGTTCCAGCAACCATCGCCAGCGTCTGATATACATGGTGCAGGAATACCTTGGGGCAAGGTCAGACTTGGACACCTTTCCCACTGAAAATCCTCTGGCTTACTGGGTCCTGAGGATGGATCACTGGCCAGAGCTTGCACAGTATGCAATTGAGCTACTGGCCTGTCCTGCCTCCAGCGTTCTTTCCGAACGCACATTCAGTGCTGCTGGAGGATTTGTCACCGATCATAGGGTGCGCCTGTCCACCGCCTCGGTTGATCGACTGACCTTCATCAAAATGAATCAGTCTTGGATCACCACCAGCTACCAGGCACCTGAGGCGGATATAACCGAATAATTTTTAATATCACATCCCTTCAAGACTGCCTATGCTGATGCTGAGTGACTGTCCTCTTATGTTCACTGACTATCCTCTTCCTCCTCCTCAATGATCCATGCCACCACACCAGTGCCTAAGGCACAATTTTTCAGCCCCTGTTTAACAGGGGCGTGTACATACAATTTTTATAAAAAAAATGCTTCGCAACACGTGTGACTGCTGTGCTCCAAGTACAGTATCTGTGAGGGGTTGCAGTGTTGTGGCACCAGCACCAGTGCCTAAGGCACAATTTTTCAGCCCCTGTTTAACAGGGGCGTGTACTTAAATTTTTTTTTAAAAATGCTTCGCAACACGTGTGACTGCTGTGCTCCAAGTACAGTATCTGTGAGGGGTTGCAGTGTTGTGGCACCAGCACCAGTGCCTAAGGCACAATTTTTCAGCCCCTGTTTAACAGGGGCGGGTAATTACAATTTTTATAAAAAAATGCTTCGCAACACGTGTGACTGCTGTGCTCCAAGTACAGTATCTGTGAGGGGTTGCAGTGTTGTGGCACCAGCACCAGTGCCTAAGGCACAATTTTTCAGCCCCTGTTTAACAGGGGCGGGTAATTACAATTTTTTAAAAAAATGCTTCGCAACACGTGTGACTGCTGTGCTCCAAGTACAGTATCTGTGAGGGGTTGCAGTGTTGTGGCACCAGCACCAGTGCCTAAGGCACAATTTTTCAGCCCCTGTTTAACAGGGGCGGGTAATTACAATTTTTTAAAAAAATGCTTCGCAACACGTGTGACTGCTGTGCTCCAAGTACAGTATCTGTGAGGGGTTGCAGTGTTGTGGCACCAGCACCAGTGCCTAAGGCACAATTTTTCAGCCCCTGTTTAACAGGGGCGGGTAATTACAATTTTTTAAAAAAATGCTTTGCAACACGTGTGACTGCTGTGCTCCAAGTACAGTATCTGTGAGGGGTTGCAGTGTTGTGGCACCAGCACCAGTGCCTAAGGCACAATTTTTCAGCCCCTGTTTAACAGGGGCGGGTAATTACAAATCTTGATCTAATAGTTCACAGCAGGGCCCATTCCTGCGCCCACCAAGAGTAACTATGAGGGCCTACAGTCTTGTGGCAACACCGTCCACCACCACCGCCAAAGGCCCAATTTTTCTGCCCAGTTCATCAGGTGCTTGCAATTACAAATCTTGATCTAATAACACACAGCAGGGCCCATTCCTGCGCCCACCAAGAGTAACTGTGAGAGCTTACAGTCTTGTGGCAACACCGTCCACCACCACCGCCAAAGGCCCAATTTTTCTGCCCTGTTCATCAGGTGCTTGCAATTACAAATCTTGATCTAATAACTCACAGCAGGGCCCATTCTTGCGCCCACCAAGAGTAACTGTGAGAGCTTACAGTCTTGGGGCAACACCGTCCACCACCACCGCCAAAGGCCCAATTTTTCTGCCCTGTTCATCAGGTGCTTGCAATTACAAATCTTGATCTAATAACTCACAGCAGGGCCCATTCTTGCGCCCACCAAGAGTAACTGTGAGAGCTTACAGTCTTGTGGCAACACCGTCCACCACCACCGCCAAAGGCCCAATTTTTCTGCCCTGTTCATCAGGTGCTTGCAATTACAAATCTTGATCTAATAACTCACAGTAGGGCCCATTCCTGCGCCCACCAAGAGTAACTGTGAGAGCTTACAGTCTTGTGGCAACACCGTCCACCACCACCACCACCCCCCATTTTTCTGCCCTGTTCAACAGGTGCATGCAATTACAAATCTTGATCTATTAACTCACAGCAGGGCCCATTCCTGTGCCCACCAGTCTTGTGGCTACACCAACATCTAATAGGGCAAATTTCTGCAGAGTATATACGCCAGGCCCCTACTTTCAAACATCCAACTTACAAACGACTCCTACTTGCAAATGGAAAGAGAAAACAGGAAGTGAGAGGAAATCTACCCCTAGGAAGGGAAATTCTATCCTGTTAGATTTAATTTGGGAAAAGGGTATCTCCTCTCTACTGATACTTTATCACCAATCCTTGTTTCAATTAAAACCCCACTTTTTCCAAAAACATTTGTCATTGGGACGGAAAGTGAGGTGACATGTTCTGAACAGATGTGCAAAGACAGCAAATGTTACAGGGGTGATAACCCCTCCCTATGTTCTCCAAAAAGCTTAAAAATAGATTTTTTTGGGATGGAGCTACACTTCATAATGTACCTGTTCAGATTCTACTTAAGAACAAACCTAAAGCCGCAAGTGGTTTTAAATGGCTTCTTTTTTTCCTTTAAAAATGTCATTTTGTGCAAGGACAGTTCTAAACACGGGAAACACATGCCACTTCACAGGCATACTTTAGACACCCCCCAGGTACCATATTTAAAGGAAAATTTCACTTTTTTTTTTTCACTTTATGCATCATTAAAATGACTGCTCCCGAAAAAACGTTAGTTTTTAAAAGTTCTTTTTGCATTGATATATGTCCCCTGGGGCAGGACCCGGGTCCCCAAACCTGTTTTATGACATTAACATGCATATTGGCCGTTGTAATTAGCACTTTTGATTTCGAACGTTCGCATCCATTATAACTTATAGGGTTCGAAAATTCGCGCGAACTTTCGGTCGGTTCGAAGGTTCTGGTGCGAACCGAACCCGGGGGTGTTCGGCTCATCCCTAATAGCCAAGTATTATTCTCCACATTTGTTTTTATTGTGCATTAAAAAAAGAAAACAAATATAATTAGACATGCTATCTGCCAATAGAACTTAACCAAAAAGTGCATTCTATGCATCCAAAAATATAGAAAATCAAATCATTATTATTCAACCAAAAAAATAATGTCAAAGCAATAACTCCAAGGCCAATAATAAATAACACGTTATCTCCTCCGATTCCGCAACATGTCTGGTTGACGAACGGCCGTTCAGAAACGGACTGAAAAGCGCAAAATGAAAAGTGCCAAATAAAAAGCGCGAATCAACACTCACCAAACTTCTACTAACACGAAATTAGCAGAAGGAGCCCAAAGGGTGGCGCTAAAGAGCTGAAAAACAATGTAGTACGTCACTATGTTGGTAATTTTTGGGCAACAATTGTGTGGCCGTGTGTATGCAAGACAAGTTTGGGCCAACGCCCTTCAGACAAAATTCCACGGTTTTGTTGGCGAACAATCCGATCGTGTGTACGAGGCTTTAGGGTTGCCACCTGATCCCTTTAAAACCAAACACATATTAATTATACAGGTTCTGTGGCTGATTAAGGTAGTAATTAAACTCACTTGGTGCCTCATCTGCATTAAATTCACCTCGAAACCTGTGTAATTAATATGTGTTTGGTTTTAAAGGGATGAAGTGGGAACCCTAATAATGCCGTCACTGACTGTGGGTCCCCCAATGATTAAAGCCTCAATGGGTTTATATCTCGACTTACACTATATTGCCAAAAGTATTGGGACACCTGCCTTTACACGCACATGAACTTTAATGGCATCTCAGTCTTAGTCCGTAGGGTTCAATATTGAGTTGGCCCATCCTTTGCAGCTATAACAGCTTCAGCTCTTCTCGGAAGGCTGTCCACAAGGTTTAGGAGTGTGTCTATGGGAATGTTTGACCGTTCTTCCAGAAGTGCATGTGTGAGGTCAGGCACTGATGTTGGACGAGAAGGCCTGGCTCACAGTCCCCACTCTAATTCATCCCAAAAGTGTTTTATCGGGTTGAGGTCAGGACTCAGTGCAGGCCAGTCAAGTTTCTTCACCCCAAACTCGCTCATCCATATCTTTATGGACCTTGGTTTGTGAGTCATTGGTTTGTGAGGGGTGAGTCATAAGAGAGACAATTAGATCTGCAGAGCTGGAGGTGTGCCTCTGTGTGTCTGTGTAAATCCAGGAAGTGAACAGGCAACAGCTTCAGCTGCCCACAGTTAAAATGGATGCAGCCAGACTCAGTGGAGGGAGATTTCTGCAGCATCTTTGGAAAGTACAGAATCACAGTATATATAAAATAGTATGACAAATATGTTTTTTTAAAATTATGTGAGCAGACTGCAGTTCCTGTTTAAGAATAGTTATGCCGCGTACACACGATCGCACATTCCGACAACAAAATCCATGTTTTTTTTTCCTACCTTGTTGGCTCAAACTTGTCTTACATAGTCCACACACGGTCACACAAATCTTGTCGGAAATTCCGATCGCCAAGAACGCGGTGACTTACAACACGTACGACGAGCCGAGAAAAATGAAGTTCAATAGCCAGTGCGGCTCTTCTGCCTGATTCCGAGCATGCGTGGAACTTTGTGCGTCGGAATTGTGTACACACGCTCGGAATTTACGACAACGGAATTTGTTGTGGGAAAATTTGAGATCCAGATATCAAATTTTGTTTGTCGGAAATCCCGACGGAAAATGTCCGATGGAGCCTACACATGGTTGGAATTTACGACAACGGATTTTGTTGTAGGAAAATTTGAGATCGAGATCTCAAATTTTGTTTGTCGGAAATCCAGACGGAAAATGTCCAATGGAGCCTACACACGGTCGGAATTTCCGACAAGACGCTCCCATCGAACATTTCCCATCAGAAAACCCGACCATGTGTACACAGCATTAGTATTAACCTTTACTTCCACTTTAACGCGTTATAGCTTATATGAGATTTTAGCGATTGTGTTTATGTAAACTTTAAATGTTACTTTAAAAAATATATTTTTTAATCAAACAACTTTTTTTTTATTTAGAATAAATAAAATAAAATGGATTCCAGAGAACTGAACTATGCCTTGCCTGAAAACCAACTGCAGGAGATGAAAATGGCCTTTAAAAATGGGGATTTTTTACAAGCTGCTGAAAACATCAAGAAATCCATTGTAGGAATCGACGACATCCCGCTGAATATTGCGGTTACTGGAGAATCGGGCTCCGGTAAGTCCACCTTTATCAACGTCATCCGCGGTCTGGGGGATGAGGATGAAGGTTCTGCAAAGACCGGAGTCGTTGAGACAACAGTGGTGGCCACACCTTACTCGCACCCCCGCCATAGAAATGTGAAATACTGGGACCTTCCAGGCATAGGGACAACACGCTTTGATCCAAATAAATATCTGGAATTAGTTAAGCTGACTCAGTTTGACTTCTTTCTCATCATCGCATCAGAGCGCTTTAGAGATTGTCACATTCAATTAGCCCGGGCCATCAACAGCACGGGCAAGAAGTTTTACTTTGTCAGAAGTAAAATTGATGCTGATTTGAGCGCCTTCAGAAGACACAGAAAGAGCAACTACAACGAGGAAGAAATACTCAGGGAAATTCGAAACAACTGCATTAAGGGACTTCATGATGGAGGAATCATGTGCCCTCAAGTCTTCCTTCTTTCGTGCTTGGAGCTGGAAAGATATGACTTCTACCTCATGCAGAAAACTTTGGAGGATGAGCTTCCAGGTCACAAGAGGCATGTGTTCCTTCTATCCTTACCCAACATCTACTTCCAAGCCCTGAAGAGTAAAAGAGATGCTTTTAGAAACCAGATATGGAAACATGCTCTTGCCTCGGCAGGAAAAGCCTCAATCCCAATTCCGGGATACTCGCCTGATAGCGATATTGACCTCTTGGTAAACACTATGAAGGAATACAAGGAAGCTTTTGGACTGGATCAAATGTCTCTCAACTGTCTGGCTAAGACGTTTGATAAGGACATCCATGACTTGAGGTCCGTGATCAAACACAAGCTGGTCTTGAAGGAAATTACATATGACCTGGTTGTCAACTTATTGAACAGACGAGAGCTGACTGCAGCGGCACTCATGGTAACGGAATATGCAGCTGGGACAGTACCTCTGTTAGGAAGCGTGGCTGCTGGAACGGTGGCCTTTGGTACAGCATATTGGTTGCTCTATAGCTTCCTGAAAGACATTGCTGATGATGCCGGGAGAGTCCTTTCAAGGGCATTGGAGAATACTATTTAACATGGACCTGATGCTGCTGAAACATTGTACTCCTTAATCAGCTTCTGAAATGATCTAATACACATTATTTTCAAAAGAAATATATATTTTTATAATTACTGAAGGACTGAATCTTGGCTGGGGGTGTAGCCTATTGTGCCTATTTAAAAATATCCTGTCTACATTTGCCTACCTCCAAACATCCGATGCCCATCCTAGCAAACCCTACTTTTTTTATCGCCCTTCAAAATGTTCCATTATGTTATTTGCAAAAAAAAAAATGTCTATTTTCAGAATTACTGCTTTTGATAGGGACACTGGGGATGACTCTTTAATAAGGTTCAAGCCCAGGGTTATCCAAGCTTGCTAAACAAAGGGTCCGTTTACTGTCCCTCAGACTTTAGTAGGTCTGAAGTAAGGCCAGTGATAGTAGGAAATGTCTGGGCATCCAGTGGGAGTAAACAATACCGTATCTATGGTGTCAGTGGGAGGACTAGTGTCCCATCTTTGGTGCTAGTTGGACGACTAATGTCCTATCATTGGTATCAGTGGAAGTAATAGTGCCTTATTGTTGTTATTGTTGTTGTTGTTATATTGTTGTTATTGTTAGTGTTAATTGGAGGAATAATGGCCAATCATTGGTGTCAGTGGGAGGAATTGTGCCCTTTGGTTGGAGATACTAAGATACTGTGGATAAATATTACTTACTTACATTTTAAGTAATCCAAGATATATTTTCTCACTCACCCTGTGCCAGGATGGCACAGGGTGACTTAGACATAATAGGTGCATGGGGAGCTGAAACATGGGTTTCCCAACCTTTCCAAGGGATTCTGGGTTCTATCTGCCCTCCCGTCACAGTTGGTATCAGCAGGAGGAATAGTGGCCCATTTTTGATACTGTACCAATGAAAGGAATTATGCCCCATCTTTGGCATCAGCGAGAGCAATTGTACCTTTTTTATGGTGTCACATGGGAGGAAAAATGCCCCATTGTTGGTGTCAGCAACAGGAAGTATGGCCCATTGTTGGTGTCATTGGATGGAATAGTGCCCCAAGGGCTGGATAAGGCAAGTAAAGGGTCGCATCCAGCCTCTGTATGGCAGTTTGGAGACCACTGGTCTAGCCTTTGATGTTTGTTTTAGGTTATCTGTTCATATCTCTATACAGGTCTACCTCCCATTCTCCATCTTAGCAAAGTCTTCCTGCTTTATTGTCCACTGAAGAACAAAAGACATTTTGAGAATTCTTAGATTGTCAGGCTATACTGCTGCCTACAGGAGACATTGGACACTCCAACAGTCTAAAGTTGGCCATACACTCATGGATATGTGGCTTGTCAGCAGAGATTGGATGCATTTTGATTAGTATGCGTCAGTCCCCATGTAACAGAAGCTGGTTGTTTGATCAACTTCTATCAAACGGACATGTTGGAAAATTTCCCTCGATGAGCAGCTGCAGCCAATCAGATACGGCTGCTGATCAGTGCAACGGGAGCCTCTGCCAGAATACAATGTCCTGGCATGGGGGATTCCTCCATCCATCTCATTTGAGTGGATGAAGGAATCAGATTTTTTTTATCCATTCAAAAGAATCATAAAAGAAAACCAACAGGTATGGCCAGCTTAAGAATTCGGAGAATTCCAGTGTTCCTTAACCACTTGCCCTCCAGGCGAATTCCAGCACTCCTCTCCCTCAAGTAAAAATCATATTTTTTTTTGCTAGAAAATTACTCAGAAACCCCAAACATTATATATATATTTTTAGCAGAGACCCTGGGGAATAAAATGGTGGTCACTGCAACTTTTTGTCACACGGTATTTGCACAGCAATTTTTTAAACGCAATTTTTTTGGGAAAAAAAGCACTTTCATTAATCAAAAAAACCCCAGAAAAGTTAGCCCAATTTTTTTGTATAATGTGACAGATGATGATACACTGAGTAAATAGATACCAAACATGTCACGCTTTAAAATTGCGCACACTTCAGTACTTCAGAACATCCCTTGTAATAGGAATGGCACATGACAGGTCCTCTTTAAGGAGAAATGTGGGGTCTATAAGACCCCACATCTCTCCTCTAGGCAGGAAAGGCTGAGATAAAAAAAATAAAAATAATTCACAATCCCAGCCTTTCCTGATGAGTCCTGGGCTTTGTTTACTTTCGGTGCCCCGGACGTGACGTTATAACGTCGTGCCCGGGCCTCCGACAGTCATAGAGATTACCGGGACCATCTGTCCCTTGGAAATCTCTATGGTTAACTTCTGCTGGCGGTGGATTCCTTCTCCGGTTCACCGAACGTACGGGCAACCCGGGAGGGGCGGCGGGCGCTGCCTGTAAGAACGATCAGGCAGCTGAACAGCCACTATTATTGTTCTTATGGTGAAGGCAATCGCCGTCAGAAAAAAATTATATCATTAAGATATCCACACTAAAAGCCCAGGACGTCTTTTGGCGATCGGCAAGAGGTTAATGGACACAAAGAAAAAAAACATTGTATTTGCTTTATGGTCCATTGAGAGACACAGAAATTCTTATAATTCTTAGCTCGTTGGAGAGTCTGGTGTCTCCTGTAGGCAGCAGTATAACCCAACAGTCTAAGCTTTCTCAGATCTCCTGTGCCCATCAATGGACTCTAAGAAAATTACAACAATCTTATTATTTTCTTTTACAGAGTCTTCCTAGCAGAATTCTAATTTATACCATTCTGTTTTCAATAATATATTTATGCCAACTAACAACTAAAAGAGAAGCTCCAGGCTCCCCCACCAAAAAAATAAAAGTCAGCCGCTACAAGTACTATTTGTAGCGGCTGACTTTTAATATTAAGGCACTTACCTGTCCAGACATCCAGTGGTGTCCTCACCCGAGCTGATTCTTCGATCTGCTATTGGGTGCTGGCGCCGCCATCTTGACTAAGGGAAATCTGCAGTGAAGCCTTTGTGGCTCCACAGCCGGCTTCCTACTGCGCATGTGCGAAGTGTGCTGCGCTTTGTGAATGGGCAACAGAGCTCTGGGACCTGTGAAGTGTCCCAGAAAGCTGGGGGGGGGGGGGGGGAAGGAGACGGGTGTTTAACTTCCGGCTCAGTTTGCTGCAGTGATCTGAGCTGGAAGTGGGAGGGCGTACCTGTCACAACCAGGTACCCACTCCCCCCAAAAAGATGACAAATGTGTCAGCGGGCGGGGGTAGGAGACAGACAAGCAGAGCTTCCCCCTTTTGGGTAGAGCTCTGCTTTTAGATGCATATAGCATTGTTCGAGAAATCCTCAGCCTTATACAAAAAACAAAGGGTCAAGATGGGCACTCAAGAAGAAGAACCAACTGCGGTGATTATGAAAGTACAAAAACATTATTAACAAAAATATACAGCAATAATTTTGAGTGGCCACTCTTGACCCTCTTTTTTTTTGTATAAAGTTGAATTATACTGGTATAGTCATACCTCCCAACTTTTTGAGATGGGAATGAGGGACACCTATCAGCAAAAGTATGCAGGCATAGGACACACCCCTTGCCACGCCCCCTTAAAGGAGAATTGTACAAAAAAACAAGATTGGTTAAACCCACAAGTGCTTTTTTTTTACCACTACTATTCCTTTATATTGGCTTTTGGAATTTACAAATGCAGCAATTTAGAAATTGGATGAAAGGTTTAGCACTGGGAAATCCCTTTTTGATAGATAAAAAGTCTATATAGATCAGACCAAAATGAGGAGGAATGAGGGACAGAGGGACATTACTCCAAATCAGGGACAGTCCCTCGAAATGAGGGACATTTGGGAGCTATAGGTATAGGACCCCACCTTTTATGATTGTGATGAGTCGGCGAATCACCCTGCGGGAACCACAGAGGAACGTAAAACCATCTACAGTATAGTGCCATTGATTCCCTATTTTGGTTTTTATGGTTTTAAATCCTCAGCCTTACTTATTATGGTGTTGTAGTGTTTTTATATAAAGGAAAGTGATTTTATATTAACAAATTTACACTCGGGAGCAAATTTTTTTACCTAGAATATTGCATACAGGTGGTTAGTATTTACTGATGTACTTTGCAAACTTCATGTAACTGACACTACCTGTATTAAATGTATATTAAATACATCTTTACATTACTATGTCTGTATGACTGATGTTATTACCCCATCCCCAGCCCTTTTTCCAGACAACTCACAGTAAGTAGAAGTATGGCCATACATCTATGGGTCATGGGAGCGCATTTTGTTCTACACTCTTGTCACCTAGATTGAGCTGGCAGCAGGCTAAAGTCTGCTATTGACTGACATTGCAGAGCTGGTCCAAACTCTGCAGGGATCCCTACAATGCTGTCGGAATCTGCCCAGATGCTTGACCAGGGCCCTTGAAAAAGTCACGTGTCCAGTGACGCAACTAGTCGGGAGGAGGAGCCTGTGACGTTACCAGCAGTGTTTTGTGTGCACTGTCAGCGTATGAGGAGATCCCAGCGTTATGCTGTATGCAACTGATCATTTCATATGCGATCTATCCTGCGGGGAAGCGTGAGTGAGGTTCACCCTAACTAAATAGGGATCACTTTGTTATATTATCTGCGCAATGGTTTTGTTTTTTCTTTGTTTTTCTTGTTATGGAAGCCTGCTGAAAGTTGGAAGTTCATCCACGGGAATCAGCAGCGAAATCTCTGAATGAACCATCTGTTACTCAGAAGACTATTAAGGCTTGATTATCTAGTCTACAGTTTGTACGCAGTGGAATGTGATATTCTTTTACCTGTGGCAAAAGTTTGCTCTATTGTTACCAATACACAGAAGGAATTTTATATATTTTATATATTATTTTGTATGGTTCACTATATGTTCATAATTATTCACTTAATGTGGTGGTACACTGTGCAATATTAGTAGGTTAATATTAGCACAATTATTCATTTAAAACAATGATAAGATAAAGAACACCTTAACAATTTATTATGCATGGTAATAACATAATTCACAACCAATCTAGGGATAATAGATACATTGGTATATGGTAGTACAATTGTAAGGGTTCATGGTCAACATAATTCTGTTAATAATCATAATAAAAAAACTTAAAAATTTCATAGCATTTGTAATGTGGAATCTCAAAATCGCATGATTATATGGTGTAGCATAAGGCAAGGCTCTACGCGTTTCATGAAGTCTATCCACTCATCAGGAGCAGTTACAAAGGGAGAGATCTATAATAGAAAAGGGAATTGCAAAATGAACAGATGCTGGACATAAGGAAAGAAAGAATGAAGGTAAGATGAAGTATTACCAAACGCTCATACCTACACGTAAATTGGATATATAATAGTATGATGTTGTTAGTGAGTATGTAGGTTTATTTTGTTGAAATCCCGCACTTCTCTTTTAACCGCTTCCCGCCTGCCAACCGTCATATGACGTCCTTGACTTTGCACAGTGATATCTGAATGATGCCTGCAGTTACAGGCATCATTCAGATATCTTCTTTTTCAGCCAGGGATTCCCTACACCATAAGAATGATCATAGCCTCTCTTCAGCCACTTGATCATTTTTATGGGCGGGGAGAGAGGAGATCTTCTCCGGGCTCGCAGCTGCCATCGGCGAACCGGAGAAGGTATCCGCCGGCCCTGGATGCTGACCATAGATATTTCCGGTGGACCAGGTGGTCCCGGAATCTCTATGATCGTTCGGAGAACAGGCGTGATGTTATGACGTCACGCCCGGCCTCTGCATTCAAAAAAATGATACCGCCTCGGCTAAGAAGATGAGATTGTTTTATTTTTTTTATTTCAGGCTTCCCAGCCTAGAGGTGAGATGTGGGGTCTTATAGACCCCCTATCTCACTGTAAAGAGGACCTGTCATACTCATTCCTATTACAAGGGATGTTTACATTTCTTGTAATAGGAATAAAAGTGATAAAAAAATTTTTTTTTTTAAGAAAAGTGTCAAACTAGAAAAATAGAAGTAAAATTGACACTAAAAATGTATTTTTATTTTTTTAAAGTGTTCCTGTCCCCGTGTGCTTGCACGCTGAAGCGAACGCATACATAAGTAACGCCCACATGTGTAAACGGTGTTCAAATCACACATGTGAGGTATCGCTGCGAACATTAGAGCGAGAGCAATAATTCTAGCCCTAGACCTCCTCTGTAACTCAAAACATGTAACCAGTAAAAAAAATTAAATCTTCGCCTATGGGGATTTTTAAGTACCGAAGTTTGGTGCCCTTCCACGAGTGTGTGCAATTTTGAAGCGTGACATTAGGTATCTATTTACTCGGCGTAACATCACCTTTACATTATGCCATAAAATTGGGCTAACTTTACTGTTTTATTTTTTTTTTAAAGCATGACATTTTTCATTAAAAAAAAACACGTTTGAAAAATTGCTGAGCAAATACAGTGCGAGATAAAAAGTTGCAACGACTGCCATTATATTCTTTAGGGTCTCTTCTAAAAAAAACATAGTAATGTTTGGGGGTTCTATGAAATTTTACAGCAAAAAAAAAATTGTCAGAATTGGCCTGGTAGGCAAGTAGTTAATCAAGTCTAATAGTCAGTATGTCGTGTGTATATATATCACATGCTCTATGTGTAATGTACAAGATTTGATCAATGGTATTTGACATGAACACACACACCCACACAGGTTGAACTGGATAGACTGGTGTCTTCACTCAACCTTACCAACTATGTCACTATCATCTATATGACATTAAAGTGGAGTTCCAGTCGCTTTTTAACCCTTTCATGCCTAAGCCTATTTCTGACATTTGTTGCTTACACGTTAAAATCTGTATTTTTTTGCTACAAAATTACTTAGAACCCCCAAACATTATATATATATTTAATTCTTTTAAACAGAGACTCTAGAGAATAAAATGGTGATTGTTGCAACATTTTATGTCACACGATATTTGCGCAGCGGTCTTTCAAACGTACTTTTTTGGGAAAAAAGACACTTTCATGAACTAAAAAAAAAAAAATAAACAGTAAAGTTAGCCCAATTTTTTTGCATAATGTGAAAGAAGATCATACTTTGAAATTGCGCCTGCTTGTGGAATGGCAACAAACTACGGCACCTAAAAATCTCCATAGGCAACACTTTAAAAATGTAACGGTTACCAGGTTAGAGTTACAGAGGAGGTCTTTTGCTAGAATTATTGCTCTCACTCTGACAATCCAATCGTGGTGATACCTCACATGTGTGATTTGAACACTGTTTACATATGCGGGCGCCACTTGCGTATGCGTTTTCTTTTGCTGCGCAAGCTCGTGGGGACAGGGGCGCTTTAAAACATAATTTATTTATTTTTTTCCATTGTCACTTAAAAAAAAAAAATTCGGATCACTTTTATTGCTGTCACAAGAAAAGTAAACATCCCTTGTGACAGTAATAGGTGGTGGTGACAGGTACTCTTTATGGAGGGATCGGTGGTTTAAAAGACCCCAAATCCCTTCTTTGCACTTCAAAGTATTCAGATTGCCAAAAACGGCTATTCTGAATACTGCAATTTTTTTTAAATCAGTGCTATTGGCAGCCGAGTAAACTGTTGTGACGTCGCTTTCGTGTGTTTACATTGAAGACTGGAACAAAGCCATTTCTGTTTTTTGTTTAGTCTTACTCTAGCCGGTGGAAGTGCCGGATCATGACTCGGGTCTCCCCATGGGACGGGAGGCCCGGGAACAGCGGCAGGAGGGGGGAAATCCCCTCCCGTTCGTTTGGGATAACAACCGAGCAGACTAAGGACATGGATTACTGGAACCATGTAATGTGGTCTGATGAGACCAAGATAAACCTTTTTGGATCAGATGGTGACAAGCGTGTGTGGCAGCAACCAGGTGAGGAGTACAAAGACAAGTGTGTCTTGCCTACAGTCAAGCATGGTGGTGGGAGTGTCATGGTCTGGGGCTGCATGAGTGCTGCCGGCACTGGGGAGCTACAGATCATTGAGGGAACCATGAATGCCAACATGTACTGTGACATACTGAAGCAGAGCATGATCCCCTCCCTTCGGAGACTGGGCCGCAGGGCAATATTCCAACATAACAACCCCAAACACACCTCCAAGATGACTGCCTTGCTAAAGAAGCTGAGGGTAAAGGTGATGGACTGGCCAAGCATGTCTCCAGACCTAAACCCTATTCAGCATCTGTGGGGCATCATAAGGTGGAGGAGAGCAAAGTCTCTAACATCCACCAGCTCCGTGATGTCGTCATGGAGGAGTGGAAGAGGACTCCAGTGGCAACCTGTGAAGCTCTGGTGAACTCCATGCCCAAGAGGGTTAAGGCAGTGCTGGAAAATAATGGTGGCCACACACTTTGGGCAAAATTTGGACATTTTCACTTAGGGGTGTACTCACTTTTGTTGCCAGCGGTTTAGACATTGATGGCTGTGTGTTGAGTTATTTTGAGGGGACAGCAAATGTACACTGTTATACAAGCTGTACACTCACTACTTTACATTGTAGCAAAGTGTCATTACTTCAGTGTTGTCACATGAAAAGATAGAAGAAAATATTTACAAAAATGTGAGGGGTGTACTCACTTTTGTGAGATACTGTATATAGTTACATTGACCCAAGCTGGAACAATGTAACCATATAAGAATATCCATACCTGGAAGTCTTCAATAAATACCATGTGTTGACTTGCATTCTTGGAGTAATAACAATCTGATTTTGGTAATCTGCTCGTGGGTTGTGACTGTCTTTCAGCTGATGTATTTTGCCCATTGCAGAAGAATCAGTTCCTTTTACCGTCACCTGTATCTGTCGAAATCTCAACCAAACGAATAAGATGGCGTTTCAAGTTTTTGTTTCTCATTATAGTCATTAATACCTGGGGTTAGATTTTCGCTTGTGTCAGCATGGAAGGGTAATCACATGTGGTGAAGTAGGGGAACTCAGGAAATCATGCATGTCTCTGTATTGTGGAAATTGTTCCACACCAGTGGAGACACGGAGGATGATGACAGAAATGAACCAGACATTTTACTGTCAAAATAAGTCATCAGGGCAATGATACATCTCAGTTCTTCTTTTGGTATAGATCAGCCCTTCTCTACCTTTTAACTTCAAAGGAACCCTTGAAATAATTCTTGGGGAACCCCTGCTAACATTGGTGGCCAGTGGGAAGAATGCTCCTTACATTGGTGATCAGTGGGAGGAATGCCCCTTACATTGGTGGCCAGTGGGAAGAATGTTCCTTACATTGGTGGTCAATGGGAAGAATGCTCCTTACATTGGTGATCAGTGAGAAGAATGCTCCTTACATTGGTGATCAGTGGGAAGAATGCTCCTTACATTGGTGGTCAGTGAGAAGAATGCTCCTTACATTGGTGATCAGTGGGAAGAATGTTCCTTACATTGGTGATCAGTGGGGAGAATGTTCCTTACATTGGTGGTCAGTGGGAAGAATGCTCCTTACATTGGTGATCAGTGGGAAGAATGCTCCTTACATTGGTGATCAGTGGAAAGAATGTTCCTTACATTGGTGATCAGTGGGAAGAATGCTCCTTACATTGGTGATCAGTGGGAAGAATGCCCCTTACATTGGTGATCAGTGGCAAGAATGCTACTTACATTGGTGGTCAGTAAGGATGGGCCCGGTGCTCGATGCGAACCCACGTTCGCATCGAGCACCGGGCGTTCGCTCGCTCGGCGAGCCCAGAACTATTTTGGCCGCTCGCATCACGTTCGTGTGATGCGAGCGGCCCCGCAATGCATTGCGGCCGGCGCGGCCGACGCAGTGCATTGCTGGCTGATGATTGGCCAAGCATGCACTGTGACCCCGCATGCTTGGCCAATCACAGCCCCGGAAACTCGAAGAGCCATAATTGGCTACAGGCAGGACGCCTGTAGCCAATTACAGCTCAGGGGCTGTAGTACACGCCCCCCCCTATAAAACGCCGCCACGCCGTCTGCGCCGGTCACATGCTGTTCCGGCGCAGATTGAGCAGGCTGTTTCTGTGACACTCTGCTCGATTTAGTTAGGTAGAGAGAGAGATTCACTTGCAGAGATTGAGTTAGATAGATTCAGTTACAAAGATTGATTGACAAAGAGGGGCTTGTAGTGTGCTCGTGGCAGGCAGGCAGAGCTCCTATATTTTGTTACCAGAAGCACCTATAGGACTTGTAGTGTGTTCGTGGCAGGCAGGCAGAGCTCCTATATTTTGTTACCAGAAGCACCTATAGGACTTGTAGTGTGTTAGTGACAGGCAGGCAGAGCTCCTATATTTTGTTACCAGAAGCACCTATAGGACTTGTAGTGTGTTAGTGACAGGCAGGCAGAGCTCCTATATTTTGTTACCAGAAGCACCTATAGGACTTGTAGTGTGTTAGTGGCAGGCAGGCAGAGCTCCTATATTTTGTTACCAGAAGCACCTATAGGACTTGTAGTGTGTTAGTGACAGGCAGGCAGAGCTCCTATATTTTGTTACCAGAAGCACCTATAGGACTTGTAGTGTGTTAGTGGCAGGCAGGCAGAGCTCCTATATTTTGTTACCAGAAGCACCTATAGGACTTGTAGTGTGTTAGTGACAGGCAGGCAGAGCTCCTATATTTTGTTACCAGAAGCACCTATAGGACTTGTAGTGTGTTAGTGGCAGGCAGGCAGAGCTCCTATATTTTGTTACCAGAAGCACCTATAGGACTTGTAGTGTGTTCGTGGCAGGCAGGCAGAGCTCCTATATTTTGTTCCCAGAGGCACCTATAGGACTTGAAGTGTGTTAGTCCCATTACACACACAGAGCTATATTTTGTTCCCAGAAGCACCTATAGGACTTGAAGTGTGTTAGTCCCATCACACACACAGAGCTATATTTTCTTCCCAGAAGCACCTATAGGACTTGAAGTGTGTTAGTCCCATTACACACACAGAGCTATATTTTCTTCCCAGAAGCACCTATAGGACTTGAAGTGTGTTAGTCCCATTACACACACAGAGCTATATTTTCTTCCTAGAAACACCTATAGGACTTGAAGTGTGTTAGTCCCATTACACACACAGAGCTATATTTTCTTCTCAGAAGCACCTATAGGACTTGAAGTGTGTTAGTCCCATTACACACACAGAGCTATATTTTCTTCCCAGAAGCACCTATAGGACTTGAAGTGTGTTAGTCCCATCACACACACAGAGCAATATTTTCTTCCCAGAAGCACCTATAGGACTTGAAGTGTGTTAGTCCCATTACACACACAGAGCTATATTTTCTTCCTAGAAACACCTATAGGACTTGAAGTGTGTTAGTCCCATTACACACACAGAGCTATATTTTCTTCTCAGAAGCACCTATAGGACTTGAAGTGTGTTAGTCCCATTACACACACAGAGCTATATTTTCTTCCCAGAAGCACCTATAGGACTTGAAGTGTGTTAGTCCCATCACACACACAGAGCAATATTTTCTTCCCAGAAGCACCTATAGGACTTGAAGTGTGTTAGTCCCATCACACACACAGAGCTATATTTTCTTCCCAGAAGCACCCATAGGACTTGAAGTGTGTTAGTCCCATCACACACACAGAGCTATATTTTCTTCCCAGAAGCACCTATAGGACTTGAAGTGTGTTAGTCCCATTACACACAAAGAGCTATACTTTGTTCCCAGAAGCACCTATAGGACTTGAAGTGTGTTAGTCCCATCACACACACAGAGCTATATTTTCTTCCCAGAAGCACCTATAGGACTTGAAGTGTGTTAGTCCCATCACACACACAGAGCTATATTTTCTTCCCAGAAGCACCTATAGGACTTGAAGTGTGTTAGTCCCATTACACACAAAGAGCTATACTTTGTTCCCAGAAGCACCTATAGGACTTGAAGTGTGTTAGTCCCATTACACACACAGAGCTATATTTTTCTTCCCAGAAGCACCTATAGGACTTGAAGTGTGTTAGTCCCATTACACACACAGAGCTATATTTTTCTTCCCAGAAGCACCTATAGGACTTGAAGTGTGTTAGTCCCATCACACACACAGAGCAATATTTTCTTCCCAGAAGCACCTATAGGACTTGAAGTGTGTTAGTCCCATCACACACACAGAGCTATATTTTCTTCCCAGAAGCACCTATAGGACTTGAAGTGTGTTAGTCCCATCACACACACAGAGCTATATTTTCTTCCCAGAAGCACCTATAGGACTTGAAGTGTGTTAGTCCCATTACACACAAAGAGCTATACTTTGTTCCCAGAAGCACCTATAGGACTTGAAGTGTGTTAGTCCCATCACACACACAGAGCTATATTTTCTTCCCAGAAGCACCTATAGGACTTGAAGTGTGTTAGTCCCATTACACACAAAGAGCTATACTTTGTTCCCAGAAGCACCTATAGGACTTGAAGTGTGTTAGTCCCATTACACACACAGAGCTATATTTTCTTCCCAGAAGCACCTATAGGACTTGAAGTGTGTTAGTCCCATTACACACACAGAGCTATATTTTCTTCCCAGAAGCACCTATAGGACTTGAAGTGTGTTAGTCCCATCACACACACAGAGCAATATTTTCTTCCAGAAGCACCTATAGGACTTGAAGTGTGTTAGTCCCATCACACACACAGAGCTATATTTTCTTCCCAGAAGCACCTATAGGACTTGAAGTGTGTTAGTCCCATCACACACACAGAGCTATATTTTCTTCCCAGAAGCACCTATAGGACTTGAAGTGTGTTAGTCCCATTACACACAAAGAGCTATACTTTGTTCCCAGAAGCACCTATAGGACTTGAAGTGTGTTAGTCCCATCACACACACAGAGCTATATTTTCTTCCCAGAAGCACCTATAGGACTTGAAGTGTGTTAGTCCCATCACACACACAGAGCTATATTTTCTTCCCAGAAGCACCTATAGGACTTGAAGTGTGTTAGTCCCATTACACACAAAGAGCTATACTTTGTTCCCAGAAGCACCTATAGGACTTGAAGTGTGTTAGTCCCATTACACACACAGAGCTATATTTTCTTCCCAGAAGCACCTATAGGACTTGTAGTGTGTTAGTGGCAGGCAGGCAGAGCTCCTATATTTTGTTACCAGAAGCACCTATAGGACTTGTAGTGTGTTCGTGGCAGGCAGGCAGAGCTCCTATATTTTGTTCCCAGAAGCACCTATAGGACTTGAAGTGTGTTAGTCCCATTACACACAGAGCTATATTTTCTTCCCAGAAGCACCTATAGGACTTGTAGTGTGTTAGTGGCAGGCAGGCAGAGCTCCTATATTTTGTTACCAGAAGCACCTATAGGACTTGTAGTGTGTTCGTGGCAGGCAGGCAGAGCTCCTATATTTTGTTCCCAGAAGCACCTATAGGACTTGAAGTGTGTTAGTCCCATTACACACAGAGCTATATTTTCTTCCCAGAAGCACCTATAGGACTTGAAGTGTGTTAGTCCCATTACACACACAGAGCTATATTTTCTTCCCAGAAGCACCTATAGGACTTGAAGTGTGTTAGTCCCATTACACACACAGAGCTATATTTTCTTCCCAGAAGCACCTATAGGACTTGAAGTGTGTTAGTCCCATTACACACACAGAGCTATATTTTCTTCCCAGAAGCACCTATAGGACTTGAAGTGTGTTAGTCCCATCACACACACAGAGCTATATTTTCTTCCCAGAAGCACCTATAGGACTTGAAGTGTGTTAGTCCCATCACACACACAGAGCAATATTTTCTTCCCAGAAGCACCTATAGGACTTGAAGTGTGTTAGTCCCATCACACACACAGAGCTATATTTTCTTCCCAGAAGCACCTATAGGACTTGAAGTGTGTTAGTCCCATCACACAGAGCTCCTCTATTTTCTTTGCATAAGCACCCACAGGACTTCTAGTGTGTTAGTGGCATCACACAGAGCTCCTATATATTCTTCTCAGCAGCACCCACAGGACTTCTAGTGTGTTAGTGGCATCACACAGAGCTCCTCTATTTTCTTTGCAGAAGCACCTATAGGACTTCTAGTGTGTTAGTGGCATCACACAGAGCTCCTATATTTTCTTTGCAGAAGCACCCATAGGACTTCAAGTGTGTTAGTGGCATCACACAGAGCTCCTATATTTTCTTCTCAGCAGCACCCACAGGACTTCTAGTGTGTTAGTGGCATCACACAGAGCTCCTCTATTTTCTTTGCAGAAGCACCCACAGGACTTCTAGTGTGTTAGTGGCATCACACAGAGCTCCTCTATTTTCTTTGCAGAAGCACCCATAGGACTTCTAGTGTGTTAGTGGCATCACACAGAGCTCCTATATTTTCTTCTCAGCAGCACCCACAGGACTTCTAGTGTGTTAGTGGCATCACACAGAGCTCCTCTATTTTCTTTGCAGAAGCACCCACAGGACTTCTAGTGTGTTAGTGGCATCACACAGAGCTCCTCTATTTTCTTTGCAGAAGCACCCATAGGACTTCTAGTGTGTTAGTGGCATCACACAGAGCTCCTCTATTTTCTTTGCAGAAGCACCCACAGGACTTCTAGTGTGTTAGTGGCATCACACAGAGCTCCTCTATTTTCTTTGCAGAAGCACCCATAGGACTTCTAGTGTGTTAGTGGCATCACACAGAGCTCCTATATATTCTTCTCAGCAGCACCCACAGGACTTCTAGTGTGTTAGTGGCATCACACAGAGCTCCTCTATTTTCTTTGCAGAAGCACCTATAGGACTTCTAGTGTGTTAGTGGCATCACACAGAGCTCCTATATTTTCTTTGCAGAAGCACCCATAGGACTTCAAGTGTGTTAGTGGCATCACACAGAGCTCCTATATTTTCTTCTCAGCAGCACCCACAGGACTTCTAGTGTGTTAGTGGCATCACACAGAGCTCCTATTTTTTCTTTGCAGAAGCACCCATAGGACTTCTAGTGTGTTAGTGGCATCACACAGAGCTCCTATATTTTTCTTCTCAGCAGCACCCACAGGACTTCTAGTGTGTTAGTGGCATCACACAGAGCTCCTATTTTTTTCTTTGCAGAAGCACCCATAGGACTTCTAGTGTGTTAGTGGCATCACACAGAGCTCCTATATTTTCTTCTCAGCAGCACCCACAGGACTTCTAGTGTGTTAGTGGCATCACACAGAGCTCCTCTATTTTCTTTGCAGAAGCACCCACAGGACTTCTAGTGTGTTAGTGGCATCACACAGAGCTCCTCTATTTTCTTTGCAGAAGCACCCATAGGACTTCTAGTGTGTTAGTGGCATCACACAGAGCTCCTCTATTTTCTTTGCAGAAGCACCCACAGGACTTCTAGTGTGTTAGTGGCATCACACAGAGCTCCTCTATTTTCTTTGCAGAAGCACCCATAGGACTTCTAGTGTGTTAGTGGCATCACACAGAGCTCCTATATATTCTTCTCAGCAGCACCCACAGGACTTCTAGTGTGTTAGTGGCATCACACAGAGCTCCTCTATTTTCTTTGCAGAAGCACCTATAGGACTTCTAGTGTGTTAGTGGCATCACACAGAGCTCCTATATTTTCTTTGCAGAAGCACCCATAGGACTTCAAGTGTGTTAGTGGCATCACACAGAGCTCCTATATTTTCTTCTCAGCAGCACCCACAGGACTTCTAGTGTGTTAGTGGCATCACACAGAGCTCCTATTTTTTCTTTGCAGAAGCACCCATAGGACTTCTAGTGTGTTAGTGGCATCACACAGAGCTCCTATATTTTCTTCTCAGCAGCACCCACAGGACTTCTAGTGTGTTAGTGGCATCACACAGAGCTCCTATTTTTTCTTTGCAGAAGCACCCATAGGACTTCTAGTGTGTTAGTGGCATCACACAGAGCTCCTATATTTTCTTCTCAGCAGCACCCACAGGACTTCTAGTGTGTTAGTGGCATCACACAGAGCTCCTCTATTTTCTTTGCAGAAGCACCCACAGGACTTCTAGTGTGTTAGTGGCATCACACAGAGCTCCTCTATTTTCTTTGCAGAAGCACCCATAGGACTTCTAGTGTGTTAGTGGCATCACACAGAGCTCCTATATTTTCTTCTCAGCAGCACCCACAGGACTTCTAGTGTGTTAGTGGCATCACACAGAGCTCCTCTATTTTCTTTGCAGAAGCACCCACAGGACTTCTAGTGTGTTAGTGGCATCACACAGAGCTCCTCTATTTTCTTTGCAGAAGCACCCATAGGACTTCTAGTGTGTTAGTGGCATCACACAGAGCTCCTATATTTTCTTCTCAGCAGCACCCACAGGACTTCTAGTGTGTTAGTGGCATCACACAGAGCTCCTCTATTTTCTTTGCAGAAGCACCCACAGGACTTCTAGTGTGTTAGTGGCATCACACAGAGCTCCTCTATTTTCTTTGCAGAAGCACCCATAGGACTTCAAGTGTGTTAGTGGCATCACACAGAGCTCCTATATTTTCTTCTCAGCAGCACCCACAGGACTTCTAGTGTGTTAGTGGCATCACACAGAGCTCCTATTTTTTTCTTTGCAGAAGCACCCATAGGACTTCTAGTGTGTTAGTGGCATCACACAGAGCTCCTATATTTCTTCTCAGCAGCACCCACAGGACTTCTAGTGTGTTAGTGGCATCACACAGAGCTCCTATATTTTCTTTGCAGAAGCACCTATAGGACTTCTAGTGTGTTAGTGGCATCACACAGAGCTCCTATATTTTCTTCTCAGCAGCACCCACAGGACTACCGACTACAATGGCTGGAAGACCGCCAAGGGGAGGCAGAGCGTGCAGAGCCAAGAACACAGGGCAGGCAGGCTCTGTTTCTAGTGGACGTGGCCGTGGACGTGGACGTGGTCGTGCATCGTCATCAGCACGTGGCCATGGGACACGCGCGTCTTTGTTTTCGGCAGCTGGACATGTGGAGCCGCATCATGCTGAAGGCTTGGTAGAATGGATGACCAAGCCCTCCTCATCCTCCTCATCCTCTCTCACCCAGGCTCAGGGTCCTGACAGAGCATCATCAGCCACCCTTCCCTAGACCCACCATGTCCTCCTGAGGAGTCCCCCGAACTCTTTGAGCACAGTGTTGGGTACATGCTCCAGGAGGATGCCCAACGATTCGAAGGCTCGGATGACGATACCCAGCTTGAGGAATCTGGCAGTACAGTTCCACCAGCTGCAGCTTACTGCCAGGTTTGCTCTAGTGGTGAAGAGGGAGGGGATGATGAGGTCACTGACACCACGTGGGTGCCTCAAGGGAGAGAGGATGAGGAGGAGGACGAGGAGGAGGAGGATGCGGCGTCACATGTCCAACGAGGCAGGATGCCCCCTGGAGGCCAGGTAGAGGCCAGCACAGCAACTGTACAACACCGCAGAGCTCCGCCTGTGCAGGGCGCTGCCTCTGCACGTTATCAGAAAAGTTCTTTGGTGTGGGCCTTTTTTGAGACGAGTGCAGCAGATCGCACCACTGCTATTTGCAATATTTGTCTCAAGCGTATCTCGCGTGGCCAAAACATCAGCCGCTTGGGCACGACAAGCATGACCAGACATATGGCGACCTGCCATGCAGCTCGTTGGCAGGCACACATAAAAAGACCCACACCAAAGAACTAAGCGGACCTCTCCTTGCTCCTCCTCAGCTGGGATCTCCATCCCCACTACACCTTCAGTCCTCTCTGAAAGCTGCTCTGAGAGGACTGAAGGTGTAGAATTAGGTGTGTCACAACCAAGTACTTGCAGTACACCGACGTCCGATTGCAGCAGGCAAATTTCCCTGCCCCAGCTGCTGGACCGTAGAAAGAAGTACACTCCCAGCCATCCACATGCCCAGCGGTTGAATGCTAGCCTTGCTAAATTGCTAGCACTTCAACTGCTGCCTTTTCAGTTGGTAGACTCGGCCCCCTTCCGTGAGTTTGTTCAATGTGCGGTTCCTCAGTGGCAGGTTCCCAAACGCCACTTTTTCTCGCGGAAGGCGATTCCGTCTCTCTACCGGCATGTGGAGGGCAATGTCCATGCCTCGCTGGACAGGGCGGTCAGCGGTAAGGTGCATATTACCGCTGACTCATGGTCCAGCAGGCATGGACAGGGACGGTACCTTTCTTTCACGGCCCATTGGGTCACTCTATTGGCAGCTGGGAGGGATGCAGGACAAGGTGCAGTAGTGTTGGAGGTTGTTCCGCCACCACGCCTCCATAACGCGACTACTGCTACTGGTTGTGACACACCTCTCACCTCCACCCCCTCCTCTTCTTCTTCCTCCAGTGCTCTGTCCTTGGAACCAGCGGTGCTCCGTAGGCGTACAAGGGGCTACGCAAGTACGCAGGCAAAAAGATGCCATGCCGTGCTTGCGCTGGTGTGTTTGGGGACAGGAGCCACACTGGGCCAGAGGTTCTGGCAGCTCTGCAGGGGCAGGCCGAGAGGTGGTTGACGCCACGTCAGCTTAAGCCAGGAAATGGTCGTTTCTGACAATGGCACCAACCTCCTCACCGCCCTGCGACAGGGGCAGCTCACCCATGTGCCCTGCATGGCTCACGTCCTCAACCTGGTGGTGCAGCGGTTCTTGGGCAGGTTCCCAGGCTTACAGGATGTCCTGAGGCAGGCCAGGAAAGTCTGTGTGCATTTCCGCCGATCTTATATGCCAGTGCTCGGCTGACTGAGCTGCAAAAGGAGCTGAACCTGCCCAAGAACCGCCTAATATCTGACATGCCCACCAGGTGGAACTCAACGTTGGCCATGCTGCAGCGACTGCACACGCAGCAGAGGGCCATCAATGAGTACCTTTGCGACTACGGCACCAGGACAGGGTCAGGGGAGCTTGGTTTTTTTTCCCCACGTCAGTGGAGCATGATCAGGGATGCATGCACTGTCCTCTCACCATTTGAGGAGGCCACGAGGATGGTGAGCAGTGACAGTGCATGCATCAGTGACACTGTCCCTCTTGTCCACCTGTTGGAGCATACGCTGCGTGGGATAATGGACAGGGCACTTGAGGCAGAACAGAGGCAGAAGAGGAGGACTTCCTTGCCTCTCAAGGCCCCCTTTATCCGGACAGTGTTCCTTCTGTCCCACCCATCACACAGGAAGAGGTTGAGGAGGAGGAGGAGGAGGAGGAGGAGGAGGATTGTGTGAGCATGGAGGTGGAGCCTGGCACTCAGCATCAGCAGCAGCAGTCTTTTAGGATGATGTACAGTCCCAACAAGCCAGTGGACTTGTACGTGGCTGGGAGGAGGTGGCTGGCGATCATGTCATCCTCAGTGACCCAGAAGACTCCGGACCGAATGCCTCAGCTAACCTACGCTGCATGGCCTCCCTGATCCTGCAAAGCCTGCGGAAGGATCCTCGTGTTCTTCGGATCAAGGAGAGGGACCATTACTGGCTGGCCACTCTCCTTGATCCGCGGTACAAGGGTAAGGTTGCGGACCTTATCTTGCCGTCGCAGAGGGAGCAGAGGGATGAGACATCTCAGGGAGGCCTTGCAGAAAGGTCTGTGCAACGCGTTCCCAGAAACTGGGAGGCTACAAACTCCTGGTCCTGGCGACGAGTTGCTGAGGCTTCGGTCAGTGGCAGAAGGAGCGGTGGGGAAGGTGGACGTCTGACCGATGCGTTTCAGACAATTTTTTAGTCCGCAGCCCCAAGGTATGATCGGTTCCAGCAACCATCGCCAGCGTCTGATATACATGGTGCAGGAATACCTTGGGGCAAGGTCAGACTTGGACACCTTTCCCACCGAAAAATCCTCTGGCTTACTGGGTCCTGAGGATGGATCACTGGCCAGAGCTTGCACAGTATGCAATTGAGCTACTGGCCTGTCCTGCCTCCAGCGTTCTTTCCGAACGCACATTCAGTGCTGCTGGAGGATTTGTGACTGATCATAGGGTGCGCCTGTCCACCGCCTCGGTTGATCGACTGACATTCATCAAAATGAATCAGTCTTGGATCACCACCAGCTACCAGGCACCTGAGGCGGATATAACCGAATAATTTTTAATGTCACATCCCTTCAAGACTGCCTATGCTGATGCTGAGTGACTGTCCTCTTATGTTCACTGACTATCCTCTTCCTCCTCCTCAATGATCCATGCCACCAGCACCAGTGCCTAAGGCACAATTTTTCAGCCCCTGTTTAACAGGGGCGTGTACTTACAATTTTTAAAAAAAATGCTTCGCAACACGTGTGACTGCTGTGCT
Organism: Lithobates sylvaticus; assembly: GCA_028564925.1. Taxonomy (NCBI): domain Eukaryota; kingdom Metazoa; phylum Chordata; class Amphibia; order Anura; family Ranidae; genus Lithobates; species Lithobates sylvaticus. The sequence goes on along the minus strand of CM053035.1, from coordinate 25,562,642 downwards.
CCAAGTACAGTCTCTGTGAGGGCCGTGTTGCAGTGTTGTGGCACCAGCACCAGTGCCTAAGGCACAATTTTTCAGCCCCTGTTTAACAGGGGCGTGTACTTACAATTTTTAAAAAAAATGCTTCGCAACACGTGTGACTGCTGTGCTCCAAGTACAGTCTCTGTGAGGCCGTGTTGCAGTGTTGTGGCACCAGCACCAGTGCCTAAGGCACAATTTTTCAGCCCCTGTTTAACAGGGGCGTGTACTTACAATTTTTAAAAAAAAATGCTTCGCAACACGTGAGACTGCTGTGCTCCAAGTACAGTCTCTGTGAGGGCCGTGTTGCAGTGTTGTGGCACCAGCACCAGTGCCTAAGGCACAATTTTTCAGCCCCTGTTTAACAGGGGCGTGTACTTACAATTTTTAAAAAAAAATGCTTCGCAACACGTGTGACTGCTGTGCTCCAAGTACAGTCTCTGTGAGGGCCGTGTTGCAGTGTTGTGGCACCAGCACCAGTGCCTAAGCACAATTTTTCAGCCCCTGTTTAACAGGGGCGTGTACTTACCAATTTTTAAAAAAAAAAATGCTTCGCAACACGTGTGACTGCTGTGCTCCAAGTACAGTATCTGTGAGGGCCGGTTGCAGTGTTGTGGCACCAGCACCAGTGCCTAAGGCACAATTTTTCAGCCCCTGTTTAACAGGGGCGTGTACTTACAATTTTTAAAAAAAATGCTTCGCAAACACGTGTGACTGCTGTGCTCCAAGTACAGTCTCTGTGAGGGGTTGCAGTGTTGTGGCACCAGCACCAGTGCCCTAAGGCACAATTTTTCAGCCCCTGTTTAACAGGGGCGGGTAATTACAAATCTTGATCTAATAGTTCACAGCAGGGCCCATTCCTGCGCCCACCAAGAGTAACTATGAGGGCCTGCAGTCTTGTGGCAACACCGTCCACCACCACCGCCAAAGGCCCAATTTTTCTGCCCTGTTCATCAGGTGCTTGCAATTACAAATCTTGATCTAATAACTCACAGCAGGGCCCATTCCTGCGCCCACCAAGAGTAACTGTGAGAGCTTACAGTCTTGTGGCAAAACCGTCCACCACCACCACCACCACCACCACCCCCAATTTTTCTGCCCTGTTCAACAGGTTGCATGCAATTACAAATCTTGATCTATTAACTCACAGCAGGGCCCATTCTGTGCCCACCAGTCTTGTGGCTACACCAACATCTAATCGGGCAAATTTCTGCAGAGTATATACGCCAGGCCCCTACTTTCAAACATCCAACTTACAAACGACTCCTACTTGCAAATGGAAAGAGAAAACAGGAAGTGAGAGGAAATCTACCCCTAGGAAGGGAAATTCTATCCTGTTAGATTTAATTTGGGGAAAAAGGTATCTCCTCTCTACTGATACTTTATCACCAATCCTTGTTTCAATTAAAACCCCACTTTTCCAAAAACATTTGTCATTGGGACGGAAAGTGAGGTGACATGTTCTGAACAGATGTGCAAAGACAGCAAATGTTACAGGGGTGATAACCCTCCCTATGTTCTCCAAAAAGCTTAAAAATAGATTTTTTTTGGGATGGAGCTACACTTCATAATGTACCTGTTCAGATTCTACTTAAGATCAAACCTAAAGCCGCAAGTGGTTTTAAATGGCTTCTTTTTTTCCTTTACAAATGTCATTTTGTGCAAGGACAGTTCTAAACACGGGAAACACATGCCACTTCACAGCATACTTTGGACACCCCCCAGGTACCATAGTTAAAGGAAAATGTCACTTTTTTTTTTTCACTTTTTGCATCATTAAAATGACTGCTCCCGAAAAAACGTTAGTTTTTAAAAGTTCTTTTTGCATTGATTTATGTCCCCTGGGGCAGGACCCGGGTCCCCAAACTTGTTTTATGACATTAACATGCATATTGGCAGTTGTAATTAGCACTTTTGATTTCGAACGTTCGCGTCAATTATAACGTATAGGGTTCGAAAATTCGCGCGAACTTTGGTCCGTTCGAAGGTTCTGGTTCGAACCGAACCCGGGGGTGTTCGGCTCATCCCTAGTGGTCAGTGGGAAAAATGTTCCTTACATTGGTGATCATTGGGAAGAATACTCCTTATGTAGCACTGACTAGGGATGAGCCGAACACCCCCGGGTTCGGTTCGCACCAGAACCTTCGAACGGACCGAAAGTTCGCGCGAATTTTCGAACCCTATACGTTATAATGGACGCGAACGTTCGAACTCAAAAGTGCTAATTACAACGGCCAATATTCATGTTAATGTCATAAAACAGGTTTGGGGACCCGGGTCCTGCCCCAGGGACATATATCAATGCAAAAAGAACTTTTAAAAACTAACGTTTTTTCGGGAGCAGTCAGTTTAATGATGCATAAAGTGAAAAAAAAAAAAAGTGAAATTTTTCCTTTAAATATGGTACCTGGGGGGTGTCTAAAGTATGCCTGTGAAGTGGCATGTGTTCCCGTGTTTAGAACTGTCCCTTGCACAAAATGACATTTGTAAAGGAAAAAAAGAAGCCATTTAAAAACACTTGCGGCTTTAGGTTTGTTCTTAAGTAGAATCTGAACAGGTACATTATGAAGTGTAGCTCCATCCCAAAAAAATCTATTTTTAAGCTTTTTTGGAGAACATAGGGAGGGGGTTATCACCCCTGTAACATTTGCTGTCTTTGCACATCTGTTCAGAACATGTCACCTCACTTTCCGTCCCAATGACAAATGTTTTTTGGAAAAAGTGGGGTTTTAATTGAAACAAGGATTGGTGATAAAGTATCAGTAGAGAGGAGATACCTTTTTTCCAAATTAAATCTAACAGGATAGAATTTTCCCTTCCTAGGGGTAGATTCCTCTCACTTCCTGTTTTCTCTTTCCATTTGCAAGTAGGAGTCGTTTGTAAGTTGGATGTTTGAAAGAAGGGGCCTGGCGTATATACTCTGCAGAAATTGCCCTATTAGATGTTGGTGTAGCCACAAGACTGGTGGGCACAGAATGGGCCCTGCTGTGAGTTAATAGATCAAGATTTGTAATTGCAAGCACCTGTTGAACAGGGCAGAAAAATTGGGGGTGTGGTGGTGGAGGTGGACGGTTTTGCCACAAGACTGTAAGCTCTCTCACAGTTACTCTTGGTGGGCGCAGGAATGGGCCCTGCTGTGAGTTATTAGATCAAGATTTGTAAATTGCAAGCACCTGATGAACATGGCAGAAAAATGGGGCCTTTGGCGGTGGTGGTGGACGTGTTGCCACAAGACTGTAGTCCCTCATAGTTACTCTTGGTGGGCGCAGGAATGGCCCTGCTGTGAGTTATTAGATCAAGATTTGTAATTGCAAGCACCTGATGAACAGGGCAGAAAAAATTGGGCCTTTGGCGGTGGAGGTGGACGGTGTTGCCACAAGACTGAGGCCCTCATAGTTACTCTTGGTGGGCGCAGGAATGGGCCCTGCTGTGAACTATTAGATCAAGATTTGTAATTACCCGCCCCTGTTAAACAGGGGCTGAAAAATTGTGCCTTAGGCACTGGTGCTGGTGCCACAACAATGCAACCCCTCACAGATACTGTACTTGGTGCACAGCAGTCACACGGGTTGCGAAGCATTTTTTTAAAAATTTGTAAGTACACGCCCCTGTTAAACATGGGCTGAAAAATTGTGCCTTAGGCACTGGTGCTGGTGCCACAACACTGCAACCCGGCCCTCACAGATACTGTACTTGGAGCACAGCAGTCACAACTGTTGCGAAGCATTTTTTTAAAAAATTGTAAGTACACGCCCCTGTAAACAGGGGCTGAAAAATTGTGCCTTAGGCACTGTGCTGGTGCCACAACACTGCAACCAGGCCCTCACAGATACTGTACTTGGAGCACAGCAGTCACACGTGTTGCGAAGCATTTTTTTAAAAAACTTGTAAGTACACGCCCCTGTTAAACAGGGGCTGAAAAATTGTGCCTTAGCACTGGTGCTGGTGCCACACAACACTGCAACACGGCCCTCACAGATACTGTACTTGGAGCACAGCAGTCACACGTGTTGCGAAGCATTTTTTTAAAAAAATTGTAATTACAACGCCCCTGTTAAACAGGGGCTGAGAAAATTGTGCCTTAGGCACTGGTGCTGGTGCCACAACACTGCAACACGCCCCTCACAGAGACTGTACATGGAGCACAGCAGTCACACGTGTTGCGAAGCATTTTTTTATAAAAATTGTAGTACACGCCCCTGTTAAACAGGGGCTGAAAAATTGTGCCTTAGGCACTGGTGTGGTGGCCTGGATCATTGAGGAGGAGGAAGAGGATAGTCAGTGAACATAAGAGGACAGTCACTCAGAATCAGCATAGGCAGTCTTGAAGGGATGTGACATTATAAATTATTCGGTTATATCCGCCTCAGGTGCCTGGTAGCTGGTGGTGATCCAAGACTGATTCATTTTGATGAATGTCAGTCGATCAACCGAGGCGGTGGACAGGCGCACCCTATGATCAGTGACAAATCCTCCAGCAGCACTGAATGTGCGTTCGGAAAGAACGCTGGAGGCAGGACAGGCCAGTAGCTCAATTGCATACTGTGCAAGCTCTGGCCAGTGACCATCCTCAGGACCCAGTAAGCCAGAGGATTTTCGGTGGGAAAGGTGTCCAAGTCTGACCTTGCCCCCAGGTATTCCTGCACCATGTATATCAGACGCTGGCGATGTATGCTGGAACCGATCATACCTTGGGGCTGCGGACTAAAAAATTGTCTGAACGCATCGGTCAGACGTCCACCTTCCCCACCGCTCCTTCTGCTACTGACCGAAGCCTCAGCAACTCGTCGCCCAGGACCAGGAGTTTGTACCCTCCCAGTTTCTGGGAACGCGTTGCACAGACCTTTCTGCAAGGCCTCCCTGAGATGTCTCATCCTCTGCTCCCTCTGCGACGGCAAATAAGGTCCGCAACCTTACCCTTGTACCGCGATCAAGGAGAGTGGCCAGCCAGTAATGGTCCCTCACCTTGATCCGAAGAACACGAGGATCCTTCCGCAGGCTTTGCAGGATCAGGGAGGCCATGCAGCGTAGGTTAGCTGAGGCATTCGGTCCGGAGTCTTCTGGGTCACTGAGGATGACATGATCGCCAGCCACCTCCTCCCAGCCACGTACAAGTCCACTGGCTTGTTGGGACTGTACATCATCCCTAAAAGACTGCTGCTGCTGATGCTGAGTGCCAGGCTCCACCTCCATGCTCACACAATCCTCCTCCTCCTCCTCCTCCTCCATCCTCATCCTCTTCCTGTGTGATGGGTGGGACAGAAGGAACACTGTCCGGATAAAGGGGGGCCTTGAGAGGCAAGGAAGTCCTCCTCTTCCTGCCTCTGTTCTGCCTCAAGTGCCCTGTCCATTATCCCACGCAGCGTATGCTCCAACAGGTGGACAAGAGGGACAGTGTCACTGATGCATGCACTGTCACTGCTCACCATCCTCGTGGCCTCCTCAAATGGTGAGAGGACAGTGCATGCATCCCTGATCATGCACCACTGACGTGGGGAAAAAAAACCAAGCTCCCCTGACCCTGTCCTGGTGCCGTAGTCGCAAAGGTACTCATTGATGGCCCTCTGCTGCGTGTGCAGTCGCTGCAGCATGGCCAACGTTGAGTTCCACCTGGTGGGCATGTCACATATTAGGCGGTTCTTGGGCAGGTTCAGCTCCTTTTGCAGCTCAGTCAGCCGAGCACTGGCATTATAAGATCGGCGGAAATGCACAAGACTTTCCTGGCCTGCCTCAGGACATCCTGTAAGCCTGGGAACCTGCCCAAGAACCGCTGCACCACCAGGTTGAGGACGTGAGCCATGCAGGGCACATGGGTGAGCTGCCCCCTGTCGCAGGGCGGAGAGGAGTTGGTGCCATTGTCAGAAACGACCATTCCTGGCTTAAGCAGACGTGGCGTCAACCACCTCTCGGCCTGCCCCTGCAGAGCTGCCAGAACCTCTGGCCCAGTGTGGCTCCTGTCCCCCAAACACACCAGCGCAAGCACGGCATGGCATCTTTTTGCCTGCGTACTTGCGTAGCCCCTTGTGTACGCCTACGGAGCACCGCTGGTTCCAAGGACAGAGCACTGGAGGAAGAAGAAGAGGAGGGGGTGGAGGAGAGAGGTGTGTCTCAACCAGTAGCAGTAGTCGCGTTTTGGAGGCGTGGTGGCGGAACAACCTCCAACACTACTGCACCTTGACCTGCATCCCTCCCAGCTGCCAATAGAGTGACCCAATGGGCCGTGAAAGAAAGGTACCGTCCCTGTCCATGCCTGCTGGACCATGAGTCAGCGGTATATGCACCTTACCGCTGACCGCCCTGTCCAGCGAGGCATGGACATTGCCCTCCACATGCCGGTAGAGAGACGGAATCGCCTTCCGTGAGAAAAAGTGGCGTTTGGAACCTGCCACTGAGGAACCGCACATTGAACAAACTCACGGAAGGGGCCGAGTCTACCAACTGAAAAGGCAGCAATTGAAGTGCTAGCAATTTAGCAAGGCTAGCATTCAACCGCTGGGCATGTGGATGGCTGGGAGTGTACTTCTTTCTACGGTCCAGCAGCTGGGGCAGGGAAATTTGCCTGCTGCATTCGGACGTCGGTGTACTGCAAGTACTTGGTTGTGACACACCTAATTCTACACCTTCAGTCCTCTCAGAGCAGCTTTCAGAGAGGACTGAAGGTGTAGTGGGGATGGAGATCCCAGCTGAGGAGGAGCAAGGAGAGGTCCGCTTAGTTCTTGGTGTGGGTCTTTTATGTGTGCCTGCCAACGAGCTGCATGGCAGGTCGCCATATGTCTGGTCATGCTTGTCGTGGTCATGCTTGTGGTGCCCAAGCGGCTGATGTTTTGGCCACGCGAGATACGCTTGAGACAAATATTGCAAATAGCAGTGGTGCGATCTGATGCACTCGTCTCAAAAAAGGCCCACACCAAAGAACTTTTCTGATAACGTGCAGAGGCAGCGCCCTGCACAGGCGGAGCTCTGCGGTGTTGTACAGTTGCTGTGCTGGCCTCTACCTGGCCTCCAGGGGGCATCCTGCCTCGTTGGACATGTGACGCCGCATCCTCCTCCTCCTCGTCCTCCTCCTCATCCTCTCTCCCTTGAGGCACCCACGTGGAGTCAGTGACCTCATCATCCCCTCCCTCTTCACCACTAGAGCAAACCTGGCAGTAAGCTGCAGCTGGTGGAACAGTACTGCCAGATTCCTCAAGCTGGGTATCATCATCCGAGCCTTCGAATCGTTGGGCATCCTCCTGGAGCATGTACCCAACTCTGTGCTCAAAGAGTTCGGGGGACTCCTCAGGAGGACATGGTGGGTCTAGGGAAGGGGTGGCTGATGATGCTCTGTCAGTACCTGAGCCTGGGTGAGAGAGGATGAGGAGGATGAGGAGGGCTTGGTCATCCATTCTACCAAGCCTTCAGCATGATGCGGCTCCACATGTCCAGCTGCCGAAAACAAAGACGCGCGTGTCCCATGGCCACGTGCTGATGACGATGCACGACCACGTCCACGTCCACGGCCACGTCCACTAGAAACAGAGCCTCCCTGCCCTGTGTTCTTGGCTCTGCACGCTCTGCCTCCCCTTGGCGGTCTTCCAGCCATTGTAGTCGGTAGTCCTGAGGGTGCTGCTGAGAAGAAAATATAGGAGCTCTGTGTGATGCCACTAACACACTAGAAGTCCTATGGGTGCTTCTGCAAAGAAAATAGAGAGCTCTGTGTGATGCCACTAAACACACTAGAAGTCCTGTGGGTGCTGCTGAGAAGAAAATATAGGAGCTCTGTGTGATGCCACTAACACACTAGAAGTCCTATGGGGTGCTTCTGCAAAGAAAATAGGAGCTCTGTGTGATGCCACTAACACACTAGAAGTCCTGTAGGTGCTGCTGAGAATAATATATAGGAGCTCTGTGTGATGCCACTAACACACTTGAAGTCCTATGGGTGCTTCTGCAAAGAAAATAGAGGAGCTCTGTGTGATGCCACTAACACACTAGAAAGTCCTGTGGGTGCTTCTGCAAAGAAAATATAGGAGCTCTGTGTGAAGCCACTAACACACTAGAAGTCCTGTGGGTGCTTCTGAGAAGAAAATAGAGAGCTCTGTGTGATGCCACTAACACACTAGAAGTCCTGTGGGAGCTTCTGCAAAGAAAATATAGAGCTCTGTGTGATGCCACTAACACACTAGAAGTCCTATGGGTGCTTCTGCAAAGAAAATAGAGGAGCTCTGTGTGATGCCACTAACACACTAGAAGTCCTGTGGGTGCTTCTGAGAAGAAAATATAGGAGCTCTGTGTGATGCCACTAACACACTAGAAGTCCTATGGGTGCTTCTGCAAAGAAAATAGAGGAGCTCTGTGTGATGCCACTAACACACTACAAGTCCTGTGGGTGCTTCTGGGAAGAAAATAGAGGAGCTCTGTGTGATGCCACTAACACACTAGAAGACCTGTGGGTGCTTCTGCAAAGAAAATAGAGGATCTCTGTGTGATGCCACTAACAAACTAGAAGACCTGTGGGTGCTTCTGCACAGAAAATAGAGGAGCTCTGTGTGATGGGACTAACACACTTCAAGTCCTGTGGGTGCTTCTGCAAAGAAAATATAGGAGCTCTGTGTGATGCCACTAACACACTAGAAGTCCTATAGGTGCTTCTGCAAAGAAAATATATAGGAGCTCTGTGTGATGCCACTAACACACTAGAAGTCCTGTGGGTGCTTCTGAGAAGAAAATAGAGGAGCTCTGTGTGATGCCACTAACACACTTGAAGTCCTGTAGGTGCTTCTGCAAAGAAAATATAGGAGCTCTGTGTGATGCCACTAACACACTAGAAGTCCTGTAGGTGCTTCTGGAAAGAAAATAGAGGAGCTCTGTGTGATGCCACTAACACACTAGAATCCTATGGGTGCTTCTTGGAAAAAAATATAGGAGCTCTGTGTGATGCCACTAACAAACACTAGAAGTCCTATGGGTGCTTCCTGCAAAGAAAATAGAGGAGCTCTGTGTGATGCCACTAACACACTAGAAGTCCTGTGGGTGCTTCTGGGAAGAAAATAGAGGAGCTCTGTGTGATGCCACTAACACACTAGAAGTCCTATAGGTGCTTCTGCAAAGAAAATAGAGGAGCTCTGTGTGATGCCACTAACACACTAGAAGTCCTGTGGGTGCTTCTGCAAAGAAAATAGAGGATCTCTGTGTGATGCCACTAACACACTAGAAGTCCTGTTGGTGCTTCTGCAAAGAAAATAGAGGAGCTCTGTGTGATGGGCCACTAACACACTAGAAGTCCTATGGGTGCTTCTGCAAAGAAAATATAGGAGCTCTGTGTGATGCACTAACACACTAGAAGTCCTATGGGTGCTTCTGGGAAGAAAATCTAGGAGCTCTGTGTGATGCCACTAACACACTAGAAGTCCTATGGGTGCTTCTGCAAAGAAAAGATAGGAGCTCTGTGTGATGCCACAAACACACTAGAAGTCCTGTGGGTGCTTCTGGGAAGAAAATAGTTGAGCTCTGTGTGATGGGACTAACACACTAGAAGTCCTATGGGTGCTTCTGGAAAGAAAATAGAGGAGCTCTGTGTGATGGGACTAACACACTTCAAGTCCTATAGGTGCTTCTGCAAAGAAAAATATAGGAGCTCTGTGTGATGGACTAACACACTTCAAGTCCTGTAGGTGCTTCTGCGAAGAAAATAATGGAGCTCTGTGTGATGGAACTAACACACTAGAAGTCCTATAGGTGCTTCTGCAAAGAAAATAGCGGAGCTCTGTGTGATGGGACTAACACACTAGAAGTCCTGTAGGTGCTTCTGGAAAGAAAATAGAGGAGCTCTGTGTGATGCCACTAACACACTAGAAGTCCTATGGGTGCTTCTGGAAAGAAAATAGATGAGCTCTGTGTGATGGGACTAACACACTTGAAGTCCTGTGGGTGCTTCTGACAAAGAAATATAGGAGCTCTGTGTGATGCCACTAACACACTTCAAGTCCTGTAGGTGCTGCTGCAAAGAAAATATAGGAGCTGTGTGTGATGCCACTAACACACTCAAGTCCTATAGGTGCTTCTGCAAACAAAATATAGGAGCTGTGTGTGATGCCACTAACACACTTCAAGTCCTGTAGGTGCTTCTGGGAAGAAAATATATAGCTCTGTGTGTGTAATGCCACTAACACACTTCAAGTCCTATAGGTGCTTCTGGGAAAGAAAATATAGGAGCTCTGTGTGATGCCACTAACACACTTCAAGTCCTATGGGTGCTTCTGGGAAGAAATATAGGAGCTCTGTGTGATGGGACTAACACACTTAAAGTCCTATAGGTGCTTCTGGGAACAAAATAGAGGAGCTGTGTGTGATGCCACTAACACACTAGAAGTCCTATAGGTGCTTCTGAGAAGAAAAAATAGCTCTGTGTGTGTAATGGGACTAACACACTAGAAGTCCTGTAGGTGCTTATGGGAACAAAATATAGGAGCTGTGTGTGTAATGGGACTAACACACTTCAAGTCCTATAGGTGCTTCTGGAAGAAAATATAGCTCTGTGTGTGAATGGGACTAACACACTTCAAGTCCTATAGGTGCTTCTGGAAGAAAATATAGCTCTGTGTGTGTAATGGACTAACACACTTCAAGTCCTATAGGTGCTTCAGGAACAAAATATAGCTCTGTGTGAGTGATGGGACTAACACACTTCAAGTCCTATAGGTGCTTCTGGGAAGAAAATATAGCTCTGTGTGTGTAATGGGACTAACACACTTCAATCCTATAGGTGCTTCTGGGAACAAAATATAGCTCTCTGTGTGTAATGGCACTAACACACTTCAAGTCCTATAGGTGCTTCTGGGAAGAAAATATAGCTCTGTGTGTGTAATGGGACTAACACACTTCAAGTCCTATAGGTGCTTCTGGAAGAAAATATAGCTCTGTGTGTAATGGGACTAACACACTTCAAGTCCTATAGGTGCTTCTGGGAACAAAATATAGAGCTGTCTGTGTGATGGGACTAACACACTTCAAGTCCTATAGGTGCTTCTGGGAACAAAATATAGGAGCTCTGTGTGTGTAATGGACTAACACACTTCAAGTCCTATAGGTGCTTCTGGAAGAAAATATAGCTCTGTGTGTAATGGGACTAACACACTTCAAGTCCTATAAGGTGCTTCTGGGAACAAAATATATAGCTCTGTGTGTGTGATGGGACTAACACACTTCAAGTCCTATAGGTGCTTCTGGGAACAAAATATATCGCTGTGTGTGTGATGGGACTAACACACTTCAAGTCCTATAGGTGCTTCTGGGACAAAATATAGCTCTGTGTGTGTATGGGACTAACACACTTCAAGTCCAATAGGTGCTTCTGGGAACAAAATATAGCTCTGTGTGTGTAATGGGACTAACACACTTCAAGTCCAATAGGTGCTTCTGGGAACAAAATATAGCTCTGTGTGGTGTATGGGACTAACACACTTCAAGTCCTATAGGTGCTTCTGGGAAGAAAATATAGCTCAGTGTGTGTAATGGGACTAACACACTTCAAGTCCTATAGGTGCTTCTGGAAGAAAATATAGCTCTGTGTGTGTAATGGGACTAACACACTTCAAGTCCTATATGTGCTTCTGGGAACAAAATATAGCTCTGTGTGTGTGATGGACTAACACACTTCAAGTCCTATAGTGCTTCTGGGAACAAAATATAGCGCTTTGTGTGTGATGGGACTAACACACTTCAAGTCCTATAGGTGCTTCTGGAACAAAATATAGCTCTGTGTGTGTATGGGACTAACACACTACAAGTCCTATAGGTGCTTCTGTTAAGAAAATATAGCTCTGTGTGTGTGCAGGGACTAACACACTTCAAGTCCTTTAGTAGCTTCTGGGAACAAAATATAGCTCTGTGTGTGTATTGTGACTAACACACTTCAAGTCCTATAGGTGCTTCTGGAACAAAATATAGCTCTGTGTGTGTGATGGACTAACACACTTCAAGTCCTATAGGAGCTTCTGGGAACAAAATATAGCTCTGTTTGTGTGATGGGACTAACACACTTCAAGTCCTATAGGTGCTTCTGGTAACAAAATATAGCTCTGTGTGTGTAATGTGACTAACACACTTCAAGTCCTATAGGTGCTTCTGGGAACAAAATATAGCTCTGTTTGTGTGATGGGACTAACACACTTCAAGTCCTATAGGATCTTCTGGGAAGAAAATATAGCTCTGTGTGTGTATGGGACTAACACACTTCAAGTCCTATAGGTGCTGCTGGGCACAAAATATAGCTCGGAGTGTGTGAAGGGACTAACACACTTCAAGTCCTAAAGGTGCATCTGGGAACAAAAAATAGCTCTGTTTGTGTGATGGGACAAACACACATCAAGTCCTATAGGTGCTTCTGGGAACAAAATATATCTGTGTGTGTGATGGGACTAACACACTGCAAGTCCTATAGGTGCTTCTGGGAACAACATATAGCTCTGTGTGTGTATGGGACTAACACACATCAAGTCCTATAGGTGCTTCTGGGAACAAAATATAGATCTGTGTGTGTAATGGGACTAACACACTTCAAGTCCGATAGGTGCTTCTGGGAAGAAAATATAGCTCGTTGTGTGTGATGGTACTAACACACTTCAAGTCCTATAGGTGCTTCTGGGAACTCAATATAGCTCTGTGTGTGTGATGGCACTAACACACTTCAAGTCCTATAGTTGCTTCTGGGAAGAAAATATAGCTCAGTGTGTGTGATGGGACTAACACAATTCAAGTCCTATAGTTGCTTCTGGGAACAAAATATAGCTCTGTGTGTGTAATGTGACTAACACACTTCAAGACCTAAGGGTGCATCTGGGAAGAAAATATAGCTCGGTGTGTGTGATGGGACAAACACACTTCAAGTCCTATAGGTGCTTCTGGGAAGAAAATATAGCTCTGTGTGTGTATGTGGACTAACACACTTCAAGTCCTATAGGTGCTTCTGGAACAAAATATAGCTCTGTGTGTTATGGGACTAACACACTTCAAGTCCTATAGGTGCTTCTGGGAAGAATATAGCTCTGTGTGTGAAGGGACTAACACACATCAAGTCCTATAGGTGCTTCTGGAAACAAAATATAGCTCTGTGTGTGGATGGGACTAACACACTTCAAGTCCAATAGGTGCTTCTGGGAACAAAATATAGCGCTGTGTGTGTGATGGGACTAACACACTTCAAGTCCTATAGGTGCTTCTGGGAAAAAAATATAGCTCTGTGTGTGTAATGGGACTAACACACTCCAAGTCCTATAGGTGCTTCTGGGAACAAAATATAGCTCAGTGTGTGTAATGGGACTAACACACTTCAAGTCCTATAGGTGCTTCTGGGAAGAAAATATAGCTCATTGTGTGTAATGGGACGAACACACTTCAAGTCCTAGAGGTGCTTCTGGGAACAAAATATAGCTCTGTGTGTGTAATGCCACTAACACACTACAAGTCCTATAGGTGCGTCTGGGAACAAAATATAGCTCTGTGTGTGTAATGGGACTAACACACTACAAGACCTATAGGTGCTTCTGGGAAGAAAATATAGCTCTGTGTGTGTAATGGGACTAACTCACTTCAAGTCCTATAGGTGCTTCTGGGAACAAAATATAGCTCTTTGTGTGTGATGGGACTAAAACACACTTCAAGTCCTATAGATGCTTCTGGGAAGAAAATATAGCTCTGTGTGTGTAATGGACTAACACACTTCAAGTCCTATAGGTTCTTCTGGGAATGAAATATAGCTCTGTGTGGGTAATGGGACTAACACACTTCAAGCCATATAGGTGCTTCTGGGAACAAAATAAAGCTCTGTGTGTGTAATGGAACTAACACACTACAAGTCCTATAGGTCTTTCTGGGAACAAAATATAGGAGATCATCCTGCCTGCCACTAACACACTACAAGTCCTTTAGGTGCTTCTGGTAACAAAATATAGGAGCGCTGCCTGCCTGCAACTAACACACTACAAGTCCCTATGGTGCTTCTGGTAACAAAATATAGGAGCTCTGCCTGCCTGCCACTAACACACTACAAGTCCTATAGGTGCTTCTGGCAACAAAATATAGGAGCTCTGCCTTGCCTGCCACTAACACACTACAATTCCTATAGGTGCTTCTGGTAACAAAATATAGGAGCTCTGCCTGCCTGTCACTAACACACTACAAGTCCTATAGGTGCTTCTGTAACAAAATATAGTAGCTCTGCCTGCCAGCCACTAACACACTACAAGTCCTATATGTGCTTCTGGTAACAAAATATAGGAGCACTGCCTGCCTGCCACTAACACACTACACGTCCTATAGGTTCTTCTGGTAACAAAATATAGGAGCTCTGCCTGCCAGCCACGAACACACTACAAGTCCTATAGGTGCTTCTGGTACCAAAATATAGGAGCACTGCCTGCCTGCCACGAACACACTACAAGTCCTATAGGTGCTTCTGGTAACAAAATAGAGGAGCTCTGCCTGCCTGCCACTAGCACACTACAAGCCCCTCTTTGTCAATCAATCGTTGTAACTGAATCTATCTAACGCAATCTCTGCAAGTGAATCTCTCTCTCTATCTATCTAAATGCAGCTGAGTGTCACTGGAACGCATCCTTCTCAATCCGTCTGGCGGCCACTGTCAACAGCAAAGCACCGGGCGTTCGCTCGCTCGGCGAGCCCAGAACTATTTTGGCCGCTCGCATCACGTTCGTGTGATGCGAGCGGCCCCGCAATGCATTGCGGCCGGCGCGGCCGACGCAGTGCATTGCTGGCTGATGATTGGCCAAGCATGCACTGTGACCCCGCAATGCTTGGCCAATCACAGCCCCGGAAACTCGAAGAGCCATAATTGGCTACAGGCAGGACGCCTGTAGCCAATTACAGCTCAGGGCTGTAGTACACGCCCCCCCCCTATAAAACGCCGCCACGCCGTCTGCGCCGGTCACATGCTGTTCCGGCGCAGATTGAGCAGGCTGTTCCTGTGACACTCTGCTGCATTTAGATAGTTAGAGAGAGAGATTCACTTACAGAGATTGAGTTAGATAGATTCAGTTACAAAGATTGATTGACAAAGAGGGGCTTGTAGTGTGCTCGTGGCAGGCAGGCAGAGCTCCTATATTTTGTTACCAGAAGCACCTATAGGACTTGTAGTGTGTTCGTGGCAGGCAGGCAGAGCTCCTATATTTTGTTACCAGAAGCACCTATAGGACTTGTAGTGTGTTAGTGGCAGGCAGGCAGAGCTCCTATATTTTGTTACCATAAGCACCTATAGGACTTGTAGTGTGTTAGTGACAGGAAGGCAGAGCTCCTATATTTTGTTACCAGAAGCACCTATAGGACTTGTAGTGTGTTAGTGGCAGGCAGGCAGAGCTCCTATATTTTGTTACCAGAAGCACCTATAGGACTTGTAGTGTGTTAGTGGCAGGCAGGCAGAGCTCCTATATTTTGTTACCAGAAGCACCTATAGGACTTGTAGTGTGTTAGTGACAGGCAGGCAGAGCTCCTATATTTTGTTACCAGAAGCACCTATAGGACTTGTAGTGTGTTAGTGGCAGGCAGGCAGAGCTCCTATATTTTGTTACCAGAAGCACCTATAGGACTTGTAGTGTGTTAGTGGCAGGCAGGCAGAGCTCCTATATTTTGTTACCAGAAGCACCTATAGGACTTGTAGTGTGTTAGTGGCAGGCAGGCAGAGCTCCTATATTTTGTTCCCAGAAGCACCTATAGGACTTGTAGTGTGTTAGTCCCATTACACACACAGAGCTATATTTTGTTCCCAGAAGCACCTATAGGACTTGAAGTGTGTTAGTCCCATTACACACACAGAGCTCCTATATTTTTCTTCCCAGAAGCACCTATAGGACTTGAAGTGTGTTAGTCCCATTACACACACAGAGCTATATTTTGTTCCCAGAAGCACCTATAGGACTTGAAGTGTGTTAGTCCCATCACACACACAGAGCTATATTTTGTTCCCAGAAGCACCTATAGGACTTGAAGTGTGTTAGTCCCATCACACACACAGAGCTATATTTTGTTCCCAGAAGCACCTATAGGACTTGAAGTGTGTTAGTCCCATACACACACAGAGCTATATTTTGTTCCCAGAAGCACCTATAGGACTTGAAGTGTGTTAGTCCCATTACACACACAGAGCTATATTTTCTTCCCAGAAGCACCTATAGGACTTGAAGTGTGTTAGTCCCATTACACACACAGAGCTATATTTTGTTCCCAGAAGCACCTATAGGACTTGAAGTGTGTTAGTCCCATTACACACACAGAGCTATATTTTGTTCCCAGAAGCACCTATAGGACTTGAAGTGTGTTAGTCCCATTACACACACAGAGCTATATTTTGTTCCCAGAAGCACCTATAGGACTTGAAGTGTGTTAGTCCCATTACACACACAGAGCTATATTTTGTTCCCAGAAGCACCTATAGGACTTGAAGTGTGTTAGTCCCATCACACACACAGAGCTATATTTTGTTCCCAGAAGCACCTATAGGACTTGAAGTGTGTTAGTCCCATTACACACACAGAGCTATATATTTTGTTCCCAGAAGCACCTATAGGACTTGAAGTGTGTTAGTCCCATTACACACACAGAGCTATATTTTGTTCCCAGAAGCACCTATAGGACTTGAAGTGTGTTAGTCCCATTACACACACAGAGCTATATTTTGTTCCCAGAAGCACCTATAGGACTTGAAGTGTGTTAGTCCCATTACACACACAGAGCTATATTTTGTTCCCAGAAGCACCTATAGGACTTGAAGTGTGTTAGTCCCATTACACACACAGAGCTATATTTTGTTCCCAGAAGCACCTATAGGACTTGAAGTGTGTTAGTCCCATTACACACACAGAGCTATATTTTGTTCCCAGAAGCACCTATAGGACTTGAAGTGTGTTAGTCCCATCACACACACAGAGCTATATTTTGTTCCCAGAAGCACCTATAGGACTTGAAGTGTGTTAGTCCCATTACACACACAGAGCTATATTTTGTTCCCAGAAGCACCTATAGGACTTGAAGTGTGTTAGTCCCATTACACACACAGAGCTATATTTTGTTCCCAGAAGCACCTATAGGACTTGAAGTGTGTTAGTCCCATTACACACACAGAGCTATATTTTGTTCCCAGAAGCACCTATAGGACTTGAAGTGTGTTAGTCCCATTACACACAGAGAGCTATATTTTGTTCCCAGAAGCACCTATAGGACTTGAAGTGTGTTAGTCCCATTACACACACAGAGCTATATTTTGTTCCCAGAAGCACCTATAGGACTTGAAGTGTGTTAGTCCCATTACACACACAGAGCTATATTTTGTTCCCAGAAGCACCTATAGGACTTGAAGTGTGTTAGTCCCATCACACACACAGAGCTATATTTTCTTCCCAGAAGCACCTATAGGACTTGAAGTGTGTTAGTCCCATTACACACACAGAGCTATATTTTGTTCCCAGAAGCACCTATAGGACTTGAAGTGTGTTAGTCCCATTACACACACAGAGCTATATTTTGTTCCCAGAAGCACCTATAGGACTTGAAGTGTGTTAGTCCCATCACACACACAGAGCTATATTTTCTTCCCAGAAGCACCTATAGGACTTGAAGTGTGTTAGTCCCATCACACACACAGAGCTATATTTTGTTCCCAGAAGCACCTATAGGACTTGAAGTGTGTTAGTCCCATTACACACACAGAGCTATATTTTGTTCCCAGAAGCACCTATAGGACTTGAAGTGTGTTAGTCCCATTACACACACAGAGCTATATTTTGTTCCCAGAAGCACCTATAGGACTTGAAGTGTGTTAGTCCCATCACACACACAGAGCTATATTTTGTTCCCAGAAGCACCTATAGGACTTGAAGTGTGTTAGTCCCATTACACACACACAGAGCTATATTTTGTTCCCAGAAGCACCTATAGGACTTGAAGTGTGTTAGTCCCATTCCACACACACAGAGCTATATTTGTTCCCAGAAGCACCTATAGGACTTGAAGTGTGTTAGTCCCATCACACACACAGAGCTATATTTTCTTCCCAGAAGCACCTATAGGACTTGAAGTGTGTTAGTCCCATTACACACACAGAGCTATATTTTGTTCCCAGAAGCACCTATAGGACTTGAAGTGTGTTAGTCCCATCACACACACAGAGCTATATTTTGTTCCCAGAAGCACCTATAGGACTTGAAGTGTGTTAGTCCCATACACACACAGAGCTATATTTTGTTCCCAGAAGCACCTATAGGACTTGAAGTGTGTTAGTAGTCCCATCACACACACAGAGCTATATTTTGTTCCCAGAAGCACCTATAGGACTTGAAGTGTGTTAGTCCCATCACACACAGAGCTATATTTTGTTCCAGAAGCACCTATAGGACTTGAAGTGTGTTAGTCCCATCACACACACAGAGCTATATTTTGTTCCCAGAAGCACCTATAGGACTTGAAGTGTGTTAGTCCCATTACACACACAGAGCTATATTTTGTTCCCAGAAGCACCTATAGGACTTGAAGTGTGTTAGTCCCATTACACACACAGAGCTATATTTTGTTCCCAGAAGCACCTATAGGACTTGAAGTGTGTTAGTCCCATTACACACACACAGAGCTATATTTTGTTCCCAGAAGCACCTATAGGACTTGAAGTGTGTTAGTCCCATCACACACACAGAGCTATATTTTCTTCCCAGAAGCACCTATAGGACTTGAAGTGTGTTAGTCCCATTACACTCACAGAGCTATATTTTGTTCCCAGAAGCACCTATAGGACTTGAAGTGTGTTAGTCCCATACACACACAGAGCTATATTTTCTTCCCAGAAGCACCTATAGGACTTGAAGTGTGTTAGTCCCATCACACACACAGAGCTATATTTTGTTCCCAGAAGCACCTATAGGACTTGAAGTGTGTTAGTCCCATCACACACACAGAGCTATATTTTCTTCCCAGAAGCACCTATAGGACTTGAAGTGTGTTAGTCCCATACACACACAGAGCTATATTTTGTTCCCAGAAGCACCTATAGGACTTGAAGTGTGTTAGTCCCATCACACACAGAGCTATATTTTGTTCCCAGAAGCACCTATAGGACTTGAAGTGTGTGTTAGTCCCATCACACAGAGCTATATTTTCTTCCCAGAAGCACCTATAGGACTTGAAGTGTGTTAGTCCCATCACACACACAGAGCTATATTTTGTTCCCAGAAGCACCTATAGGACTTGAAGTGTGTTAGTCCCATACACACACAGAGCTATATTTTCTTCCCAGAAGCACCTATAGGACTTGAAGTGTGTTAGTCCCATCACACACAGAGCTCCTATATTTTCTTCCCAGAAGCACCTATAGGACTTGAAGTGTGTTAGTGGCATACACACACAGAGCTCCTATATTTTCTTTCCCAGAAGCACCTATAGGACTTGAAGTGTGTTAGTCCCATCACACAGAGAGCTATATTTTCTTCCCAGAAGCACCTATAGGACTTGAAGTGTGTTAGTCCCATCACACAGAGCTCCTCTATTTTCTTCCCAGAAGCACCTATAGGACTTGAAGTGTGTTAGTCCCATCACACAGAGCTCCTATATTTTCTTCCCAGAAGCACCCTATAGGACTTGAAGTGTGTTAGTCCCATCACACACACAGAGCTATATTTTTCCCAGAAGCACCTATAGGACTTGAAGTGTGTTAGTCCCATCACACAGAGCTCCTATATTTTCTTCCCAGAAGCACCTATAGGACTTGAAGTGTGTTAGTCCCATCACACAGAGCTCCTATATTTTCTTCCAGAAGCACCCATAGGACTTGAAGTGTGTTAGTCCCATCACACAGAGCTCCTATATTTTCTTTCCCAGAAGCACCCTATAGGACTTCTAGTGTGTTAGTGGCATCACACAGAGCTCCTCTATTTTCTTTGCAGAAGCACCCATAGGACTTCTAGTGTGTTAGTGGCATCACACAGAGCTCCTATATTTTTCTTCCCAGAAGCACCCATAGGACTTCTAGTGTGTTAGTGGCATCACACAGAGCTCCTCTATTTTCTTTGCAGAAGCACCCATAGGACTTCTAGTGTGTTAGTGGCATCACACAGAGCTCCTCTATTTTTCTTTGCAGAAGCACCCATAGGACTTCTAGTGTGTTAGTGGCATCACACAGAGCTCCCTATATTTTTTTCCCAGAAGCACCCACAGGACTTCTAGTGTGTTAGTGGCATCACACACACAGAGCTCCTATATTTTCTTTGCAGAAGCACCCATAGGACTTCTAGTGTGTTAGTGGCATCACACAGAGCTCCTATATTTTCTTTGCAGAAGCACCCATAGGACTTCTAGTGTGTTAGTGGCATCACACAGAGCTCCTATATTTTCTTCCCAGAAGCACCCATAGGACTTCTAGTGTGTTAGTGGCATCACACAGAGCTCCCTATATTTTCTTTGCAGAAGCACCCACAGGACTTCTAGTGTGTTAGTGGCATCACACAGAGCTCCTCTATTTTCTTTGCAGAAGCACCCATAGGACTTCTAGTGTGTTAGTGGCATCACACAGAGCTCCTATATTTTCTTCCAGAAGCACCCACAGGACTTCTAGTGTGTTAGTGGCATCACACAGAGCTCCTATATTTTCTTTGCAGAAGCACCCATAGGACTTCTAGTGTGTTAGTGGCATCACACAGAGCTCCTATATTTTCTTTGCAGAAGCACCCACAGGACTTCTAGTGTGTTAGTGGCATCACACAGAGCTCCTATATTTTCTTTGCAGAAGCACCCATAGGACTTCTAGTGTGTTAGTGGCATCACACAGAGCTCCTCTATATTTTCTTTGCAGAAGCACCCACAGGACTTCTAGTGTGTTAGTGGCATCACACAGAGCTCCTCTATTTTCTTTGCAGAAGCACCCACAGGACTTCTAGTGTGTTAGTGGCATCACACAGAGCTCCTCTATTTTCTTTGCAGAAGCACCCATAGGACTTCTAGTGTGTTAGTGGCATCACACAGAGCTCCTATATTTTCTTTGCAAGCACCCAAAGGACTTCTAGTGTGATAGTGGCAACACACAGAGCTCCTATATTTTCTTTGCAGAAGCACCCACAGGACTTCTAGTGTGTTAGTGGCATCACACAGAGCTCCTCTATTATCTTTTCAGAAGCACCCATAGGACTTCTAGTGTGTTAGTGGCATCACACAGAGCTCCTATATTTCTTCTCAGCAGCACCCACAGGACTTCTAGTGTGTTAGTGGCATCACACAGAGCTCCTCTATTTTCTTTGCAGACGCACCCACAGGACTTCTAGTGTGTTAGTGGCATCACACAGAGCTCCTCTATTTTCTTTGCAGAAGCACCCACAGGACTTCTAGTGTGTTAGTGGCATCACACAGAGCTCCTATATTTTCTTGCAGAAGCACCCACAGGACTTCTAGTGTGTTAGTGGCATCACACAGAGCTCCTCTATTTTCTTTGCAGAAGCACCCATAGGACTTCTAGTGTGTTAGTGGCATCACACAGAGCTCCTATATTTTCTTCTCAGCAGCACCCACAGGACTTCTAGTGTGTTAGTGGCATCACACAGAGCTCCTCTATTTTCTTTGAAGAAGCACCCATAGGACTTCTAGTGTGTTAGTGGCATCACACAGAGCTCCTATATTTTCTTCTCAGCAGCACCCACAGGACTACCGACTACAATGGCTGGAAGACCGCCAAGGGGAGGCAGAGCGTGCAGAGCCAAGAACACAGGGCAGGCAGGCTCTGTTTCTAGTGGACGTGGCCGTGGACGTGGACGTGGTCGTGCATCGTCTTCAGCACGTGGCCATGGGACACGCGCGTCTTTGTTTTCGGCAGCTGGACATGTGGAGCCGCATCATGCTGAAGGCTTGGTAGAATGGATGACCAAGCCCTCCTCATCCTCCTCATCCTCTCTCACCCAGGCTCAGGGTACTGACAGAGCATCATCAGCCACCCCTTCCCTAGACCCACCATGTCCTCCTGAGGAGTCCCCCGAACTCTTTGAGCACAGTGTTGGGTACATGCTCCAGGAGGATGCCCAACGATTCGAAGGCTCGGATGACGATACCCAGCTTGAGGAATCTGGCAGTACTGTTCCACCAGCTGCAGCTTACTGCCAGGTTTGCTCTAGTGGTGAAGAGGGAGGGGATGATGAGGTCACTGACTCCACGTGGGTGCCTCAAGGGAGAGAGGATGAGGAGGAGGACGAGGAGGAGGAGGATGCGGCGTCACATGTCCAACGAGGCAGGATGCCCCCTGGAGGCCAGGTAGAGGCCAGCACAGCAACTGTACAACACCGCAGAGCTCCGCCTGTGCAGGGCGCTGCCTCTGCACGTTATCAGAAAAGTTCTTTGGTGTGGGCCTTTTTTGAGACGAGTGCAGCAGATCGCACCACTGCTATTTGCAATATTTGTCTCAAGCGTATCTCGCGTGGCCAAAACATCAGCCGCTTGGGCACGACAAGCATGACCAGACATATGGCGACCTGCCATGCAGCTCGTTGGCAGGCACACATAAAAGACCCACACCAAAGAACTAAGCGGACCTCTCCTTGCTCCTCCTCAGCTGGGATCTCCATCCCCACTACACCTTCAGTCCTCTCTGAAAGCTGCTCTGAGAGGACTGAAGGTGTAGAATTCGGTGTGTCACAACCAAGTACTTGCAGTACACCGACGTCCGATTGCAGCAGGCAAATTTCCCTGCCCCAGCTGCTGGACCGTAGAAAGAAGTACACTCCCAGCCATCCACATGCCCAGCGGTTGAATGCTAGCCTTGCTAAATTGCTAGCACTTCAACTGCTGCCTTTTCAGTTGGTAGACTCGGCCCCCTTCCGTGAGTTTGTTCAATGTGCGGTTCCTCAGTGGCAGGTTCCCAAACGCCACTTTTTCTCGCGGAAGGCGATTCCGTCTCTCTACCGGCATGTGGAGGGCAATGTCCATGCCTCGCTGGACAGGGCGGTCAGCGGTAAGGTGCATATTACCGCTGACTCATGGTCCAGCAGGCATGGACAGGGACGGTACCTTTCTTTCACGGCCCATTGGGTCACTCTATTGGCAGCTGGGAGGGATGCAGGACAAGGTGCAGTAGTGTTGGAGGTTGTTCCGCCACCACGCCTCCAAAACGCGACTACTGCTACTGGTTGTGACACACCTCTCTCCTCCACCCCCTCCTCTTCTTCTTCCTCCAGTGCTCTGTCCTTGGAACCAGCGGTGCTCCGTAGGCGTACAAGGGGCTACGCAAGTACGCAGGCAAAAAGATGCCATGCCGTGCTTGCGCTGGTGTGTTTGGGGGACAGGAGCCACACTGGGCCAGAGGTTCTGGCAGCTCTGCAGGGGCAGGCCGAGAGGTGGTTGACGCCACGTCAGCTTAAGCCAGGAATGGTCGTTTCTGACAATGGCACCAACCTCCTCTCCGCCCTGCGACAGGGGCAGCTCACCCATGTGCCCTGCATGGCTCACGTCCTCAACCTGGTGGTGCAGCGGTTCTTGGGCAGGTTCCCAGGCTTACAGGATGTCCTGAGGCAGGCCAGGAAAGTCTGTGTGCATTTCCGCCGATCTTATAATGCCAGTGCTCGGCTGACTGAGCTGCAAAAGGAGCTGAACCTGCCCAAGAACCGCCTAATATCTGACATGCCCACCAGGTGGAACTCAACGTTGGCCATGCTGCAGCGACTGCACACGCAGCAGAGGGCCATCAATGAGTACCTTTGCGACTACGGCACCAGGACAGGGTCAGGGGAGCTTGGTTTTTTTTCCCCACGTCAGTGGAGCATGATCAGGGATGCATGCACTGTCCTCTCACCATTTGAGGAGGCCACGAGGATGGTGAGCAGTGACAGTGCATGCATCAGTGACACTGTCCCTCTTGTCCACCTGTTGGAGCATACGCTGCGTGGGATAATGGACAGGGCACTTGAGGCAGAACAGAGGCAGGAAGAGGAGGACTTCCTTGCCTCTCAAGGCCCCCTTTATCCGGACAGTGTTCCTTCTGTCCCACCCATCACACAGGAAGATGATGAGGAGGAGGAGGAGGAGGAGGAGGAGGATTGTGTGAGCATGGAGGTGGAGCCTGGCACTCAGCATCAGCAGCAGCAGTCTTTTAGGGATGATGTACAGTCCCAACAAACCAGTGGACTTGTACGTGGCTGGGAGGAGGTGGCTGGCGATCATGTCATCCTCAGTGACCCAGAAGACTCCGGACCGAATGCCTCAGCTAACCTACGCTGCATGGCCTCCCTGATCCTGCAAAGCCTGCGGAAGGATCCTCGTGTTCTTCGGATCAAGGAGAGGGACCATTACTGGCTGGCCACTCTCCTTGATCCGCGGTACAAGGGTAAGGTTGCGGACCTTATCTTGCCGTCGCAGAGGGAGCAGAGGATGAGACATCTCAGGGAGGCCTTGCAGAAAGGTCTGTGCAACGCGTTCCCAGAAACTGGGAGGCTACAAACTCCTGGTCCTGGGCGACGAGTTGCTGAGGCTTCGGTCAGTGGCAGAAGGAGCGGTGGGGAAGGTGGACGTCTGACCGATGCGTTCAGACAATTTTTTAGTCCGCAGCCCCAAGGTATGATCGGTTCCAGCAACCATCGCCAGCGTCTGATATACATGGTGCAGGAATACCTTGGGGCAAGGTCAGACTTGGACACCTTTCCCACCGAAAATCCTCTGGCTTACTGGGTCCTGAGGATGGATCACTGGCCAGAGCTTGCACAGTATGCAATTGAGCTACTGGCCTGTCCTGCCTCCAGCGTTCTTTCCGAACGCACATTCAGTGCTGCTGGAGGATTTGTGACTGATCATAGGGTGCGCCTGTCCACCGCCTCGGTTGATCGACTGACATTCATCAAAATGAATCAGTCTTGGATCACCACCAGCTACCAGGCACCTGAGGCGGATATAACCGAATAATTTTTAATGTCACATCCCTTCAAGACTGCCTATGCTGATGCTGAGTGACTGTCCTCTTATGTTCACTGACTATCCTCTTCCTCCTCCTCAATGATCCATGCC
Source organism: Lithobates sylvaticus (assembly GCA_028564925.1). Classification (NCBI taxonomy): domain Eukaryota; kingdom Metazoa; phylum Chordata; class Amphibia; order Anura; family Ranidae; genus Lithobates; species Lithobates sylvaticus. Next base: position 25,537,622 of record CM053035.1, on the reverse strand, counting down.
ACCACACCAGTGCCTAAGGCACAATTTTTCAGCCCCTGTTTAACAGGGGCGTGTACTTACAATTTTTTTAAAAAAAATGCTTCGCAACACGTGTGACTGCTGTGCTCCAAGTACAGTCTCTGTGAGGGCCGAGTTGCAGTGCAGTGTTGTGGCACCAGCACCAGTGCCTAAGGCACAATTTTTCAGCCCCTGTTTAACAGGGGCGTGTACTTACAATTTTTTTAAAAAAATGCTTCGCAACACGTGTGACTGCTGTGCTCCAAGTACAGTATCTGTGAGGGCCGTGTTGCAGTGTTGTGGCACCAGCACCAGTGCCTAAGGCACAATTTTTCAGCCCCTGTTTAACAGGGGCGGTGTACTTACAATTTTTTTAAAAAAAATGCTTCGCAACACGTGTGACTGCTGTGCTCCAAGTACAGTATCTGTGAGGGCCGGGTTGCAGTGTTGTGGCACCAGCACCAGTGCCTAAGGCACAATTTTTCAGCCCCTGTTTAACAGGGGCGTGTACTTACAATTTTTTTAAAAAAATGCTTCGCAACACGTGTGACTGCTGTGCTCCAAGTACAGTATCTGTGAGGGCCGGGTTGCAGTGTTGTGGCACCAGCACAATTTTTCACCCTGTGCCAAGGCACAATTTTTCAGCCCTGTTTAACAGGGTTGCGTGTTGTGGCAATTACTAAGGCACAATTTTTCAGCCCCTGTTTGATAATTAATAGTTCACAGCAGGGCCCATTCCTGCGCCCACCAAGAGTAACTATGAGGGCGGGTTGCAGTCTTGTGGCAACACCGTCCACCACCACCGCCTAAGGCCCAATTTTTCTGCCCTGTTCATCAGGTGCTTGCAATTACAAATCTTGATTTAATAACTCACAGCAGGGCCTTCTGTGCTCCCCACAGAGTAACTGTGAGGGGTTGCAGTGTTGTGGCACCAGCACCACCACCCTAAGGCACAATTTTTCAGCCCCTGTTTCAACAGGTGCGGGTAATTACAAATCTTGATCTAATAACTCACAGCAGGGCCCATTCCTGCGCCCACCAAGAGTAACTATGAGGGCCTACAGTCTTGTGGCAACACCGTCCACCACCACCGCCAAAGGCCCAATTTTTCTGCCCTGTTCATCAGGTGCTTGCAATTACAAATCTTGATCTAATAACTCACAGCAGGGCCCATTCCTGCGCCCACCAAGAGTAACTGTGAGAGCTTACAGTCTTGTGGCAAAACCGTCCACCACCACCACCACCACCCCCAATTTTTCTGCCCTGTTCAACAGGTGCATGCAATTACAAATCTTGATCTATTAACTCACAGCAGGGCCCATTCCTGTGCCCACCAGTCTTGTGGCTACACCAACATCTAATAGGGCAAATTTCTGCAGAGTATATACGCCAGGCCCCTACTTTCAAACATCCAACTTACAAACGACTCCTACTTGCAAATGGAAAGAGAAAACAGGAAGTGAGAGGAAATCTACCCCTAGGAAGGGAAATTCTATCCTGTTAGATTTAATTTGGGAAAAAGGTATCTCCTCTCTACTGATACTTTATCACCAATCCTTGTTTCAATTAAAACCCCACTTTTCCAAAAAACATTTGTCATTGGGACGGAAAGTGAGGTGAAATGTTCTGAACAGATGTGCAAAGACAGCAAATGTTACAGGGGTGATAACCCCTCCCTATGTTCTCCAAAAAGCTTAAAAATAGATTTTTTTTGGGATGGAGCTACACTTCATAATGTACCTGTTCAGATTCTACTTAAGAACAAACCTAAAGCCGCAAGTGGTTTTAAATGGCTTCTTTTTTTCCTTTACAAATGTCATTTTGTGCAAGGACAGTTCTAAACACGGGAAACACATGCCACTTCACAGGCATACTTTAGACACCCCCAGGTACCATATTTAAAGGAAAATTTCACTTTTTTTTTTTCACTTTATGCATCATTAAAATGACTGCTCCCGAAAAAACGTTAGTTTTTAAAAGTTCTTTTTGCATTGATATATGTCCCCTGGGGCAGGACCCGGGTCCCCAAACCTGTTTTATGACATTAACATGCATATTGGCCGTTGTAATTAGCACTTTTGATTTCGAACGTTCGCGTCCATTATAACGTATAGGGTTCGAAAATTCGCGCGAACTTTCGGTCCGTTCGAAGGTTCTGGTTCGAACCGAACCCGGGGGTGTTCGGCTCATCCCTAAACGTTCGAAATCAAAAGTGCTAATTACAACGGCCAATATGCATGTTAATGTCATAAAACAGGTTTGGGGACCCGGGTCCTGCCCCAGGGGACATATATCAATGCAAAAAGAACTTTTAAAAACTAACGTTTTTTCGGGAGCAGTCATTTTAATGATGCATAAAGTGAAAAAAAAAAGTGACATTTTCCTTTAAATATGGTACCTGGGGGGTGTCCAAAGTATGCCTGTGAAGTGGCATGTGTTTCCCGTGTTTAGAACTGTCCTTGCACAAAATGACATTTGTAAAGGAAAAAAGAAGCCATTTAAAACCACTTGCGGCTTTAGGTTTGATCTTAAGTAGAATCTGAACAGGTACATTATGAAGTGTAGCTCCATCCCAAAAAAATCTATTTTTAAGCTTTTTGGAGAACATAGGGAGGGGTTATCACCCCTGTAACATTTGCTGTCTTTGCACATCTGTTCAGAACATGTCACCTCACTTTCCGTCCCAATGACAAATGTTTTTGGAAAAGTGGGGTTTTAATTGAAACAAGGATTGGTGATAAAGTATCAGTAGAGAGGAGATACCTTTTTCCCAAATTAAATCTAACAGGATAGAATTTCCCTTCCTAGGGGTAGATTTCCTCTCACTTCCTGTTTTCTCTTTCCATTTGCAAGTAGGAGTCGTTTGTAAGTTGGATGTTTGAAAGTAGGGGCCTGGCGTATATACTCTGCAGAAATTTGCCCTATTAGATGTTGGTGTAGCCACAAGACTGGTGGGCACAGGAATGGGCCCTGCTGTGAGTTAATAGATCAAGATTTGTAATTGCATGCACCTGTTGAACAGGGCAGAAAAATTGGGGGTGGTGGTGGTGGTGGTGGTGGACGGTTTTGCCACAAGACTGTAAGCTCTCACAGTTACTCTTGGTGGGCGCAGGAATGGGCCCTGCTGTGAGTTATTAGATCAAGATTTGTAATTGCAAGCACCTGATGAACAGGGCAGAAAAATTGGGCCTTTGGCGGTGGTGGTGGACGGTGTTGCCACAAGACTGTAGGCCCTCATAGTTACTCTTGGTGGGCGCAGGAATGGGCCCTGCTGTGAGTTATTAGATCAAGATTTGTAATTGCCCGCCCCTGTTAAACAGGGGCTGAAAAATTGTGCCTTAGGCACTGGTGTGGTGCCACAACACTGCAACCCCTCACAGTTACTGTACTTGGAGCACAGAATGGTCACCGTGCTGCGAAGCATTTTTTTATTAGAAAATTGTAAGTACACGCCCCTGTTAAACAGGGGCTGAAAAATTGTGCCTTAGGCACTGGTGCTGGTGCCACAACACTGCAACCCACTGGGCTGGTGCCCTCACAGAGACTGTACTTGGAGCACAGCAGTCACACGTGTTGCGAAGCATTTTTTTAAAAAATTGTAAGTACACGCCCCTGTTAAACAGGGGCTGAAAAATTGTGCCTTAGGCACTGGTGCTGGTGCCACAACACTGCAACCGGCCCTCACAGAGACTGTACTTGGAGCACAGCAGTCACACGTGTTGCGAAGCATTTTTTTTAAAAAATTGTAAGTACACGCCCCTGTTAAACAGGGGCTGAAAAATTGTGCCTTAGGCACTGGTGCTGGTGCCACAACACTGCAACACGGCCCTCACAGAGACTGTACTTGGAGCACAGCAGTCACACGTGTTCGGAAGCATTTTTTTTAAAAATATTGTAAGTACACGCCCCTGTTAAACAGGGGCTGAAAAATTGTGCCTTAGGCACTGGTGCTGGTGCCACAACACTGCAACACGGCCCTCACAGAGACTGTACTTGGAGCACAGCAGTCACACGTGTTGCGAAGCATTTTTTTTAAAAAATTGTAAGTACACGCCCCTGTTAAACAGGGGCTGAAAAATTGTGCCTTAGGCACTGGTGCTGGTGCCACAACACTGCAACACGGCCCTCACAGAGACTGTACTTGGAGCACAGCAGTCACACGTGTTGCGAAGCATTTTTTTAAAAAATTGTAAGTACACGCCCCTGTTAAACAGGGGCTGAAAAATTGTGCCTTAGGCACTGGTGTGGTGGCATGGATCATTGAGGAGGAGGAAGAGGATAGTCAGTGAACATAAGAGGACAGTCACTCAGCATCAGCATAGGCAGTCTTGAAGGGATGTGACATTAAAAATTATTCGGTTATATCCGCCTCAGGTGCCTGGTAGCTGGTGGTGATCCAAGACTGATTCATTTTGATGAATGTCAGTCGATCAACCGAGGCGGTGGACAGGCGCACCCTATGATCAGTCACAAATCCTCCAGCAGCACTGAATGTGCGTTCGGAAAGAACGCTGGAGGCAGGACAGGCCAGTAGCTCAATTGCATACTGTGCAAGCTCTGGCCAGTGATCCATCCTCAGGACCCAGTAAGCCAGAGGATTTTCGGTGGGAAAGGTGTCCAAGTCTGACCTTGCCCCAAGGTATTCCTGCACCATGTATATCAGACGCTGGCGATGGTTGCTGGAACCGATCATACCTTGGGGCTGCGGACTAAAAAATTGTCTGAACGCATCGGTCAGACGTCCACCTTCCCCACCGCTCCTTCTGCCACTGACCGAAGCCTCAGCAACTCGTCGCCCAGGACCAGGAGTTTGTAGCCTCCCAGTTTCTGGGAACGCGTTGCACAGACCTTTCTGCAAGGCCTCCCTGAGATGTCTCATCCTCTGCTCCCTCTGCGACGGCAAGATAAGGTCCGCAACCTTACCCTTGTACCGCGGATCAAGGAGAGTGGCCAGCCAGTAATGGTCCCTCTCCTTGATCCGAAGAACACGAGGATCCTTCCGCAGGCTTTGCAGGATCAGGGAGGCCATGCAGCGTAGGTTAGCTGAGGCATTCGGTCCGGAGTCTTCTGGGTCACTGAGGATGACATGATCGCCAGCCACCTCCTCCCAGCCACGTACAAGTCCACTGGCTTGTTGGGACTGTACATCATCCCTAAAAGACTGCTGCTGCTGATGCTGAGTGCCAGGCTCCACCTCCATGCTCACACAATCCTCCTCCTCCTCCTCCTCCTCCTCCTCCTCATCCTCTTCCTGTGTGATGGGTGGGACAGAAGGAACACTGTCCGGATAAAGGGGGCCTTGAGAGGCAAGGAAGTCCTCCTCTTCCTGCCTCTGTTCTGCCTCAAGTGCCCTGTCCATTATCCCACGCAGCGTATGCTCCAACAGGTGGACAAGAGGGACAGTGTCACTGATGCATGCACTGTCACTGCTCACCATCCTCGTGGCCTCCTCAAATGGTGAGAGGACAGTGCATGCATCCCTGATCATGCTCCACTGACGTGGGGAAAAAAAACCAAGCTCCCCTGACCCTGTCCTGGTGCCGTAGTCGCAAAGGTACTCATTGATGGCCCTCTGCTGCGTGTGCAGTCGCTGCAGCATGGCCAACGTTGAGTTCCACCTGGTGGGCATGTCAGATATTAGGCGGTTCTTGGGCAGGTTCAGCTCCTTTTGCAGCTCAGTCAGCCGAGCACTGGCATTATAAGATCGGCGGAAATGCACACAGACTTTCCTGGCCTGCCTCAGGACATCCTGTAAGCCTGGGAACCTGCCCAAGAACCGCTGCACCACCAGGTTGAGGACGTGAGCCATGCAGGGCACATGGGTGAGCTGCCCCTGTCGCAGGGCGGAGAGGAGGTTGGTGCCATTGTCAGAAACGACCATTCCTGGCTTAAGCTGACGTGGCGTCAACCACCTCTCGGCCTGCCCCTGCAGAGCTGCCAGAACCTCTGGCCCAGTGTGGCTCCTGTCCCCCAAACACACCAGCGCAAGCACGGCATGGCATCTTTTTGCCTGCGTACTTGCGTAGCCCCTTGTACGCCTACGGAGCACCGCTGGTTCCAAGGACAGAGCACTGGAGGAAGAAGAAGAGGAGGGGGGGTGGAGGAGAGAGGTGTGTCACAACCAGTAGCAGTAGTCGCGTTTTGGAGGCGTGGTGGCGGAACAACCTCCAACACTACTGCACCTTGTCCTGCATCCCTCCCAGCTGCCAATAGAGTGACCCAATGGGCCGTGAAAGAAAGGTACCGTCCCTGTCCATGCCTGCTGGACCATGAGTCAGCGGTAATATGCACCTTACCGCTGACCGCCCTGTCCAGCGAGGCATGGACATTGCCCTCCACATGCCGGTAGAGAGACGGAATCGCCTTCCGCGAGAAAAAGTGGCGTTTGGGAACCTGCCACTGAGGAACCGCACATTGAACAAACTCACGGAAGGGGGCCGAGTCTACCAACTGAAAAGGCAGCAGTTGAAGTGCTAGCAATTTAGCAAGGCTAGCATTCAACCGCTGGGCATGTGGATGGCTGGGAGTGTACTTCTTTCTACGGTCCAGCAGCTGGGGCAGGGAAATTTGCCTGCTGCATTCGGACGTCGGTGTACTGCAAGTACTTGGTTGTGACACACCGAATTCTACACCTTCAGTCCTCTCAGAGCAGCTTTCAGAGAGGACTGAAGGTGTAGTGGGGATGGAGATCCCAGCTGAGGAGGAGCAAGGAGAGGTCCGCTTAGTTCTTTGGTGTGGGTCTTTTATGTGTGCCTGCCAACGAGCTGCATGGCAGGTCGCCATATGTCTGGTCATGCTTGTCGTGCCCAAGCGGCTGATGTTTTGGCCACGCGAGATACGCTTGAGACAAATATTGCAAATAGCAGTGGTGCGATCTGCTGCACTCGTCTCAAAAAAGGCCCACACCAAAGAACTTTTCTGATAACGTGCAGAGGCAGCGCCCTGCACAGGCGGAGCTCTGCGGTGTTGTACAGTTGCTGTGCTGGCCTCTACCTGGCCTCCAGGGGGCATCCTGCCTCGTTGGACATGTGACGCCGCATCCTCCTCCTCCTCGTCCTCCTCCTCATCCTCTCTCCCTTGAGGCACCCACGTGGAGTCAGTGACCTCATCATCCCCTCCCTCTTCACCACTAGAGCAAACCTGGCAGTAAGCTGCAGCTGGTGGAACTGTACTGCCAGATTCCTCAAGCTGGGTATCGTCATCCGAGCCTTCGAATCGTTGGGCATCCTCCTGGAGCATGTACCCAACACTGTGCTCAAAGAGTTCGGGGGACTCCTCAGGAGGACATGGTGGGTCTAGGGAAGGGGTGGCTGATGATGCTCTGTCAGTACCCTGAGCCTGGGTGAGAGAGGATGAGGAGGATGAGGAGGGCTTGGTCATCCATTCTACCAAGCCTTCAGCATGATGCGGCTCCACATGTCCAGCTGCCGAAAACAAAGACGCGCGTGTCCCATGGCCACGTGCTGATGACGATGCACGACCACGTCCACGTCCACGGCCACGTCCACTAGAAACAGAGCCTGCCTGCCCTGTGTTCTTGGCTCTGCACGCTCTGCCTCCCCTTGGCGGTCTTCCAGCCATTGTAGTCGGTAGTCCTGTGGGTGCTGCTGAGAAGAAAATATAGGAGCTCTGTGTGATGCCACTAACACACTAGAAGTCCTATGGGTGCTTCTGCAAAGAAAATAGAGGAGCTCTGTGTGATGCCACTAACACACTAGAAGTCCTGTGGGTGCTGCTGAGAAGAAAATATAGGAGCTCTGTGTGTGATGCCACTAACACACTAGAAGTCCTATGGGTGCTTCTGCAAAGAAAATAGAGGAGCTCTGTGTGATGCCACTAACACACTAGAAGTCCTGTGGGTGCTGCTGAGAAGAAATATAGGAGCTCTGTGTGATGCCACTAACACACTAGAAGTCCTGTGGGTGCTTCTGCAAAGAAAATAGAGGAGCTCTGTGTGATGCCACTAACACACTAGAAGTCCTATGGGTGCTTCTGCAAAGAAAATAGAGGAGCTCTGTGTGATGCCACTAACACACTAGAAGTCCTGTGGGTGCTGAGAGAAGAAAATATAGGAGCTCTGTGTGATGCCACTAACACACTAGAAGTCCTATGGGTGCTTCTGCAAAGAAAATAGAGGAGCTCTGTGTGATGCCACTAACACACTAGAAGTCCTGTGGGTGCTTCTGCAAAGAAAATAGAGGAGCTCTGTGTGATGCCACTAACACACTAGAAGTCCTGTGGGTGCTGCTGAAAGAAAATATAGGAGCTCTGTGTGATGCCACTAACACACTAGAAGTCCTATGGGTGCTTCTGCAAAGAAAATAGAGGAGCTCTGTGTGATGCCACTAACACACTAGAAGTCCTGTGGGTGCTTCTGCAAAGAAAATAGAGGAGCTCTGTGTGATGCCACTAACACACTAGAAGTCCTGTGGGTGCTGCTGAGAAGAATATATAGGAGCTCTGTGTGATGCCACTAACACACTAGAAGTCCTATGGGTGCTTCTGCAAAGAAAATAGAGGAGCTCTGTGTGATGCCACTAACACACTAGAAGTCCTGTGGGTGCTTCTGAGAAGAAAATAGAGGAGCTCTGTGTGATGCCACTAACACACTAGAAGTCCTGTGGGTGCTTCTGCAAAGAAAATAGAGGAGCTCTGTGTGATGCCACTAACACACTAGAAGTCCTGTGGGTGCTGCTGAGAAGAAATATATAGGAGCTCTGTGTGATGCCACTAACACACTAGAAGTCCTATGGGTGCTTCTGCAAAGAAAATAGAGGAGCTCTGTGTGATGCCACTAACACACTAGAAGTCCTATGGGTGCTTCTGCAAAGAAAATAGAGGAGCTCTGTGTGATGCCACTAACACACTAGAAGTCCTGTGGGTGCTTCTGAGAAGAATATATAGGAGCTCTGTGTGATGCCACTAACACACTAGAAGTCCTATGGGTGCTTCTGCAAAGAAAATAGAGGAGCTCTGTGTGATGCCACTAACACACTAGAAGTCCTGTGGGTGCTTCTGCAAAGAAAATATAGGAGCTCTGTGTGATGCCACTAACACACTAGAAGTCCTATGGGTGCTTCTGCAAAGAAAATATAGGAGCTCTGTGTGATGCCACTAACACACTAGAAGTCCTGTGGGTGCTTCTGCAAAGAAAATAGAGGAGCTCTGTGTGATGCCACTAACACACTAGAAGTCCTGTGGGTGCTGCTGAGAAGAAAATATAGGAGCTCTGTGTGATGCCACTAACACACTAGAAGTCCTATGGGTGCTTCTGCAAAGAAAAAATAGGAGCTCTGTGTGATGCCACTAACACACTAGAAGTCCTGTGGGTGCTGCTGAGAAGAAAATATAGGAGCTCTGTGTGATGCCACTAACACACTAGAAGTCCTATGGGTGCTTCTGCAAAGAAAAATATAGGAGCTCTGTGTGATGCCACTAACACACTAGAAGTCCTGTGGGTGCTGCTGAGAAGAAAATATAGGAGCTCTGTGTGATGCCACTAACACACTTGAAGTCCTATAGGTGCTTCTGCAAAGAAAATATAGGAGCTCTGTGTGATGCCACTAACACACTAGAAGTCCTATAGGTGCTTCTGCAAAGAAAATAGAGGAGCTCTGTGTGATGCCACTAACACACTAGAAGTCCTGTGGGTGCTGCTGAGAAGAAAATATAGGAGCTCTGTGTGATGCCACTAACACACTAGAAGTCCTATGGGTGCTTCTGCAAAGAAAATAGAGGAGCTCTGTGTGATGCCACTAACACACTAGAAGTCCTGTGGGTGCTTCTGCAAAGAAAATAGAGGAGCTCTGTGTGATGCCACTAACACACTAGAAGTCCTATGGGTGCTTCTGCAAAGAAAATAGAGGAGCTCTGTGTGATGCCACTAACACACTAGAAGTCCTATGGGTGCTTCTGCAAAGAAAATAGAGGAGCTCTGTGTGATGCCACTAACACACTAGAAGTCCTGTGGGTGCTGCTGAGAAGAAAATATAGGAGCTCTGTGTGTGATGCCACTAACACACTAGAAGTCCTCTGGGTGCTTCTGCAAAGAAAATAGAGGAGCTCTGTGTGATGCCACTAACACACTAGAAGTCCTGTGGGTGCTTCTGCAAAGAAAATAGAGGAGCTCTGTGTGATGCCACTAACACACTAGAAGTCCTGTGGGTGCTGCTGAGAAGAAAATATAGGAGCTCTGTGTGATGCCACTAACACACTTGAAGTCCTATGGGTGCTTCTGCAAAGAAAATATAGGAGCTGTGTGTGATGCCACTAACACACTAGAAGTCCTATAGGTGCTTCTGCAAACAAAATAGAGGAGCTCTGTGTGATGCCACTAACACACTAGAAGTCCTGTGGGTGCTGCTGGGAAGAATATATAGGAGCTCTGTGTGATGCCACTAACACACTAGAAGTCCTGTAGGTGCTTATGCAAAGAAAATAGAGGAGCTCTGTGTGTGTGATGGGACTAACACACTTCAAGTCCTATAGGTGCTTCTGGGAACAAAATATAGCTCTGTGTGTGTGATGGGACTAACACACTTCAAGTCCTATAGGTGCTTCTGGGAAGAAAATATTGCTCTGTGTGTGTGATGGGACTAACACACTTCAAGTCCTATAGGTGCTTCTGGGAAGAAAATATAGCTCTGTGTGTGTGATGGGACTAACACACTTCAAGTCCTATAGGTGCTTCTGGGAACAAAATATAGCTCTGTGTGTGTAATGGGACTAACACACTTCAAGTCCTATAGGTGCTTCTGGGAAGAAAATATAGCTCTGTGTGAGTAATGGGACTAACACACTTCAAGTCCTATAGGTGCTTCTGGGAAGAAAATATAGCTCTGTGTGTGTAATGGACTAACACACTTCAAGTCCTATAGGTGCTTCTGGGAAGAAAATATAGCTCTGTGTGTGTAATGGGACTAACACACTTCAAGTCCTATAGGTGCTTCTGGGAACAAAATATAGGAGCTCTGCCTGCCTGCCACGAACACACTACAAGTCCTATAGGTGCTTCTGGGAACAAAATATAGAGCTCTGCCTGCCTGCCACTAACACACTACAAGTCCTATAGGTGCTTCTGGGAAGAAAATATAGCTCTGTGTGTAATGGGACTAACACACTTCAAGTCCTATAGGTGCTTCTGGGAACAAAATATAGGAGCTCTGCCTGCCTGCCACGAACACACTACAAGTCCTATAGGTGCTTCTGGTAACAAAATATAGGAGCTCTGCCTGCCTGCCACTAACACACTACAAGTCCTATAGGTGCTTCTGGGAAGAAAATATAGCTCTGTGTGTGTAATGGGACTAACACACTTCAAGTCCTATAGGTGCTTCTGGGAACAAAGTATAGCTCTTGTGTGTAATGGGACTAACACACTTCAAGTCCTATAGGTGCTTCTGGGAAGAAAATATAGCTCTGTGTGTGTGATGGGACTAACACACTTCAAGTCCTATAGGTGCTTCTGGGAAGAAAATATAGCTCTGTGTGTGTGATGGGACTAACACACTTCAAGTCCTATAGGTGCTTCTGGGAACAAAGTATAGCTCTTTGTGTGTAATGGGACTAACACACTTCAAGTCCTATAGGTGCTTCTGGGAAGAAAATATAGCTCTGTGTGTGTGATGGGACTAACACACTTCAAGTCCTATAGGTGCTTCTGGGAAGAAAATATAGCTCTGTGTGTGTGATGGGACTAACACACTTCAAGTCCTATAGGTGCTTCTGGGAAAAAATATTGCTCTGTGTGTGTGATGGGACTAACACACTTCAAGTCCTATAGGTGCTTCTGGGAAGAAAATATAGCTCTGTGTGTGTAATGGGACTAACACACTTCAAGTCCTATAGGTGCTTCTGGGAAGAAAATATAGCTCTGTGTGTGTAATGGGACTAACACACTTCAAGTCCTATAGGTGCTTCTGGGAACAAAGTATAGCTCTTGTGTGTAATGGGACTAACACACTTCAAGTCCTATAGGTGCTTCTGGGAAGAAAATATAGCTCTGTGTGTGTGATGGGACTAACACACTTCAAGTCCTATAGGTGCTTCTGGGAACAAAGTATAGCTCTTTGTGTGTAATGGGACTAACACACTTCAAGTCCTATAGGTGCTTCTGGGAAGAAAATATAGCTCTGTGTGTGTGATGGGACTAACACACTTCAAGTCCTATAGGTGCTTCTGGGAAGAAAATATAGCTCTGTGTGTGTGATGGGACTAACACACTTCAAGTCCTATAGGTGCTTCTGGGAAGAAAATATAGCTCTGTGTGTGTGATGGGACTAACACACTTCAAGTCCTATAGGTGCTTCTGGGAAGAAAATATAGCTCTGTGTGTGTAATGGGACTAACACACTTCAAGTCCTATAGGTGCTTCTGGGAAGAAAATATAGCTCTGTGTGTGTAATGGGACTAACACACTTCAAGTCCTATAGGTGCTTCTGGAACAAAGTATAGCTCTTTGTGTGTAATGGGACTAACACACTTCAAGTCCTATAGGTGCTTCTGGGAAGAAAATATAGCTCTGTGTGTGTGATGGGACTAACACACTTCAAGTCCTATAGGTGCTTCTGGGAAGAAAATATAGCTCTGTGTGTGTGATGGGACTAACACACTTCAAGTCCTATAGGTGCTTCTGGGAACAAAGTATAGCTCTTTGTGTGTAATGGGACTAACACACTTCAAGTCCTATAGGTGCTTCTGGGAAGAAAATATAGCTCTGTGTGTGTGATGGGACTAACACACTTCAAGTCCTATAGGTGCTTCTGGGAAGAAAATATAGCTCTGTGTGTGTGATGGGACTAACACACTTCAAGTCCTATAGGTGCTTCTGGGAAGAAAATATTGCTCTGTGTGTGTGATGGGACTAACACACTTCAAGTCCTATAGGTGCTTCTGGGAAGAAAATATAGCTCTGTGTGTGTAATGGGACTAACACACTTCAAGTCCTATAGGTGCTTCTGAGAAGAAAATATAGCTCTGTGTGTGTAATGGGACTAACACACTTCAAGTCCTATAGGTGTTTCTAGGAAGAAAATATAGCTCTGTGTGTGTAATGGGACTAACACACTTCAAGTCCTATAGGTGCTTCTGGGAAGAAAATATTGCTCTGTGTGTGTGATGGGACTAACACACTTCAAGTCCTATAGGTGCTTCTGGGAAGAAAATATAGCTCTGTGTGTGTAATGGGACTAACACACTTCAAGTCCTATAGGTGCTTCTGAGAAGAAAATATAGCTCTGTGTGTGTAATGGGACTAACACACTTCAAGTCCTATAGGTGTTTCTAGGAAGAAAATATAGCTCTGTGTGTGTAATGGGACTAACACACTTCAAGTCCTATAGGTGCTTCTGGAAGAAAATATAGCTCTGTGTGTGTAATGGGACTAACACACTTCAAGTCCTATAGGTGCTTCTGGGAAGAAAAATATAGCTCTGTGTGTGTGATGGGACTAACACACTTCAAGTCCTATAGGTGCTTCTGGGAACAAAATATAGCTCTGTGTGTGTAATGGGACTAACACACTTCAAGTCCTATAGGTGCCTCTGGGAACAAAATATAGGAGCTCTGCCTGCCTGCCACGAACACACTACAAGTCCTATAGGTGCTTCTGGTAACAAAATATAGGAGCTCTGCCTGCCTGCCACTAACACACTACAAGTCCTATAGGTGCTTCTGGTAACAAAATATAGGAGCTCTGCCTGCCTGTCACTAACACACTACAAGTCCTATAGGTGCTTCTGGTAACAAAATATAGGAGCTCTGCCTGCCTGCCACTAACACACTACAAGTCCTATAGGTGCTTCTGGTAACAAAATATAGGAGCTCTGCCTGCCTGTCACTAACACACTACAAGTCCTATAGGTGCTTCTGGTAACAAAATATAGGAGCTCTGCCTGCCTGTCACTAACACACTACAAGTCCTATAGGTGCTTCTGGTAACAAAATATAGGAGCTCTGCCTGCCTGCCACGAACACACTACAAGTCCTATAGGTGCTTCTGGTAACAAAATATAGGAGCTCTGCCTGCCTGCCACGAGCACACTACAAGCCCCTCTTTGTCAATCAATCTTTGTAACTGAATCTATCTAACTCAATCTCTGCAAGTGAATCTCTCTCTCTACCTAACTAAATCGAGCAGAGTGTCACAGAAACAGCCTGCTCAATCTGCGCCGGAACAGCATGTGACCGGCGCAGACGGCGTGGCGGCGTTTTATAGGGGGGGGCGTGTACTACAGCCCCTGAGCTGTAATTGGCTACAGGCGTCCTGCCTGTAGCCAATTATGGCTCTTCGAGTTTCCGGGGCTGTGATTGGCCAAGCATGCGGGGTCACAGTGCATGCTTGGCCAATCATCAGCCAGCAATGCACTGCGTCGGCCGCGCCGGCCGCAATGCATTGCGGGCCGCGGGCATCACACGAACGTGATGCGAGCGGCCAAAATAGTTCTGGGCTCGCCGAGCGAGCGAACGCCCGGTGCTCGATGCGAACGTGGGTTCGCATCGAGCACCGGGCCCATCCTTAGCACTGACCCCCGAAGGAGCTGCTGGTTTTATTTGGGCTTAGCGTTACCTCACTTACTTGCTTCTCCGTCTTGGGGATCCCGTGGAAAGTGGCCCAAAGTAATGTCGAGACTGACACTGAATCCTCTTTTGGGTTATTTATTTAGAAAAGAAGACAAAGTCTCGTAAATAAAAAGGGTAGAGGGTTAGGGGTGAGTTCATGTACTTAAGATTGCAGGGTGAAGATACTAGAAGAATCCAGAGGATATTACTGCTCCACAAACTGGATTCAATTACCCCCCCCCTCGGATAGTCCTCTCTTACTAGGCCTAGCAGCTGGTAAGATGCTCGGTAAAGTCTCTGCCACAGACTTGTAGGTTACACGTAAGCGTCACTGACGGATCGGATGAATTTTAAGAGAACTAACATACGGTACCAGTTTCTCTCAGCCGATCCAACGATACCATATGAGTGTTGATCCAGGTTGCGTCCTTCAACTAAGCCTCCGGGCTCCGTCAGAGAAGCTAGCCTTGCGCACAGCCTTCTCCTGATCGAGTCCTCCCTTGGGGTACTTCAGTTGCTGGGCCTCTCCCTTCAGTTGAGACGGCACCGGACCTTCCTTGGATCAATAGGCTCCGAACTTCAGTCGGGCCTGTCCATTCAGTTGCATTGCCTTGGGCTAGCCAGCCCCGAGACACGAGATGCATGGTTCCACACCCCAGGCCAGGAGGGCCATAGGGCTGAGTCAGGAGGTCCACCAGAGTCAAACAGACAGAAAATAATCCCCCGCCAACATGGTGTCGGTACCTTAAATACCACCCCCCAGAATGCACAGCAGGAGAACACTCCCACTGGGCTGGTTCCGAGAGATAAAATAAGTGGCATTCAATGCATCCAGCTAGACTGCATTTCTACCCTTGCCGGCGATGACAGCGACACCTGTGGTCAAGGAGAACCCAGTGCAACCCAGCTGGACTGGTACTGAAACCAGAAATTTAGTGAAATTATCCTGAAGCCCAACTGTGGCTTCAGGCAACTTAATTTTAAAAAACAATAGCGCCTTCTCGTCAGGAGCCAGCACTACACTTACATTGGTGGTCAGTGGGAAGAATGCTCCTTACATTGGTGGCCAGTGGGAAGAATGCTCCTTACATTGGTGATCAGTGGGGAGAATGCCCCTTACATTGGTGGTCAGTGGGAAGAATGCTCCTTACAATGGTGATCAGTGGGAAGAATGCTCCTTACATTGGTGGTCAGTGGGAAGAATGCTCCTTTCATTGGTGATTAATGGGAAGAATGCTCCTTACATTGGTGATCAGTGAGAAGAATGCTCCTTACATTGGTGATCAGTGGGAAGAATGCTACTTACATTGGTGGTCAGTGGGAAGAATGCGCCTTACATTGGTGATCAGTGGGAAGAATGCGCCTTACAGTGGTGATCATGCTGCAGGCTTTACCAAATGGCATTGTCCCCAGAACTATGCAGGCACCATCAAATTGGAGGTCAACTGGTGACAGCTCAAGGAACCCCTAGAAAAGAATACTCCTTACATTGGTGGTCAGTGGCAAGAATACTCCTTACATTGAAGGCCATTGGGAAAAATGATACTTACATTGGTGATCAGTGGGAAGAATGCTCCTTACATTGGTGGTCAGTGTGGAGAATGTTCCTTACATTGGTGATCAGTGGGAAGAATGCCCCTTACATTGGTGATCAGTGGGAAGAATGCTCCTTACATTGGTGGTCACACTGGTCAGTGGGAAGAATGCTCCTTACATTGGTGGCCAGTGGGAAGAATGCTCCTTACATTGGTGGTCAGTGGGAAGAATGCGCCTTACATTGGTGATCAGTGGGAAGAATGCTCCTTACATTGGTGGTCAGTGGGAAGAATGCTCCTTAAGCCCCATACACACGGTCGGATTTTCCGATGGATTCTGTCCTATCGGACAATGTTGTCGGAAATTCCGACCGTGTGTAGGCACCATCGGACAGTTTCCATCGGATTGTCCGACGGACAAAGTTCTATCTCCTGCTCTATAAATATTCCGACAACAAAGTCCGATCACACCAAATCCGATCGTGTGTAGCGAATTCCGACGGACAAAGTGCCACGCATGCTCAGATCACATTACAAGACCAAAGCTATTGGCTACTAGCCTCTACGTAGTCCCGTCGTAGGCAACAAACGTCACCACGTTCAGAATGATCGGATTTTCCGACAACTTTGTCCGACCGTGTGTATGCAACACCAGTGTCGGACTAAATCCGTCGGACCAAATCCGATGGATTTGGTGGTCGGATTTTCCGACCGTGTGTATGGGGCTTTACAGTGGTGATCAGTGGGAAGAATGTTCCTTACATTAGTAGTCAGTGGGAAGAATGCCCCTTACAGTGGTGATCAGTGGGAAGAATACTCCTTACAGTGGTGATCATGCTGCAGGCTTTACCAAATGGCATTGTCCCCAGAACTATGCAGGCACCATCAAATGGGAGGTCAACTGGTGACAGCTCAAGGAACCCCTAGAAAACTCTTGAGGAACTCTTGGCTTCCATGGAACCCTGGTTGAGAATGGTTGGTATAGATGAATTACCACTAAGGTAAATCTTGAACAGCTAAAAAAAAATGTAGTCTATGAAAATTGTGAATTAAGTTGGACTCCAACTCCAGGATTGCAGATTGCATATCTTTGTATAGAGAAACCACCCTCAATGGCTCCTGCAACACCGACCAGAATTGCGTTGTCACATAGTGGACCTCATAAGCTCAAGCCTATCCTGCCTAAATGTATATCCTGCCCTGGTCATCAGTTCAGCATTAAAGTGTATGTAAGCTATAACAATACGTTTGTTCCCCTTTGATCTTTTAAATATACCAAATATAAAATGTTTTATTACGTCTGTCCAATAAAAAAAAAAATATAGCTGTTGATCCTGCCAGAAATCCTGTCTGTTAATATTAGAAAAACATTTTTTTATTGCTTCAGTGCCGCCAGCCCATTTTGGGAAGAAGGACAGTCATGTCTTTCTGCCCAAAGAGGACGTGTGGCGCTGAAGCAATAAGGAAGGGGAGGGTAAGTAGAACTTCACAAACACATAAATTGCTTGGAGTTCTACTTTAAGGCTTTCCACCTGTAGTCACATCTACACCAAAATGTCCATAAAGACATAGATGAGCGAGTTTGGGGTGGAGGAACTTGACTGGCCTGCACAGAGTCCTGACCTCAACCCGATAGAAGACCTTTGGGATGAATTAGCACAGAGACTGAGAGCCAGGCCTTCTCGTCCAACATCAGTGCCTGACCTCACAAATGCCCTTCTGGAAGAATGGTCAAACATTCCCATAGACACACTCCTTAACCTTGTGGACAGACTTCCCAGAAGAGTTGAAGCTGTTATAGCTGCAAAGGGTGGACCAACTCAATATTGAACCCTACGGACTAAGACTGGGATGCCCTTAAAGTTCATGCGTGTAAAGGCAGGTGTCCCAATACTTTTGGTAATATAGTGTAGCTTGCACACATGAAAAGAGCAAAATGTGCCACCAACTGTTGATATCTGGTATTGCAGGCCATGGTCCAGTGACATGGGAGAGGCTTAGGGAAGGGCAGGACACCTCCATTTTACTACACAGGGGTTGACTTTATCTTGTATCCTTAAAAGACCCCTTAGACCTTTGGACTCTTGTAACAAAACAATTTTCTAGAACAGCACATATGCGTTTCATTTATAGTTCAGGCAAATATTGTACCATCAAATGGAAGATTATACGTTGTAATCTGAATATTTGCATATCACGCTTTGTCAACATTTGGCAGTCATGTATCAAGCTAAATTAACCGCTTCAGCCCCGGAAGATTTTACCCCCTTCCCGACCACAGCACTTTTTGCAATTCGTCGATGCGTCGCTTTAACCGACAATTGCGCGGTCGTGCGACGTGGCACCCAAACAAAATTGAGGTCCTTTTTTTCCCCCACAAATAGAGCTTTCTTTTGGTGGTATTTGATCACCTCTGCGGTTTTTATTTAAACAAAAAATAGAGCGACAATTTTGAAAAAAAACGCATTATTTTTTACTTTTTGCTATGATAAATTTCCCCAAAAAATATATAAAAAAATGTTTTTTCCCTTAAGATTAGGCCGATACGTATTCTTCTACATATTTATTGTAAAAAAAAAAAAAAAATCGCAATAAGCGTATATTGATTGGTTTGCGCAAAAGTTATAGCGCCTACAAAATAGGGGATAGATTTATAGTATTTTTATTATTATTATTTTTTTGTATTAGTAATGGCGACGATCTGTGATTTTTATTGTGACTGCGACATTATGGCGGACAAATTTGACACTATTTTGGGACCATTGTCATTTATACAGCGATCGGTGCTATAAAAATGCACTGATTACTGTGTAAATGACACTGGCAGGGAAGGGATTAAACACTAGGGGGTAATCAAGGGGTTAAGTGTGTCCTAGGGAGTGATTCTAACTGTGGGGGGGATGGGCTACTAATGACATGACAGCGATCACTGCTCCTGATGACAGGGAGCAGTGATCTCTGTCATGTCACAAGGCAGAACGGGGAAATGCCTTGTTTACATAGACATCTCCCCATTCTGCGGCTCCGTGGCACGATCGCGGGACACCGAGGGCATCGAGTCCGCGGGACCCGCGGGCGTGGTCACACTGTATGCGTGCGCCCTCTAGCTCCGCCAATTAAAGGGGACGTATAGGTATGCCCATTTGCCAACGTATATCAGCGTGCGGCAGTCAGCAAGTGGTTAGAAGGGGTAGAACAGCTTGGACCAATGTAAGACCAATGTAAGTACTGTATGTTCCATACCTGGCCGATTCTTGGGAAAGTGGAGAATCTCTGTAGCAATTTCTGCTAGTACAGTGATCTTCACTTTCTTCCAGGCCCAGCGCTGAGTAGCTGCCCTTCTGCAGAGCAACCACAAGGGGTCTCCAGCTCAGCAATGGTGCCATTTACAGAATGCCTTGTAATTTCGGTCAATGTTTACAAGGTGTTCGCTGATTGGACAAGGTGGAGATCATGATGTCATCACCCTGCCTCTCTCTACTGCATAGCAAACAAAGAGGGGGGGGGGGGGTGCTCACTCTGCACAGGCACCATTCTGTGAATGCCTTTACGTTAATTGAAAACAAATACTAGGTGTTCAATGAATGTGCTGAGCGCTCCCCCTGTGGTCAGTGTACAGAGGGGAAGCTGGTTGCTTAGAACCCAAACAGGACCTAGAAGATCGTGGCTGTAACAGCGCCAACTACTGGCGTAAAGTTTAGCTGCCCCGGTGGCTCTTCAGATATGTAATATGCAAGCTGGACCAATGTAAAGGTCCGTACACACGATCGGACTTTTGTCCGATGGAGCGTACACACGGTGGGATTTACCGACAACAGCCTGTCATCACATATCCCATCGGAAAGTCTGATCGCTTGTACGTTGCTTTAGAGTAACTTTAAGGAGAGGGTCTTTTCATGTGACTTCAAGGGCAATATTGAAAACAAAATGCAAATCCTTTTAGACTTGGGGGATGCCTCAAAACTGAACTCTAGGAATTATCTGTATAGCATTCTTAAGCCTCATACACACTATCGGACTTTGTACAAACTTTCCCGTGGATTTGTGTACAAAGGGCGTCGGCCCTGAACTTGTATTGCATACACACGGCAGGACTTTTTAAGCCAACTTTCACCAAATCACGTGTTTTTTCTGCTCTTTACCGCCACCTTTGGTCAACTTCTGTATTGTTGTCTGATCTTTTGCATTGGTTCTGAGCATGCGTGTTTGTACTTTGTACAAAAGTCCGATGGTTTTGTGTACACACGGTCGGACTTTGCTCCATCGGACTTTTGTTGGCAGAAAGTTTGTCCGTTCGCACAGCCAACAAAAGTCAGATAAAAACTGAAAAAGTTTGTCCGATGGAGCGTACACACGGTTGGATGTTGCTCCAAAACAGCTAATTTGCTGTTGTTTTGTTGTCAAAAAGTCAGATCGTGTGTATGGGCCATAAAGCCTCATACGCACTATCAGACTTTGTACAAACTTTCCCGTGGATCTTTGTACAAAGGGCGTTCCCCAAGTTTGTATTGCATACACACGGTCGGACTTTGCTCCATCGGACTTTTGTTGGCAGAAAGTTTGTCCGTTCGCACAGCCAACAAAAAGGCCATACACACGAGCGGACTTTTTGACAAAAAACATGCAAATTAGCTGTTTTGGACCAACATGCGACCGTGTGTACGCTCCATCGGACAAACTTTTTCAGTTTTCATCTGACTTTTGTTGGCTGTGCGAACGGACCAACTTTCTGCAAACAAAAGTCAGATGGAGCAAAGTCCGACCGTGTGTACACAAAACCATCGGACTTTTGTACAAAGTACAAACACGCATGCTCAGAACCAATGCAAAAGATCAGACAATACAGAAGTTGACCAAAGGTGGCGCTGGAGTATTTGAACGTCCTCTTTTGAAGTGTCGTCAGTACGTTGAAACGTCACTTACGTACGTGTTTGTTGCCTAAAAAGTCCGATCGTGTGTATGCAATACCAACTTGGGGCCAACGCCTTTTGGACAAAAATCCACGGGAAAGTTGGTACAAGGTCCGATCGTGTGTACAGGGGTGGTGCAAGGGTTTTTGACACCCTAGGCAAAACCTACTTTTTTCACCACCATTGGCTCCACCCCCTTTACACTGTCCATGTGACAGAAGGCGGCGCTATACAGAAAGCATCGGCTCTGCTTCCTCTAGCGCTGGCTCCAGTGCTGCGCCTCTAATTACACTACCGGTCAGACTTAGTTGCATTCTGCAGCCTGAAGAGCATGCAGACGCGGAGGGAAACCAGTGGCCGAGCGCCCCTAGGCAGCAGTGCGCCCTAGGCGGCTGCCTAGTTTGCCTAGTGGTAGCACCGGCCCTGCGTGTGTATGAGGCTAAAGTCCGATGAAAACTGAAAAAGTTTGTCCGATGGAGCGTACACGGTCGGATGTTGCTCCAAAACAGCTAATTTGCATGTTTGTTGTCTAACTTTCCTAAACTTTCCGGCAACAAAAGTCCTATGGTGCAAAATCCTATCGTCCATAGGACTTTTGTCCAAAGTACAAACACGCATTACCAGAACCAATGCAAAAGATCAGACAGCAATACAGAAGTTGACCAAAGGGTGGCGGTAAAGAGCTGAAAAAACATGTGATTTGGTGAAAGTTGACTGAAAAAGTCCTGCCGTGTGTATGCAATACAAGTTCACGGTCAACGCCCTTTGGACAGAAATCCTCGGAAAAGTTTGTTTGAAGTCCGATCGTGTGTACGAGGCTTTAGAGTGGCTCACTAAAAACAAAGACATGAACATCCCACCAAGCCTTAATGAAGATACAGAAGCCATCAAAAAGACGTACTTGAGGTTGATGGGATCCTGACTCCACCTTACGTGTCCAGCTGGATTTCGCTGGAAAACCTTACACCTGGCAGAGAAGCGATCGTCTGTTTTGTATTTAGGGATCATCTCCAACTTCTGCTTTTGTTTGGGCAATTATGAAAATGGCCTGGGTATAATAAGATAAGAGATAAGAGGAATGCTATGTAAGGACATGGCTAGGACCGGCGGACGGAGAAGAGAGCAGAAATTAAACCGACAGCTAGAAGAGAAGATGTCCATTACTGAGCTGTGAATGCTATCCATAGGAGTGCAGGTAACAAATCAGAAGAATGTATCTCTGTTCGTGATGGTGAGTTGTGATTCCCCTCTATGGAACTGATTTTTATTTTTGCCTGTGGCCCTCCATGACTTTCCATAGCTGCCAAAATACATTCATCTCCCAGGATAATATTTAAAGTGTATCTAAAGCCGAAGACTTAGATATGGTGGTTGCATTAGTTTTCTTTTTTTAGGCTTTGCATGCTTTATTTTTATATGGTAAGCCTAGGGTGAGAAATGCGCAGCTACTGTAAGTGGAAAAGAGGGTCAACAATGCCCATTTGCAGCCTCACTGTGTCCATTTGCAGCCATAGGTCCCTCAAACTTCAAACTTGGTAGTTAAGGGTCCCTAGATGCCCCCTAGCTGCAGTCTCTGGACCTAAAGGGCCTCCGAAATGACATTGCTGCTGCTGATGGACACAGTTGACCGACTTTGGGGCCCGTATCTCGGGGCCACTCAGTGCAAACCCGGTGGCACTAGCACTTTAACATATCCAATGGAGAACCGGCCGTGCAAAGTTGGGTGTTTTTGGGCCTCCAGCCTGGGGGTGCTGAAAATCGGTTTTCGGTCAATAACTTCCGAACCGAAAGTGACAGTGACTTAAAACTTGGGGCACATCAACTTGAATACAACACGGACCTCTGATAAAAATTTGGGGTTGGGGACCTTTTACCGGGAAGTTACCGGAGACACCAAGTACCCTGCTTTCCAGGTAACCGCGATCCGAGGCCATGGGTCTCAGAAACACCAAACTTCTTGGTGCTGTAGGGCACGTCTAGGGGTACTTCCATACTGAGTTTGGACCCGGTCACAACCGGAAGGTTCCGGTAACCGGAAAACCGCACTTTGAAATGGTATAGCTCGAAAACTATTCACCACAAAGAGCTCTGGGGGGTCTCAAAAGATTGCCCCAACGCTTTTCAATAGAATGACACCCGACTTGCATTTTTGGACACCGGAAATCGGTAACCGGTACGTCGGTAAAAACTTGTATATCGTTCTCCTCGTCTATGGGTCAGAAAAATACACCGACACCGGGAGGTGGTAGAGACACTTCTTTAGGACTCAGGTTCCAAAGGAATAATCAATGGGACCGATGGTCAGTCGGTACCGGTCGCCCAAACACAGCCGACAATACCACCGGTTAACATTGGAGTCTATGGCGGTTTGGGGTCGGCCTCAAAATTCGGTTCTCCCCGGTCTCAGGGTACCGGGTCCTCAGGCTCGGATAGTTGGTAGAGGAAGTAAGGAGCTACAAGTGTACCAAGTTTGGGGTCCAGGGAACCGAAGGTCGGCCAGTACCGACTCCCCAAAAAAGGACCATTTACCATGGGAGTCTATGGCGGTCTGATGGGGTTCCTATCACCAAGTGGCCCGAGATACGG
Organism: Lithobates sylvaticus; assembly: GCA_028564925.1. Classification (NCBI taxonomy): domain Eukaryota; kingdom Metazoa; phylum Chordata; class Amphibia; order Anura; family Ranidae; genus Lithobates; species Lithobates sylvaticus. Next base: position 25,514,035 of record CM053035.1, on the reverse strand, counting down.
GGCCCCAAAGTCTGTTCGGAAAAGGTCAAGCACTTTTCTGCAGCAGAGAATGACATTTTCCGACACCAGACTTTGGGGCCCTGTATCTCGGGGCCTCTTAGTGCTAGTTTTTGGATATGTTGTAGTGCTGGTTCCACTGGGTTTGCACACCAAATTTGGGGTTCCTAGCACCAAGTGGTCCCGAGATACGGGGCCCCGAAGTCGGGTCGGAAAATGTAATTCTCTGCTGCAGAAAAGTGCTTGACTCGAGTATAAGCCGAGGGGGGCACTTTCAGCACAAAAAAATGTGCTGAAAAACTTGGCTTATACTCGAGTATATACGGTAATAGCCTTGAGGTTTGATTGAATAATGTTATGTATTGTTATCCAATAGGTGCTGTGATTATGGGGCATATGAATATTAAGCTGGCAGTTTCCACAGTCACCTTGGCTTGTGATGGGTAATTCTAGAACAGAGGTGCCACACCGTGGTATTCGCGTCCAAAATACACTAAATTGTCAAAAGTATTGGAGCGCCTGCCTTTACACACACATGAACTTTAATGGCCTCCCAGTCTTATGCCTTGTACACACACGGTCGGACATTCCAATCACAAAATCCGTCAGGTTTTTTCCGACGGATTTTGGCCGAAACTTGTCTTGCATACACACGGTCGCACTAAGTTGTCGGAAAATGTGATCGTTCGGAACGAGGTGACGTATAAAACGTACGACGGGACTACGTAGAGGCCAGTAGCCAATAGCTTTCGTCTCCAAATTTTTTCTGAGCATGCGTGGCACTTTGTGCGTTGGAATTCTCGACACACGATCGGAAAAAGTCCGATCGGATTTTGTTGTCGGAAAATTGGAGATCCTGCTCTCAAATTTTTTTTCCCGGCGGAAATTTCCGACGGAAAAAGTCCGACAGAGCACACACACGATCGGATTTTCCGACAAGATAATCCGATCGGACCTTTTCCGTCGTATTTTCAGACCGTGTGTACGGGGCATAAGACTGGGATGCCAGTAAAGTTCATGTGCGTGTAAAGGCAGGTGACCCAATACTTTTGACGTTATAGTGTAGATTTATTCCAAGTTGCATACAAAAGCCAACATGTTGGTAGCCTGGCGACACAGTCTCTCTTTAAGCACTTTTCTGTTGTTTTGCAGTTCCTGTGGACTTCCCATGAACACATTCATTCTCCTTTGTCAGAATGGCCTGGTATCACTTGGACTATTCCTTTATCCTGATCTTTACATGGATATCAATGCAACCATATGGCAAGTACAAATACAATCAAATGAAAGTTATAGAAAACAGATATACTCAGGAAAGTGTATGATAATATCTGGGGAAATGAGGCTTGAAAACATGCACTGGGTCAACTGCCATTTCTCCTTGTGGAAGGAAAAAACGGCAGTTCACATATTTAGTCTCAGAATTTGAAGTGGTGGTTCAGCCCAATGATATCACATAGAGAATGGGGGCTCAACCCTTGGCTCTCCAGCTGGTGTGCAAACTACAACTCCCACCATGCCTCTGCCTTTGGGAATTATACTTGTAACAGTCATTCTTGAAATGCATTATGGGACTTGTAGTTCCACAACAGCTGGAGGTGCACAGGCCTAGCACCTATGACAGTCATAGAGGGTTTGTTAGCCCCCCTTGTGATAACAATATTGTTACATTTAAAAAAAAAAAGTTTAATAAATACAATTTGAAGAAATGTAAAAGCCCCCCACACATACCTGGATGTAAATGCACACGTAGGTCATATACATGCAGGGGCGGACTGACCATTCGGCCACTCGGGCACTTCCCGAGGGCCCCGGGCCACTAGGGGGCCCCATCAGGGTTGCCAGCCTCAGTAAAACCAGGGACTATGTAAAAATCTGTTTTTTTTTACATTTGTTTCTGAAATGTCCCTTACCGACATCCGTTTGGTCTAAAAATCCCAAGATTATAGCTGCCCCACCTCTCCGGTACCTTCTCAGCCAATAGAAACATGTCTGTGTATACTGTGTGTACATGTATGTGTATACTGTGTGATTGTATACTGTGTGGCCCCATAATCTCCTATTGCCCGGGGGCCCCATGAGTTGTCAGTCCGCCCCTGTATACATGTATGTAAAAAGCGATCGCAACACATTTGAGTTGAGGTATCGCGACGAATGTTGGAATGAGCGCAATTATTTATTGCTACCACAAGGGGGCATTCATGGTTAATTCTGAATTGATATCCTGTAAAAGCTTTAAAAGCATTGTCTATGGAAAATTTTGTGTACTGTCGTTTTTCGAGCAATTAAAATGTTATGTTTTTTACTCAACGCAACTACTTCTTTCCTGTTTTACCAAAATATACGTATTATATTGTGTTTGTGTGCACTAAAACTCCTTTTAGTGTATTTTTACGTTAAAAAATATGCGTTTGATAAACAGTTGCGCGATTATCTTGCGACTGCCACTATTTTATTTTACAGGGCCTCTGCAATCAGAAAGTATATTGTTGCTTTGGAGGTTTAACTACTTTTCCACCAAAGCATGTTTATAAACGTCATGGTAGACAATCGATTAAATGAAACTCACCACTGCTGCAAGCATGGTACTGGTTTTAAGAGCTGGTGAAGAGCTTTACGATAAAATAGATCTATTTTTAACGGGCTTGGAAAGTGCGGACCCCATCCCCCCTTCACCTGCTGGTGGTACCCGCAGTGGTTCCTAGGCTCTTCCAGTGAATGCAGGAGGAACTAAGGGAACGTCTATCAGTGCCCATCAGTGCCACCCATCAGTGCACATCAGTGCTGCTTATCAGTGCCCATCAATGCCACCCTTCAGTGCTGCATATCAGTGCAACATCATCAATGCCTCCTCATCATTGCCCACCAGTGCCACCTATCAGTGCCCATCAGTTCTGCCTATCAGTGCCCATCAATGCCCATCAGTGCCCATCAGTGCTGCATATCAGTGCAACCTCATCAATGCCTCCTCATCAGTGCCCACCAGTTTTGCCTCATCAGTGCCCATCAGTGCTGCCTATCAGTGCCCATCAGTGCTGCCTATCAGTGAGCGTGCCCGGTAGGCAAGTGGAAAAAGTTATTTTCTATCAAAAAATGCAGATTTTAACGTGCGTTTATTCACCTAGCTTCGTTTTTTGTTGCAGACACAAACTCGTGTAAGCCGGTCCCGGGATACTCGATAGAAGTTCCAAAAGACGTGACGGTGCAGAGGGGACTTTGTGTGCACATCCCGTGCCGCTTCACTGTGCCTAAGGATAAGAATCTGAGCGAGAGTACCAGGGGATCGTGGTTCAATCGGACAGATATAAAGAGGCCACCCGTGGCTACTAATCATGGAAATATATCTGAAAGTACAAAAGGACGATTTTTCCTAACCGGAGAAGTGTGGAAGGGAGACTGTTCTCTGTCCATTAATGATGCCATGCCCGCCGATGCCAGTTTTTATCTGTTTAGACTTAGATATAGTAACAACTTTAGCTATTGTAGGATCAAACCTACTGTTACTGTGACTGGTGAGTAGAACGATTTTTTTAACCACTGGTTTTACTTACAATCTGTCTAAATCTGGCCATACACTATACAGTCTGATTGTACATGCTCTGTACAATCTCCTTTGAGATTTACCAAAACTATGATGACCGAGCTAAACCGAATCGATTCAATTAGTATCAAATCAAACAGACCTTTGTTGGGTGGTATATTGTATGATCAGCCTAATAGTGGCCATACACACATAACTGACTCCTTTTTCAGTCTAAAGTCGGTAACCCATTCCATCGATGTGCCACACATGGGAATGGGAATTTTGATTGATAGTTAAAGTGCTTCTAAAGGCAGAAGGTTTTTTGCCTTAATATATTCTCTTCGTTCAGGTATAAAACCTTCTCCCCCCCCCCCCTTAGGTTCCGTTCACATCTTGGCATCCCGGATCGTAGGCAGAATCGCCGTGATTCTGCCTGCGATCCAGAATCACGGGACGCCCATGTGATCCCTGTCACTTCCAATGGCAACCCCCAATCGCGGCGTAATTTTGCGCAAACAGAATCGTGGGACACCTGTTGCCCAAAAGAAGTTCTTGAAATTCGCCCGACGAATTGCGGAAAAATCGTGCAAACAGAATTGTGGGACACCTGTTGCCCAAAATAAGTTCTTGAAGTTCGCCCGACGAATCGCGGTAAAATCGTGCAAACAGAATCGTGGGACAGCGGTTGTCCAAAAGAAGTTCGCCCTACAAATTGCGGTAAAATCTCGCAAACAGAATCCTGGGACACCTGTTGCCCAAAAGAAGTTCTTGAAGTTTGCCCTACAAATTGCGGTAAAATCGCGCAAACAGAATCGTGGGACAGCTGTTGTCCAAAAGAAGTTCTTGAAGTTCGCCCGACGAATCGTGGTAAAATCGCGCAAACAGAATCCTGGGACAGCTGTTGCCCAAAAGAAGTTCTTGAAGTTCGCCCGACGAATCGCGGTAAAATTGTGCAAACAGAATCCTGGGTCACCTGTTTCCCAAAAGAAGTTCTTGAAGTTCTTGGGTGACAGGTGTACCACAATTCTGTTTGCAGGATTTTACTGCAATTCCTTGGAGTTGGCAATTGCGGCAAAATTGCACCACGATTGTGGTGCCATTGGAAGTGACGGGGAACGTATGGGCGTCCCCCGATTTGCTATGATTTGGGATTGCGGGCAGAATCGTGGCGATTCTGCCTGCGATCTGGGGCATTTAAATGTGAATGGAGCTTTGTACTCACCTGAGCCCGATCTCGACCCAGCAATGTGCACAAGAGCAATGGCTTTCTCGGCTCTCTCACTCCTCATTGGCTCAGAGACAGAAGCGGCAGCCATTGGCTCCTGCTGTTGTCAATCACAGCCAGTGAGGAGGGAGTGGGGGGCGGGACTGAGCACACACAAGTGCCTCCATAGCAAGGGGAGGGGGGGGGGCAGGAGCACCAGTGAGGGACCCGAGAAGGAGGATCAGGACTGCTCTGTGCAAAACTACTACACAGAGTGTTTGGTATTAAAAAAAAGAATAAAAACTGTTCCTTTACAATCATTAACTGCTTCAGATCCGCGCTATAGCCGAATGACGGCCACACCGCGGATCTGCTTTTCCGGGAGTTCGTCTATTGACATCCTCCCCTTTGCAGGCTCACCACGCCCCCCTGAAGGGCACGCCCGGCGCGCAATGTGATCACCTCAGCCAATGACAGCTGATCACATGATGTGAGGATCGGTAATCGTTTTTATTTTCTCACGCTGAGCGTGAGGAGAAAAAAAGGCGATCGCCGGCTTCTGTTTGAAGGGACATCGGTCCCGAAGAGGAAGAGCCTCATATGTACCGCCTGCCAGTGCCAGCAATCAGTGCCCACAGTAAGTGCCAGCAATCAGTGCCCACAAATGCCCACCAGTAGTGCCAATCAGTGCCTCATCAGTGCCACCTAGCAGTGCTGCCTATCAGTGTCTTCTACCAGTGCCAATCAGTGCCCATCACTGCCACCCATCAGTGCCCATCAGTGCGATCCATCAGTGCCACCTATTTGTGCCCTTCAGTGCCATCTATCAATGTTCATCAGTGTCACCGATCAGTGTCACCTATCAGTGCCCACCAATGCCACCTATCAGTGCCCACCAGTGCCACCTCATCAGTGCCCATCAGTGCAGCCTATCAGTGTCCATCAGTACAGCCTCATCAGTGTACATCAATGAAGGAGAAAAATTACCTGTTTGCAAAATTTAACAAAATATAAAACGGTTTTGTACACCCAGAGGTGATCAAATACCACCAAAAGAAAGCTCTATTTGTTCATACAGTGTAGCATGACCGCGCAATTGTCATTCAAAGTCTGACAGCGCTAAAAGCTGAGAATTGGTCTGGGCAGGAGGGGGGTTTAGGTGCAAGTGGTTGATACATGATTGGGACTCCTCGGGAGAGCTCCAATGGCACCCCGGATTGGAAACAATGATATAGAATGTCACTTGAGTGAAAGCTCTGAGTCTACTGGGGCTGCCAACATCACAACCAAGATGGCGATGAAATGAATGGCATGCCAGCAAATTAATGACAGTAGGTTAAGGATGAGCCCGGTGTTCGATTCGAACCCATGTTCGAATCGAGCACCGGGTGTTCGCTCGCTCGGCGAGCCCAGAACTATTGGGACCGCTCGCATCAAATTCGTGTGATGCGAGCGGCCCCGCAATGCATTGCGGCCCGCGCAGTGCAATGCTGGCTGATGATTGGCCAAGCATGCACTGTGACCCCGCATGCTTGGCCAATCACAGCGCCGGCAGCGAGGAGAGCCATAATTGGCTACAGGCAGGATGCCTGTAGCCAATTATAGCTCAGGGGCTTTAATACACGCCCCACGGTATAAGAGGCCGCCGCGGCGGCGGCCTCGCATATTATGTTTCACTCACAGTGTCAGCGTGTCAGTGTGCTGCTGACTGCTGACAACAATATGTTCTTTATTTCTGGGGATATGTGTGTGCATGCTGTTAGAACAGCATTGCAGTATCACATCTGGGGGGTGTCTATAGGTAGCCTGTGAAGGAGGGCAGGTTTCCTGTGCTTAGAACTTTCCCTGCAAAAAAGTGTCATTTTTTGCAGGAAGAAAGCTATTTAAATCACTCGCGGCTAATGAATTGATGGCTCCTGTAACACAGAGAGCTGTCATTCATTAATAAAAAACAAAAAAAAAAGCGTAGGGGTCCCCCCAAATTCAATAACCAGGCCCTTCAGGTCTGGGATGGATATTAAGGGGGATCCCAGCCAAAAAAAAAAAAAAAAAAAAAAATGGCGTAGGGTCCCCCTCAAAATCCATACCAGACCCTTGAGGTCTGGTATGGATTTTAAGGGGAACCCTAGCCAAAAAAAATGGCGTGGGGTCCCCCTCAAAATCCATACCAGACCCTTATCCGAGCACGCAACCTGGCAGGCCGCAGGAAAAGAGGGGGGGACGAGAGCGGCCCCCCCTCTCGCCTGAACCGTACCAGGCCACATGCCCTCAACATTGGGAGGATGCTTTGGGGGTCTAAGACCCCTAAAGCACCTTGTCCCCATGTTGATTAGGACAAGGGCCTCTTCCCCACAACCCTGGCCGGTGGTTGTGGGGGTCTGCGGGCGGGGGGCTTATCGGAATCTGGAAGCCCCCTTTAACAAGGGGACCCCCAGATCCCGGCCCCCCCCCTGTGTGAAATGGTAAGGGGGTACAAAAGTACCCCTACCATTTCACCAAAAAAGTGGCAAAAATGGTAAAAAGGACAGGAGACAGTCTTTGACAATTCCTTTATTAAAATCTTCTTTCTTCTTTCTTCATCCTTCGGTTTCTTCATCTTCTCCTTCCTTCATCTTCTTCCATCTTCTTCTTCCATTTTCTTCTTCCTCCGATCCGCTTCTTCTTGCGCTGGTCTTCTCGTCCTTCTCGTCCGGCATCTTCTTCCGTCGGCGTCGGCGTCGGTGTCTCTGTCTCTTCTTGGGCCGCTCCGCGCAATGGGAGGCTCCCGCTGTGTGAGGCTCCGCTCCGTCTGACAGGTCTTTTATAATGGAGGGCACCTGGTGACCCCGCCCCCTCTGACGCACAGGGACGTCATGGGGAATTCCATGATGGCTTTCCCCATGATGTCAGAGGGGGGCGGGGTCACCAGGTGCCCTCCGTTTTAAAAGACCTGTCAGATGGAGCGGAGCCTCACACAGCGGGAGCCTCCCATTGCGCGGAGCGGCCCAAGAAGACACCGACACCGACGCCGACGCCGACGGAAGAAGATGCCGGACGAGAAGGACGAGAAGACCAGCGCAAGAAGAAGCGGATCGGAGGAAGAAGAAAATGGAAGAAGAAGATGGAAGAAGATGAAGGAAGGAGAAGATGAAGAATCCGAAGGATGAAGAAAGAAAGAAGAAAGAAGATTTTAATAAAGGAATTGTCAAAGACTGTCTCCTGTCCTTTTTACCATTTTTGCCACTTTTTTGGTGAAATGGTAGGGGTACTTTTGTACCCCCTTACCATTTCACACAGGGGGGGGGCCGGGATCTGGGGGTCCCCTTGTTAAAGGGGGCTTCCAGATTCCGATAAGCCCCCCGCCCGCAGACCCCCACAACCACCGGCCAGGGTTGTGGGGAAGAGGCCCTTGTCCTAATCAACATGGGGACAAGGTGCTTTAGGGGTCTTAGACCCCCAAAGCATCCTCCCAATGTTGAGGGCATGTGGCCTGGTACGGTTCAGGCGAGAGGGGGGGCCGCTCTCGTCCCCCCCTCTTTTCCTGCGGCCTGCCAGGTTGCGTGCTCGGATAAGGGTCTGGTATGGATTTTGAGGGGGACCCCACGCCATTTTTTTTGGCTAGGGTTCCCCTTAAAATCCATACCAGACCTCAAGGGTCTGGTATGGATTTTGAGGGGGACCCTACGCCATTTTTTTTTTTTTTTTTTTGGCTGGGATACCCCTTAATATCCATCCCAGACCTGAAGGGCCTGGTTATTGAATTTGGGGGGACCCCTACGCTTTTTTTTTTTTTTTTTTTTTTTTTTTTTTTTTTATCAATGACTTTTTTTTATGAATGAGTTTCAATGAATCAATGTTATATGTGTTACGGGAGCCGTGAATTAACATTAGCCGCGAGTGATTTTAAATAGCTTTTTTTACTTTCAAAAATGACACTTTGCGCAGAGACAGTTCTAAACACGGGAAACATGCGCCCCTTTACAGGCATACTATAGACACCCCCCAGGTACGAAATTTAAAGGAATATTACACTTTTATTGTTTCAATTTAAGCATTATTAAAATCACTGCTCCTGAAAAAACGGCCGTTTTTAAAAAAATTTTTTGCATTGATACATGTCCCCTGGGGCAGGACCCAGGTCCCCAAACACTTTTTATGACATTAACATGCATATTAGCCTTTAAAATGAGCACTTTTAATTTCGAACGTTCGCATCCATTATAACTAATAGGGTTCTAAAGCTCGCACGGACTTTAGGTCCGTTCGCGGGTTCTGGTGCGAGCCGAACGGGGGGGTGTTCGGCTCATCCCTACAGTAGGTGTATAAGGTACTTGTAACAAGAGTGAAAGTTAGTTATATACGTGTCTACTTATATACTCACCGCCATCTTCCACCTAGGTGCCCTTTGCCTCTTTCCAGAGGGATTCTGGAGCAGAGCAGTCGAAAACTCGAGAAGACGCTCAATGGACTGGAGTTTCTTTCCGTAAGATTTTGACTGCTCTGCATTCCCTAAAAATCTTCCTGGAAGTAAAGTGATGTCACAGCCAGTAGTGCAGAAGATGGGGCTAGGAAGAGGACCTGTCATTTATCTGCCCCTCCTCCATTAAAAGATTGCCCTGAAAACTAGAGTACATCTTCCATGAATGGTGGAGAGGGGCCAAAAAGGTGGGTACAATCGGCACTCCCGGAAGTGGGCCTTTAATTCATCCACCACTCCTCCATTCATGGTTCCTTTTAACGGCTGGACAGTGTCAGGGCAAGGCCACCTAGAGCACAGGGAGAGCATGCCAAACTGTGCCCCCCCCCAAGGTGTATGGGCAATATATGTTAGCAAACCCCCCCCCCCCCCCAAAAAACATAAACTCCCCCTCCCCACAGGTCAAATCTGCCCCACCCCTGCTGAAATCCCCCCTCCCAGCTGAAATCCTCTCTCTCCCCAAACCCCCCCCCCCCCCACCAAAAAAAAAACACTTCTAGCACAAATTATCTACTCCTCAAATTTCTCTCCCCTCCCCCCTCAAGTACACAACCTCTCCCCCCACTCCAAACCCCCCTCATAGCACAAATCCCCCCCAATCATCCCTTCTGGCACAAACCCCCCCCCCCAAAGAAAAAATCCCCTCCTAGCACAAATCCCCTCCCCCCTCTACCATATCACCTCTTCTAGCACAAACATCCCAAATCCCCCCCTCCTATCACAAATCCTCTTCCCCATCCCACTCCCAATACAAAACTCCCCCACATCACCTTTCCTAGCACCCTCCCCCCAAATTTCCCCTCCTAGAACAATTCTTAGCCCCTGCTGCCCCCCCTCGAATTCCCCCACCCAACACAAATTCCCTCCCCCGTCTCCTTGTGGTGCCCCCCCCATTGCACATAACACAGTGCCCAGGGCAGCGGCCCCTCCTGTCTACCCCTTGTCCCCGACCCTGTGCCTGGAATCAATAGTACGGCTTCTATGAATGGGGGGGCAGAAAGGGTGGGCATAGTTGGCATCCTAGAGATGGACCTGTTTTCCTCTGTCCTCCATTCATAGATTGCTTTTCAAATCCTGGAAACGCTATTACAGTTTCTATGCAAGATGGAGGGGCGGAAAGGGTGGGCAAATTCAAGCTTTATACATTCTGGACTTAGAATGGATGTGGAGAAGACTGTAGATAAACAGGCACAACTTATGTAGGAGGATTTGCTTCATCTCTGTGTATCACCTTAGGCCAGTCACTTCACTGGGTATATATAAGAGTTAATCCCTTTATTCCCTTGCCGACCGCACTATGGCCAAATGACAGCTACAGTGCTGCCGGCTAGTTTTGGGACACGTCATATGACGGCATCCTGTGATCTCGCCCCCCGCGCACCCGCTGCTCTGTGATAGCCATGTCCTCCGGACACTGCTGATCACAGATTGAGGTAAAGAGCAAATCAGTGGCTCTTTACCACGAGATCAGCTGTGTCCAATCACATCTGATTACGGATGTAAACAGAAGGCGGTTACCGGCACTCCTTTCTTCATGCTGACAGTGTGAGGAGAGGAGAAGAGAGCCGATAACTTGTGTAAAAGGAACATGTACACTGATTATCAGTGTCCTCATTATCAGTGCAGTCCCAACAGTGTCCGCCAGTGCTTCCAATCAGTGTCCATCAGTGTTGCCAATCAGTGTCACCTATCAGTGCCACCTACCAGTGCCCATAAGTGCTGCCTACCAGTGCTCATCAGTGCCACCTATCAGTGTCCATCAGTGCCACATATCAGTGCTGCCAATCAGTGCCTCCTCATCAGTGTCACCCATCAGTGCCACCTACCAGTACCCATCAGTGCCACCTATCAGTGTCCATCAGTGCCACCTATCAGTGCTGCCAATCAGTACCTCCTCATCAGTGTCACCTATCAGTGCCACCTACCAGTACCCATCAGTGCCACCTATCAGTGTCCATCAGTGCCACCTATCAGTGCTGCCAATCAGTACCTCCTCATCAGTGTCACCTATCAGTGCCACCTACCAGTGCCCATCAGTGCCACCTATCAGTGTCCATCAGTGCCACCTGTCAGTGCTGCCAATCAGTACCTCCTCATCAGTGTCACCTATCAGTGCCACCTACCAGTGCCCATCAGTGCCACCTATCAGTGCTGCCAATCAGTACCTCCTCATCAGTGTCACCTATCAGTGCCACCTACCAGTGCCCATAAGTGCCACCTACCAGTGCTTATCAGTGCCACATATCAGTGCTGCCAATCAGTGCCTCCTCATCAGTGTCACCTATCAGTGCCACCTACCAGTGCCCATCAGTGCCACCTATCAGTGCCCATCAGTGCCACCTATCAGTGTCCATCAGTGCCACCTATCAGTGCTGCCAATCAGTACCTCCTCATCAGTGTCACATATCAGCAGTGTTAGTCATCTTACTTTAAAAAAGTAATTAGTTAAGTTACTAATTACTTTTCCCAAAAAGTAATTGCGTTTGTAACTGAGTTACTACATTGGAAAAGTAATTAGTTACGCAGCAAAGTAACTGACTTTTTTTTATAATATTCTATATGTTTAACTAAGGGGCGGGTCTAGTATTACTGTAACCAAGGGGCGCATTTATTATTATTGTTATATATCGTGTAACCAAGGGGCTGCTCTATTATTACTCTAACCAAGGGGCAGATCTGTTATAGCGTGTAAGCAGGGGGCGGGTCTATTATTATTATATCGTGTAAGGGGCGGATGGATTTAAATGTTAAATTAATGGGCAGAGCTCGATATATAACAATAATAATAAGTGCACCCCTTGATTACAGTAATACTAGACCCGCCCCTTAGTTACACGATAGACGCCCCTTGCAGAGTAGCACGAGCATCGGGAGCGTGCGGCATCGCCTCGTACAATTACATGTTAACTGCACCTGCACGGTGTAGAGTTCACTCAGAGCTGTTTAGGTTTGGCGATTTTCGTAAGCTCCATAGTCTTTCGTACTGCGCAGTACAGGGGGTCCTTATCGGGCGGGGCAACTTTTTCGTCAGGACACCGGAATTACACTACTGCCATCTAGTGGTGGTAGATGTAATTGCAGTAACACTGCCCAAGTAATGGGAACTGGGTTACCATGAGGGGAAAAGTAGTCAGTTAGATTACTCGTTACCCTCTAAAGTAACTGCGTTAAGTAACTCTGTTTATTTTAACTCAGTTACTTACATCACTGCCTATCAGTGCCACCTACCAGTGCCCATCAGTGCCACCTATCAGTGCTCATTAGTGAAGGAGAAAAATTACCTGTTTGCAAAATTTTATAACAAACTATGAAAAAGTTTTTTTTTTTTTTTCGGTCTTTAATCATTGATTTAGGAAAAAATAAAAATCCCAGTGGTGACCAAAACCAAGACCAAAAGAAAGCTCTATTTGTTTGAAAAAAATATAAAAATGTCATATGGGTGCCCAGTTGGCAAGTGGTTAAAGGCTTTAATACTAGAACGAGGTTTACAAAAGTGACTGGGGAACATTATTAAGAGAAGAAGATTAACTGAGAATGAAAAAGGAGGAGGAACAGACCGACAGAAAGCAACATTGTTCTGATTGAGACTAATCGGCGCTATGAATGTTGGTTTCTAATAATATGATTCATTTTGTGGAAGTGATGATAATTATGTTACTTAATAACAAAATTATTTGATGAGCAAGAAATGGAGGAACAAAAGGATTAATGGTTTGTTGTGGTTTGGATTTTTTGTGAGCAATTATTGGCACAGAGTTGAGACCAATATATTCTATAATTTATCCGAAAGGAAGGTTCTGATACTAGGTGATCCTTTAGGCAAAGGGTGTTCTGATATATCTTTTTTTAATTGTGTGGTCCACACATCAGGTTACAAAGAGGGACAACCAAGGAAGAAAGAGGGACAGAGGGATTTATGGTTTATATACACTTTAATGTTCAGGCTCACCATTATAAAACCAGAAGCAGAGTTTAGATATGGAAATATATAAAGAATTACGATAATAAGAACCTTAAGCTTGTAAAATATTTTGAGCACGTCATCTTTTTTTTTTTTTTTCTACCCTCCAAATCTCCCAGCAGAGCTTACAGATAAGCCTGAGATCTCCCAGGAGAAGACCTTGGTGGTTGGTGAGGAGGTGACCCTGACCTGCACAAGCCCTGGAAGATGCAACGGTTCTGCTCCTCTGATAACATGGAGTGGAGTGCAGGGGAAGAATATCACCTATCAGATGGACTATCTAGATGGGAACAAAACGTACTACTCCAATATCACATTTATTCCATCCAGGGTGGATCACAAGTCACTGCTAAGCTGCACTGTAACCTTCCAAAGAAGCAATGCCACAACGAGCCAGCAAATCAATTTAAATGTTGAATGTAAGCCCAACTTTTTTTGTCCATTCATAGATCAATGGTGTAGCCCAGCCTTTTTCAACCAGGGTGCCTTTTGGGTTCTTCAGGGGTGCCTTGGAAAAATGCCTCAACATTTCCCCAAATAAATTGTGAACAAGCTGGCAGGTGGATCAAGCTTGTTCTTTTGTTACAAAAGGCTACAGGTTTTTATTGTGCAGTATTACAACCCTGGCCATCAAGTGGCCGGGCATCCTAACAATCAGTGATGTCATCCATAGATAAGGAAGACTTCTGCACAACATCCTTATTTGCCCCTCCTCTGCCCCTCTTTATTAGCACTAGACATGTGCAGAACAAAAAAAATTGTTTATTTTAGTTTTGTTTTTTTCGTTTCCGTTGATTCGTAACGATTCGTAAATTTGTCGTCGGTGTTTGTATTCGTAACGATTCGTATTTTAGTAAGAGTTATTTTTTGGTTGATTGTTTTTTTCGTTAGTTTAATTTTCGTTTATTCGAAATTCGGACGTATTCGTATTTATTCGTACATTCGTAACATTCGTAGATTCGTAATCGGAGCATAATTCATAATCTTATGTAATGTGTATGCTATTATTACATTTTCAGAGACACGGAAAATTACGAATCGAAAAAAAAAGTTACGAATGTACAAATTTTTTCGTTCAATCCATTCAAAGCACGTTAAGCAACGCCATTGTAAGAGACACGAAAAATTACGATTCGAAAAAAATAAAAAAAAGTTACGAATGTATGAATTTTTTCGTTCAATCTATTCGAAGCACGTTAAGCAGCACCATTGTAAGGGACATGGAAAATTACCAATTCAACAAAAAAAAAAAGTTACGAATGTACGAATTTTTTCATTCATTTTCATTTTCGTTTTTCCTGTTTTAGTTTTTCGGATTTTCTTCATTTGTACATTCGTTGTTTCTAATTTGTTTTTCTCGGATTTTCGTTGTTTTTCGGATTTGTTCGATTCGAACGATTCGTTAATCGGATTCGTTCGATTCGAACGATTCATTATTCGTTAAAATTATATTATATTATATTGGGCATCCTACATGTGTGGATGCTGCTGCAATGTGTAAAAACTATTAATTCAGTTTTTGACATTTTTGAAATGGGTGCCTTGAGATTCTGTAAAATTTTAAAGGGTGCCGCAACTGAAAAAAAGGTTGAGAAACACTGGTGTAGTCTCTTGGTTGGACCAAGGTGCAGCAAGTTGACTTTCGCTCACTCCAATCAGTCTTAGGATCTGTTGTTTGGCTTTGGTCTAGTGTCCTTTGCATCAGTTTGAGATGCTTGAGATCGTTCAGAACTCATTGATAGGTTCATTTTACCTGTCGACCTCCTGCAGGATCTGCACTTAAGGGGGTTTGCATAGACTTGTATGGGAATTCAAACCTTCTTGAGAAGGACAAAAGCCCATCACCACCGGCCCTTATTTTCTTCAGGTAACCCTATCCTGATGGTCGGTTTTTGGGATCTGTGCTTCAAACACATTTGCAAACAAATTTCTTGCACTAAAATGCACTATAATTGTAACAATATTGACGTATTTGTATAGATTATATTTGAAAAATAGACAAAACCAAAACGTCACAGTGTTTCTGTCGTCCTTAAGCCAGTATACCCAGTTCTTTTGAAATAGAGAGTTTTTCCTTTGTAATTGAGAAAACATTCTCTCAAAAGAGGTGTGAGCATTTAAGAGCTCTATAAGAGAAGTGATGGAGCCTGGTTTTGTTTCCAGGCTCCTGCCAATGCATGCCTAGCTGCAATTAAAAGATGTGCAGTGAAGAAACTGATCTGATGGAACTACTTTTCTAGGCCAATTCCAAAGAGAGCTAACTCAGGAGGTTGAGCCAAATCAGTAATAGAAGATAAAAAAATAGGTCTAGAACAAAGGACATTTTTGGGCAATGCCACCAAGAATAACTGATAGAACCCACATGGCTACAATCCCTCCAGCTGGAAAGTACCGGCAATTTCAAAGGGTTTCAAGTTTCTACATTTTGAACTGAAGGTTACAGGGAAGTGTAGACTGCCAATGATAACAGTTAACAGAAGAACAGAAATCTCCCCAATAACAGAGTGATTAACTGTACTAAAAAAAAAATTGGCTACAGATACATTTTTATCCAAATATCTTATGCCTGTGGTTAGCTTTAGGGGATATTACCACCTGTTCTTCCTCTTTTGCTATAGACTAAAAAATATATAGAAAAATATACACAGTTGTTTTAGCTGAACTTGTATATTTATTAATTGAGTAGTCACCCCATCTAGAGGAAACAATTGACTGCCTGAGATAGGCCAATTCTTCCATGGAGATCAGTCAGGCCTGGGGTGTCATTCAACTAAAGTGATCATCAACCAGAAATCAACTTCTGGTTTTGGGTGGCCTTAAAGAAAACCAATTGTAACTGAGCTTACCTAATAATTAGTATGAAGGCTAAAACGAAGCATACATTTTATTGATTTAAGAGTTATGTTTACCAACTGATCTAGCTTTACTTACTATGTCTGAGGATACCTTTCATAGAAACATAGAAAAGTGACTGCAGAAAAAAGACAGAGTAGTCCATTGAGTCTGCCTGTTTTTTTTGTTCCGTTTTTGTCTAGTATAGATCTATGTTTGTCCCAAGCATGTTTGAAGCCATTTACTGTTGACTGTCTCACTACCTCTCCTGGAAGTTTATTCCAAGCATCAACTTCCCTTTTTAGTAAAATAATACTTTATAAAATTAGGTTTTGAACTTTCCTCCAGTTAGTTTGAGGTCATGTCCCCTCCTTGATGTATTTAAAGGTTTCAATCATGTCTCCCCTTCTCCTTCTTTCCTCCAGACTGTACAGATTACGTTTCTGAAGTCTCTCTCGATTTGTTTTATCCTCCACACCTTTCACCATTTTTGTAACCCGGCTCTGGACTTGTTCTATCTTATCAATATCTTTTTCTAAGGCCCCTTTCACACTGGGGTGGTTTTCAGGCGGTACAGCGCTAAAAATAGCGCCTGTACACCGCCTGAAAAAAAACGGCCCCATTCACTCCAGTGTGAAAGCCGGCGGGCTTTCACACTGGAGCGGTGCGCTAGCAGGACGATAAAAAAAGTTCTGCTAGCAGCATCTTTGGAGCGGTATAGGAGCGGTGTATTCACCGCTCCTATACCGCTCCTTCCCATTGATTTGAATGGGACACCGCGGTAATACTGCAGCAATACTGCCGCAAAGCTCCGCTACGGCGGCGCTCTGCGGGGGATTTTAACCCTTTTTCGGCCGCTCACGGGGGTAAAACCGCACCGCAAGCGGCCGAATACCGCGGGCAAAATGACGGTAAAGCAGCACTAAATATAGCGCTGCTTTACCGTCACCGCGGCTCCCGCCCCAGTGTGAAAGGGGCCTAAGTGAGGTCTCCAGAACTGGACACATTATTCTAAATGAGGTCTCACTAAAGATCTATATCGGGGATTCATAGCTGAGTGTCAAACTAGAAAGGCCACCTGAGGTCTATACGTATATGTCATGTAACCAATGTAACCTAGCTCTTTTAATTGGCTATTGTGTCGCCAATCAGCAGTTTCTCTGTCCCTGCTAATAGGTATTCATAGGTACATGGGTTTTAACCTGAGTGTAAGTTTAGTGTCTCTTCTGGCTTCCCTCTTCTGCTGGCAATTGGGGGTTAAGTGTTTTCAACTCACGTTGTAGTTGCAGAAATCTGGCTTCTCAATCCTGGTGAATAGGATCTCATAATACTCCTGAATTTCATTTTTTTTTATCTGTGCAAATTCATTGCTTTTTGTTTCTTTGTGTTCTAGCCATTGCAATAAAACCTGTCTGTCTCTCAGTTCCTTAGTGTGTATAAAAATATCAAATAAAAGAACTACTAATTTTACAGCCATTTTCTTCATCATATGTTTGTTTTTGTTTCTTACAGATCCTCCTTATATTAATATCACCATCAAAGGTATTTTAGCTTTTTCCATTTCTCAAAGCTTTGTAGAAATCATTTGAGCTGCCAAACTCATTAATAACATACAAGCATATTCTTATAAACATTATTTCAATTCTGGAGACACTATCCCCCTCACCCATAGCCCACACTTGAAACCCCCACCTTCCTAACAGCCTTGCCCAGGTCATGCCCACTCTCCAGCCTTCATCCCACCTACTCTCTGGGCCCTTATTATCCGAGCCACTTGCGGTTATGATCCCCTCTGCTAATACCCTTTTTTGTGTAATGCAGCGTACACACGATCGGAATTCTCGTCGGAAAAAGCTCTGACGGTTTTCCCAACGGAATTCAAACTGTCTTGCTTACACACGGTCACACCAAATTCCGACCGTCAAGAATGCGGTGACGTACAACACTACAACGAGCCGAGTTCAATGCTTCCGAGCATGCGTAGGAATTTTGCGCGTCAGAATGGCTACAGACGATCGGAACTTCCGATAGAAACCTTTTCCGTCGGAAAAATTGAGAACATGCTCTCAATTCTTTCATGTCGGAAATTCGGCCAGCAAAATTCCAATGGAGCCTACACACGGTCGCATTTTCCGATGAAAGGCTCTCATCAGTCTTTTTCTGGCCGGAATTCCGATCGTGTGTACGCTGTATTACTGTGCTTATCTAATAGTTTCTTGAAACTAACGATGCCCCCCGCCCAGACCACCGCCTGTGGAAGGGAATTCCACATCCTTGCCACTCTTACAGTAAAAAACCCTCTACGTAGTTTATGGTTAAACCTCTTTTCTTCTAATTTTAATGAGTGGCCACGAGTCTTGTTAAACTCCCTTGTTACATAGTAGGTGAGGTCGAAAAAAGACACAAGTCCATTAAGTCCAACCCATGTGCATGCTCAATAACTCAAATAAGGGTGATGCTGTGATCTCAGGACACAACCCAGCACATAGAGTTATTAGGACAGAAGACAGAAATGTACAATAGATGACCCATAGATACAACCATCCCAGCAAATCTGGAACATTTCATAATTCAAGACCACTGAGCCCTTTATGTTACCAAAGGAAGTCTTGAAACATCATAAATTGATGCATAAACATCATCTAGATACATCCATTGCATATCCTGACTTTTGAAAACTGCAGTGTTCCCTGGATGGTTTAATAGTTATATAGATTGATAGAATCAATTTCCATTTGTCTTTTGGGTACTTTTATTATGCTATTCCATCAGGTAATACCACCAATGAGGACACTCGTATCACTGTGCTGGAAGGAGACTCCTTAGTCATTGAATGCATTGTGGACAGCAACCCTCAGGCCAACATTTCATGGCATAACAAAGACTCACTGCTCCGTGGACCACTGAATGGAGAGTTACTAACCTATGAACTGAGGAACATTACATCAAATGATGCTGGAAGATACCAATGCTCAGCCCAGAATAACCACTGGATCAGGAACAGAACTATAGAGATCATTGTGCATTGTAAGTAGCCCTCAGGCCTCTAATAAAGTGTATAAAAGCCAAATGTTCCTTTTCAAGAATAGCATAGGGGATGATGAGGACCCTTTCCTTTTTTGTCTTCTTTGCTGTCTGTGTCCCTTTGGGAAGATTTTCTTTCACTTCCTGTCTGGTGTAGTCTCTTGGTTCAGAACTCAATCTAGTTGACTTTCACTCACCCCAGTCTTGGGATCTGTTGTTTGGCTTTGGTCTAGTGTTTTTTGCATCAGTTTGAGATGCTTGAGATCATTCAAAACTCATTGGCAGGTTCATTTTACCTGTCGTGGACCTCCTGCTGATCTGCACTTGACCTGCTTTAAGAGGGGTTTGCATAGACTTGTATGGGAATGCAAACCTTCTTGAGAAGGACAAAAGCCCACCACCACTATTCTTTTCAGGTGACCCTCAATGCATTTATTATGATGGTCGAATTTACATGGGCCCATGCATACAAATTTTTTTGGGGATCTGTGTTTCAAACACATTTGGAAACAAATTTCTTGCAATAAAATGCACTAAAATGTTAACAATATCAGTGGCGGCCGCTCCATACGGGGCACAGGGGCGACACCCCCCTAGTCCATGAGCATGGATTGCAATGGAGGACTTTTTTTTTAAGCACATGATTAGAGCCTGAGGCTCTAATTGGCTTAAAAAAGGTGGGATTGGGGCGCTGCGCCCAGAGCCCACCCACTTGTGTGACAATAGCGACCTAATATTCACTATTGTCTTCCTACTTCTCCTCCTGGTCAATCAGGAAGCTGGAGGAGTGCAATTGATTGAGAGGAGAAGCGATTGTATTGACCAGAACTGGGGGGCGGGGATTTGGTATGGAGAGATCCGGAAGATGGATCTGTCATCTGCTCTGCATCGCCAGCAAGAGCCCGATTGTGGGAGTACCACCAACCGGGGGGGGGGGGGGGGGGTGGTCGGCTGGTCTCTTTGCCACTGGGGGGGGGGGGTTTGGGTGGTTTGTTTACAGCCCCTCAACTGCAGGGGGTCCCAGAGTTATGAACTCGTTAGGGACTGTCCTCCTGTTCTTAACTCGGAAATGTTCGTAAGTCGGCCGCGCATGCGCAGACCGACAATTACGGACATTTCCGGTGTTCCGTCGAATGCCGTTCTGCTTATGGGCGGCAAATTACGGACATTTCTGATGTTTGCCGTCATTTTCCGAGGCTCCGTCTGGCTGCGCATGCGCAGAACGGCCGAAGGTCTATGGAAAATGGCGGAGGGTCCCCGCAGCGCCCAGTTCGTAAGTAGGAGATGTTCGTAGGTCGGGCATTCGTAAGTCGGGGACCCCCTATATATATATATATATATATATATATATATATATATATAGACTATAGTTGAAAAACAGACAAAACCAAAAGGTCAGTGTTTCTGTTGTCCTTTTAGCCAAGTAGAAAGGCCATCTGAGGTCTAGATGTATATGTCATGTAACCTAGCTCTTTTAAGTGGCTATTGTGTCGTCAATCAGCAGTTTCTTTGTCCCTGCTAATAGACATTAGTAGGTACAGTACATGGGTTTTAACCTGAGTGTATGTTTAGTGTCTCTTCTGCTGGCAATTGGGGGTTAAGTGTTTTCAACTCACATTGTAGTTGCAGAAATCTGGCTTGTCACTCTTGGTGAATAGGATATCATAATACTCCTGAAATTTATTTTTTTGTGCAAAATTCATTGCTTTCTGTTTCTTTGTGTTCTATCCACTGCAATAAAACGTGTCTGTCTCTCAGTTCCTTAGTGTGCATAACAATATCGAATAAAAGAACTGCTGAGCATTTTACAACCATTTTCTTTATCATATGTATGTTTTTGTTTCTTACAGATCCTCCTTATATTAATATCAGCATCAAAGGTATTTTAGCTTTTTCCATTCCTCAGAGCTTTGAAGAAATAATTTGAGCTGACAAACTCATTCATAATATATAAGCTTATTCTTATAAACATTATTTCAACAGTATTCCCCAGGCAGCACCAGAAAAAACAAAGTCAATTTTGATTGTAGTTCAGGAAATATTGCATGTCGTACTTACCAACATCTTCATTCCAGTTCTTGAGACCCTGTCCCCCTCACCCATAGCCCACACTTGAAACCCCCACCTTCCTAACAGTCTTACCCAGATCATGCCCACTCTCCAGGCTGTCCAGCTTTCATCACACCCACTCTCTGGGCCCTTATTATCTGGGCCACTTGCGGTCGTGATCTCCTCTGCTAATACCCCTTTTTTTGTGTTCCTGTGCCTGCTCAATAACTCAAATAATGCCGCAGAACACACGTTTGGAAATTCGGCCAGCAAAAGACAGATGAGAGCTTTTGGTCGGAAAATGCGACCGTGTGTATGCTCCATCGGACTTTTGCTGGCCGAATTACAGCCAGCAAAAGATTGAAAGCAGGTTCTCAATTTTTAGGTCGGAAAAAGTTCAGATTGGAAATTCCGATCGTCTGTAGCAATTCCGACCCGCAAAATTCCTACGCATGCTCGGAAACAATTCGACGCATGCTCAGAAGCATTGAACTTCATTTACTCAGCTTGTTGTAGTGTTGTACGTCACCGCATTCTTGACGGTCGACAGTTCAGCGAACTTTTGTGTGACTGTGTGTATGCAAGCCAAGCTTGAGCGGAATTCCATCGGAAAAAACATCCAAGATTTTTCCGATGGAAAATCCGCTCGTCTGTACGGGGCATTAGTGATGCTGTGATTTCAGGACACAACCCAGGACATGGATGGTTTAATAGTTGTATAGACTCATAGAATCAATTTCCATTTGTCTTCTGGGTGTGTTTTTCAATATGCTATTCCATCAGGTAATACCACCACTGAGGACACACCTATCACTGTGCTGGAAGGAGACTCCTTGGTCATTGAATGCATTGTGGACAGCAAGCCTCAGGCCAACATTTCATGGCGTGATAAAGACTCACTGCTCCATGGACCACTGAATGGAGATTTACTAACCTATGAACTGAGGAACATTACATCAAATGATACTGGAAGATACCAATGCTCAGCCCAGAATAACCACTGGATCAGGAACAGAACCATAGAGATCATTGTGCATTGTAAGTAGCCCTCAGGCCTTTAATAAAGTGTATGAAAGCCAAATATTCCTCTTCATATATCATAGGGGATGATGAGGACCCTTTCCTTTTTTTCTTCTTTGCTGTCTGTGTCCCTTTGGGGAGATTTTCTTTCACTTCCTGTCTCAGAGGCATAGCAGGACGTAAGATCAAGCTTGTCCTTTTGTTACAAAACGCCACAGGTTTTTATTGTGCAGTATTACAACCCTGGCCTTTAAGTGGCCCAGCGTCTTAACAACCGGTGATGTAATTGGTAGATAAGGAGGACTTCTGCACAACATCCTTATTTGTCCCTCCCCTGCCCCTCTCTGTTAGCACTGGGGTCCCGTTAGCTGAGAAATGCTGGAATACTAGTCACTACTAGTGTGCAAAGGTGTATTGGCTTTGGAAGAATAAATCACCTCTAATATTGGGCATCCTACGTGCGTGGATGCTGCTGCAATGTGTAAAACTATTAATTCAGTTTTTGACATTTATGAAATGGGTGCCTTGAGATTATGTAAAATTTTAAAGGGTGCGGCAACTGAAAAAAGGTTGAGAAACACTGGTGTAGTCTCTTGGTTGAACCAAGGTGCAGAACTCAAACAAGTAGACTTTCACTCACCCGAATCAGTCTTAGGATCTGTTGTTTGGCTTTGGTCTAGTGTCCTTTGCATCAGTTTGAGATGCTTGAGATCATTCAGAACTCATTGACAGGTTCATTTTACCTGTCGTTGACCTCCTGCTGATCTGCACTTGACCTGCTTTAAGAGGGGTTTGCATAGACTCGTATGGGAATGCAAACCTCTTGAGAAGTGCAAAAGCCCACCACCACTGGCCCTTATTCTCTTCAGGTGACCCTCAATGCATTCATCCTGATGGTCGGATTTGCATGGGCCCATGCCTATGAGTTTTTGGGATCTGTCCTTCAAACACATTTGGAAACACTAAAATGCACTATAATTTTAACAATATTGAAAAATTTATATAGACTATATTTGAAAAATAGACAAAACCAAAACGTCACAGTGTTTCTGTTGTCCTTAAAGTGTAAGTAAAGTCAAAAATATAACTTTTACCTACAGGTAAGCCTATAATAAGGCTTACCTGTAGGTAAAAAAAATATCTCCTAAACCTGTACGGTTTAGGAGATATTCCCCGTACAATGCGCCGCTGACTGCAGCGGCGCATGCGCACGGGGGATTCTCGGCTGAAGGGCTGGCAGAATCCGAACCCTGCCGGGAAGAAATCTCCCGTGCGCATGCGCGGGAGTGACGACATCGCGGCTCCAGCCACTCACAGCGCTGGAGCCGCATGTCAGCGACCTCGGCGTGGACCAGGTGAGTTACCGACGCTTCGTTCTAAGGTAAGTATTTCATAATGAGCTAGTATGCGGTGCATACTAGCTCATTATGCCTTTTCCTTTACAGGTGTTAAAAAAAAAAAAAAGTTCAGCGGCTTTACTACCGCTTTAAGCCAGTGTACCCAGTTCTTTTGAAATAGAGAGTTTTTCCTTTGTAATTGAGAAATCCTTCTCTCGAAAGAGGTGTGAGCATTTAAGAGCTCTATAAGAGAAGTGCTGGAGCCTGGTTTTGTTTCCAGGTTCTTGCTAATGCATGCCTAGCTGAAATAAAAACATGTGCAGTGAAGAAACTGATCTGATGGGGCTACTTATCTAGGCCAATTCCAACTCAATGGTGACAATACATACAGTGCCCTGAAAAAGTATTCATACCCTTTGACATTTTCCACATTTTGTCATGTTACAACAAAAAATGTAAATGTATTTTATTGGGATTTTATGTGATAGACCATCACAGAGTGGTACATAATTGTGAAGTGGAAGGATTATAAATGGTTTACCAAATTTGTTACAAATAAATATGTGAAAAGTTTGGCGTGCATTTGTATTCAGCCCCCCTGAGTCAATACTTTGTAGAACCACCTGTCGCTGCAATTGCAGCTGAAAAGTCATTTTGGGGATGTCTCTACCAGCTTTGAACATCTAGAGAGTGACATTTTTGCCCATTCTTCTTTGCAAAATAGTTCAAGTTCTGTCAGTTTGGATGGAGAGCGTCTGTGAACAGCAATTTTCAAGTCTTGCCCCAGATTCTCAATTGGATTTAGGTCTGGACTTTCACTGCACCATTCTAACACATGAATATGCTTTGATCTAAACCATTCCATTGTAGCTCTGGCTGTATGTTTAGGGTCATTGTCCTCCTGTAAGGTGAACCTCTGCCCCAGTATCAAGTTTTTTGCAGACTCCAACAGATTTTCATCTCAGATTGCCCTGTATTCGGCTCCATCCATCTTCCCATCAACTCTGACCAGCTTCCCTGTCCCTGTTGAAGAAAAGCATTCCCACAACATGATGCTGCCACCACCATGTTTCACGGTGGGAATGGTGTGTTCAGGGTGATGTGCAGTGTTCGTTTTCCGCCACACATAGCATTTTGCTTTTAGGCTAAAAAGTAAAATTTTGGTCTCATCTGACCAGAGCACCTTCTTCCACATGTTTGCTGTGTCCCCCATATGGCTTCTTGCAAACGGCAAACGGGACTTCTTATGGCTTTCTTTCAACAATGGCTTTCTTCTTGCCACACTTCCATAAAGGTCAGATTTGTGGCGAGCACGACTAAAGCCCCATACACACGGTCGGACTTTTTCATGGATTCTGTCCGATCGGACAATGTTGTTGAAAAATCAGACCGTGTGTATGCACCATCGGACAGTGTTCGTCGGTTTGTCCGACGGACAAAGTCTTATCTCCTGCTGGAAAGATTTGCCGTCAACCCGGTCCGATCACACCAAACCCGATCGTGTGTACGGTTGTCCGACCGGACAAAGTGCTACGCATGCTCAGATCACATTACAAGACCAAAGCTATTGGCTACTAGCCTCTACGTTGTCCCGTCGTAGGCAACAAACGTCACCACGTTCAGAATGATCGGATTTTCCGACAACTTTGTCCGACCGTGTGTACGCAAAACCAACATCGGACAAAGTACGACGGACATGATCCGACGGACCTGGTCCGCGGATTGTCCGACCGTGTGTATGGGGCTTTATAGTTGTCCGGTGGACAGATTCTCCCACCTGAGCTGTGGATCTCTGCAGCTCCTCCAGAGTTACCATGGGCCTCTTGGCTGCTTCTCTGATGAATTTTCTCCTTGCCCGGCCGGTCAGTTTAGGTGGACGGCCATGTCTTGGTAGGTTTGCAGTTGTGCCATACTCTTTCCATTTTCGGATGATGGATTGAACAGAGCTCTGTGAGATGTTCAAAGCTTGGGATATTTTTTTATAACCTAACCCTGCTTTATACTTCTCCACAACTTTATCCCTGACCTGTCTGGTGTGTTCCTTGGCCTTCATGATGCTGCTTGTTCACTAAGGTTCTCTTAAAAAAAACTCTGAGGGCTTCACAGAACAGCTGCGTTTATACTGAGATTATACTGAGATTAAATGACACACAGGTAGACTCTATTTACTAATTAGGTAACTTCTGAAGGCAACTGGTTCCACTAGCTTTTAGTTATGTGTATCAGAGTAAAGGGGGCTGAATACAAATGCACGCCACACTTTTCACATATTTATTTGTAAAAATATTTGTAAAAGATGTGAAAACCATTTATCATTTTCGAATAAAAGAACTGCTTAGCATTTTACAGCCATTTTCTTTTTCATGTGTTTGTTTTTGTTTCTTACAGATCCTCCTTATATTAACATCGCAATCAAAGGTATTTTAGCTTTTTCCATTCCTTAGATCTTTGAAGAAATCATTTGAGCTGCCAAACTCATTCATAACATACAAGCATTTTCTTATAAACATTATTTCAACAGCATTCCCCAGGCAGTACCAGAAAAATCAAATGGCAAATTTTGAATGAAGCATGTCATTCTTACCAACATCTTCATTCCAGTTCTTGAGACACTATCCCCCTCGCCCATGGCCCACACTTGAAACCCCCACCTTCCTACCAAGTCTTGCCCAGGTCATGCCCACTTTTCAGGCTGTCCAGCCTTCATCACACCCACTCTCTGGGCCCTTATTATCTGGGCCACTTGTGGTCGTGATCACCTCCTGATGCTGTGATTTTAGGACACAACCCAGAACAGGAATGTCCACTACATGACCCATAGATGCAACCATTCCAGCAAATGTGGAACATTTGATCATTTAAGACCACTGAGCCCTTTGTGTTACCCAAGGATTTATTAAAACATCACAAATTGATGCACAAACATCATCTAGATCAGTGGTTCTCAACTTCTGTCCTCAGGGCCCACTAACAGGCCAGATTTTAAGTATTACCTTGGCAGACTAGAATACTGTAATCACTGAGCAGCAAATTATATCACCTGTGATGTATTTCAGTTATCTTGTAAACCTGGGCGTCCGCAGAACTTTTTTTCAGAGGGGGCATCATTTTAGGGTCACCCATGCACTGCCCCTTTTCGACAATGTCATTATCACATTATCATAGTCAGAGACTGCAGACATAGTACAGTCCCTAGGATAAGTAATGGATAATGGCCAGCAGGCCCTCTTACTAGACCCAGCGAAACTACAACTGGACGATCGCTCACTCTGGATTCCCTAGGGTGACTCTGGTCAGTAGTGTAGCATGTCCGTACCCTGGTAGTGGCTCAGTCTTTCTCTCTCTGGTGGTGCTGGGCAGCGTGGCTCTCTCTGGTGGCGCTGGGCAGCGTGGCTCTCTCTCTGGTGGCGCTGGGCAGTGTGGCTCTCTCTCTGGCTTCCACCCAGCACACTCCTCGTTCTTTGTTCTGTAGCACTCTATCCCTCAGCTTTTTTCCAGGCTGCAGTCTCTCAATCTCTCTCTTGATCGAGCTGTAGCCTCCTCCCTGTGGAAAATGGGGCCACCAATCTTTGGGACTACATGATCCCATGATGCTCTCCTCTCCTCCTAGTCTCCTTTGATTGGCCCTCAGTTATGGCCAATAGCGAAGGAACAGAGCGGACAGGAAGCTGGGCTGGGAACCTGGTGAGAGCCGCCGTCTCTTCTCCCTTACAGGAGAAAAGGGGGGGGGGCGAGCGGGGAAAACCTGACAGAAAGCAGCTCGCCTTTCTCCTGTCACAGCGTCGCAGAGTTCTCGGCTGGACTGAGCAGGGAACAGAGCCAAAGTCACACTACACTGATGGGGGGGCTTGACAGCACCTTGATGGTGTCACCTCACTGGCATAGTGATGCAACTGTGCTGAATTTAAGATCCGATCCCTGATTCCAGGTCCTGAGGAGTTGAGAACCACTGATCTAGATACATCCATTGCATAACCTGACTTTTGAAAACTGCAGTTTTCCCTGTATGGTTAAATAGTTATATAGATTGATAGAATCAATTTCCATTTGTCTTTTGGGTATTTTTATTATGCTATTCCATCAGGTAATACCACCACTGAGGACACTCGTATCACTGTGCTGGAAGGAGACTCCTTAGTCATTGAATGCATTGTGGACAGCAACCCTCAAGCCAACATTTCATGGCATTTTAAAGGCTCAATGCGCCATGGACCAGTGAATGGAGAGTTGCTAACCTATGAACTGCAGAACATTTCATCACGTGATGCTGGAAGATACCAATGCTCAGCGCAGAATAACCACTGGATCAGGAACAGAACCATAGACATCATTGTGCATTGTAAGTTGCTCTCAGGCCTTTCATAAAGTGTATGAAAGCCAAAATATTTCATTTTGGATGGCATAGGGGATGATTAAGACCGTTGCCTTTTTTCTTCTTTGCTGTCTGTGTCCCTTTACAGGGATTTTCTTTCACTTTATGTCTCAGAGGCATAGCAGGAAGGTAGAGGAGATCTCTCCAAAGCAAAAGCAGGTGTCCCATTGGAAGATTATCCTTCACCTCTTCTATACCAACTTCAATATGTTGGATTTTCCATCTTCCCATTTATGCACCTGAGACAATGGTCACCAGGACTAGTAGAGAGAGGGAATGTCCTAAGCGGAGACACAGGCAGCCATGGACATGACAGAGGTTCCCTTACACATTTTATTAAAATGTGCATACATTATAAATATATGAATAAGTCCCTACCGGCAGTGGCGGTGCATCCATAAAGGGTGCAGGAGCGATGCCCCCTCTCTTCTGGCACCGCTCTATCACCATAGATATAGTCATGCATTCCATGAATCAACAATCAACTGAGCGGGGCATAGGACGGTGATACGTGACTCGCTGCAACGGCAAGTGTTTAACGGGGACGAGGAGTGGGTGAGATCGCTGTTTAGTTACCACACACCCTGGGTCCGCCGTGACCGTTCTAGTTCCAGTCACCAATGCATGGATTTTTGTGATGTGATTACCGTTTTGGCGTGACTTGCTTTGGGCACACGTGAGTGCAATGATTTGAGAGTGTTTCAATTTTAATAAAAGTGTTTGAGACTGTAATACACTATTGGAGAATTTATTTATTTGCATGTGGAGAGAATTAGTGCTTGACATGTAAGGGAAGGGTGTTACGTCTGGCGGAAGTCTGGTAATTTCATCCAAACTAGACATGTGCAATTCGTTTTGTTTTTTTTTTAGTTTTTTTTTTTTTTTGTTTTTTTCCGTTCGTTCGTTTTCGTACAAATGAACGAATCGTTCGAATCGAACGAATCCGTATAACGAATCGTATGAATCCGATTAACGAATCGTTCAAATCGAACGAATCCGAAAAACAACGAAAATCCGAAAAACCAAATTAGAAACAACGAATGTGCGAATGAAGAAAATCCGAAAAACGAAAAAAGGAACAACGAAAATGAACGAAAAAATTCGTACATTCGTAACTTTTTTTTTTGTTGAATTGGTAATTTTCCGTGTCCCTTACAATGGTGCTGCTTAACGTGCTTCGAATAGATTGAACGAAAAAATTCGTACATTCGTAACTTTTTTTTTTCGATTCGTAACTTTTTTTTTTTCGATTCGTAACTTTTTTTTTTTCGATTCGTAAATGATTAAAATGTAATAATAGCACACATTACATAAAATGATGAATTATGCTCCGATTACGCATCTACGAATGTTACGAATGTATGAATAAATACGAATGTGTCCGAATTTCGAATAAACGAAAATTAAACTAACGAAAAAACAAATCAACGAAAAAATAACTCTTACGAATGTACTAATCGTTACGAATACGAACACCGACGACTTACAAATGTACAAATCGTTACGAATCCGAACACCGACGACTTACGAATGTACGAATCGTTACGAATCAACGGAAACGAAAAAAACGAAACGAAAATAAACAAATTTTTTTGTTGTGCACATGTCTAATCCAAACCCCTATTACATGAGTGGGTTAAGGCGCATTGAGCCAAACACGAAAGTGGGAGGCAAATCCATTTGGTGAGTGCAATTGGATAAGGGGAGTGGAAGCACAAGCACAGCGGTGTGGTGGAAGGTTTTTAGAACTACAGATCAATCACAATTTTTTTTCTACACCATTCATCGGATTGTTTTTCTCTATGGACATTTTATTTTTAATAGACTGCAATTTTGTCACTTGCAATTCACAGGGTGTTTTTCATTAGTTGTTGACACATTTATTTGTTGATACACTTAATGATTAGCTACATTTTTCATTTGTATACACATTGTTGCTTTTCTCTTAAACATTCATGCACACACTTATATATCTAGTTTTGTTGGATTAATACCCATCAGTTATGTGTATTTTTGTGTAGCATTTATATTTGCACTAATTTTGGTTAGTTTAGGGCACTTTATGACTACAGTTTTAGATTCTTTGACACATAGCTAGTATTAAGCGCCATTTTTTCCCTTTTTTTCATTATTATTTGAATTAGGAATATCGTTTACACATTTTGATTTATTAAGTGGCAGCTATAGTATTTATCATTCATATCAGGTTTCACTTATCCCACTTATCAGTGGGGTTACACACTTGTGGACGGTATATTTGTGAACCATCAGTTTTGAGAACAAAAGAATACAAAATCATCCCCCCCCCCCGTTCTACCTCTCCGTGACCGGATCGCGGGCACCCGGCGGACATCGAGTCCGCAGGACCCACGGTCCCGGAGATGCCGTTTCTTAACCGCTTAAAGAACCGTCTCCTGCACATATACATCGGCAGAATGGCACGGCTGGGCACATCAACGTACAGGTACGTTGTCTTTTAAGAGCCCAGACGCGGGTCGAGCACACGCCACCTGCGGCATTCTCGCGACCCGGTCCTGAGCTCCGTGACCGCGGGACCCGTGGACCCAATCGCCGCTGGTGTCCCGTGGACCCAATCGCCGCTGGTGTCGGGTCACAGAGCTGAAGAATGGGGAGAGGTCTGTGTAAACAAACCTCTCCCCGTGCTTCCTAGTGAGACTGACACTGATCGTCTGTTCCCTGTCATAGGGAAAGACGATCAGTGACATCACATGCCAAGCCACCCCCTCTACAGTAAAAAAACACACACAGGACAGACTTAACCCCTCCCCGCCCCCTAGTGGTTAACTCCTTCACTTCCAGTGTCATTTACACAGGAATCAGTGCATTTAAATAGCACTGATTGCTGTATAAATTACAATGGTCCCAAAAATGTGTCAAAAATCTCCGCTGTGTCCGCCATAATGTCGCAGTCACAATAAAAATCGCTGATCGCCGCCATTACTAGTAAAAAAATATATATTAATAAAAATGCTATGAAACTATCCCCTATTTTGAAAACGCTATAATTTTTGCGCAAACCAATCAATAATCGCTAATTGCGATTTTTTTTTTACCAAAAATATGGAGAAGAATACGTATCGGCCTAAACTGAGGGAAAAAAAAGTTTTATTATATATTTTTTGGGGATATTTATTATAGCAAAAAGTAAAAAATATTGAATTATTTTCAAAATTGTCGCTCTATTTTTGTTTATAGCACAAAAAAAATAAAAACCGCAGGGGCGATCGAATACCACCAAAAGAAATCTCTATTTGTGGGAAAAAAAGGACGCCAATTTTGTTTAGGGGCCACGTCGCACGACCGCGCAATTGTCAGTTAAAGCGACGCAGTGCCGAATCGCAAAAAGGGGACTGGTCCTTTGGCTGCAAATTGGTCCGGGGCTGAAGTGGTTAAAGGGGATGTACCTGTACGGCCTTTTGCCTACCAGTGCCATTCTGCCGAGGTATATCGGCGTGCGCTGGTTGGCAAGCAGTTAAAGCAGGGCTTCACCCAAAAAGGGAAGTTTGCACATTTGGCACTTTTTTAGGGGGGGATCTGGTATCTGGTTTTGACATGTACCCTTTGCCACTTTCGTCTCAGATCGCTGCAGCCTCACCTCCTTCCCCCGTAGACTTTTGGGACACATCACAGGTCCCAGAAGACTACATGCCCGTTCACAAGGTGCAGCGCGACTCGCGCATGTGCAGTAGGAAACCAGCTGTGAAGCTGCGAGGCTTCACTTCTTTTTTTTCCCCTTACCTGCTATCCCGTCGCCTTCACCCAAAGCCGATTGAAGAATCGGTTCAGATGAGGACAAATCTGGAGGACACCCCCCACAGATCTTGCCCTGTGTGACCCTTACAGTGAAAAATGCCAGTTCTAGTTCTCATTGGACAAAGGGTTTGCTGGTTTGGCTGAGGTTAAGTATGAAGCAAGACTGCAATAGCTAAGCGAAACTTAATCAAAGAGCATCCAAATTTTTTTTTCTGGCTAATAAAGGTAATGTTTGTCTAATTTAGACTCTTCTACATATTTTGTTTTTCAGATAAACCCCGAGAAATATCTTGTCCCCCTCCCTGCTGCCTGGAGCAGTCAAGTAAAATTAAGTGTCAATGTATAATTATGGCTTTTCCAGAAGCAATTACACAATGGAAAGTGAATGAAGAATCCTATCCCTCTAACTATAATAAAAATGACCTTCAAATTACCACTGACTTATATGGTCCATTAAGTATAAGTACACTGGAGATACATGTAAACCGGGGGTATATGCCGAGTATACAGTGCAGTAGTTCCAATCAGCAAGGAGAACTGGTCATAGAACTGTTAAATGGCAGTAAGTATTGCTTATAACAGAAAGGAATATATAATGTAATTGTATGTTTTGACTTAAAGTGACACTAAAGCTTCATTTTTTTTTCTTTTAAATAACAAACATATCATACTTGCCTCCACTTGCCTCCACTGTGCCTCCACAGCTCGTTTTGTACAGAGTGGCCCTGAACATCCTCTTCTGGGGTCCCTCTGCGGCTCTCTCAGGTCTCCTCCCAGAATTAGATAACCCCCTGGGAGAAGCGGTCTTGCGGGTACTCTCCCGAGTCATTCATTCGGCAAATGTATGACTCGGCCCCCCCTCCCGTTGCCCGGGCCATTGGATTTGATTGACAGCAGCGGGAGCCAATGGCTGCGCTGCTATCAATCCATCAGGACCCGAGACACCGGCTTTTACTGGTGTGCTCGTCCCAGGGATGTGATAGAGTGGGTACAGGTAAGTAAAATGGGAGCGCGGGGGGCTGCCGCATTACAGGAGGTTTTTCACCGCAATGCATAGAATGCATTGTGGTCAAAAACCTTGTAGGTTTACAAACCCTTTAAAGTATTAAGTAGTAACTAAAGGCAAAACTTTTTTTTTTTTAGTTTTGGATAGAGTGTAGGGAGATTAGAATATCTTTCAGTTATTATTGCTGTCTGTGCCCCCCTTAGGAAGATTATCCCCTCTCTATCTGTCCTGTTTACCATTATCATTGAAAGTAAAAGTAAAAGAAAATCCCAAATTTTGGGTTGTCCCCAGAAAAGTAATAGAGGGAAGCATTTTTGATAAAGTTTTCAAGACTTTGTCAAGATTTCTCTAACTGAACAATAAAAGAGGATTGCTCAGGCCTCGAGTAAATCTGTGTGGCAAGGCTGGGCTCAAATGAAAGGAAATATTATTCTCTGCATTATGACATCAACAAAAAAAAATTGGGGTTTACATCCACTTTAACCACTTGCCGACCGGCGCACTACGATATACGTCGACAGAATGGCACGTACAGGCAGGAGGGCGTATATATACGTCCCTCCTTTAGCCTGTCCGTGCCATCGGGAGCACGCCGGGACCCCCGTGAGTCCGGCCGCGGTCCCCGCGGACTCGATCGCCGCGGGGACTCCCGCGATCGTCTCACGGAGCGGCTGAACGGGGAGATGCCGAGATAAACAGCATCTCCCCGTTCTGCCTAGCAACTAGTGACGCCGATCTCTGCTCCCTGTGATTGGAGCAGAGATCAGCATTCACTAGCTGACAGCCACGCCCCCCCACAGTAAAAAAAACACCCCTAGGCCTACTTAACCCCTACACTGCCACCTTGTGGTTAACTCCTAAACTGCCAGTGTCATTTATACAGAAATCAATGCATTTAAATGCATTAATTGCTGTAAAAATGACAATGGTCCCAAAAATGTGTCAAAAATGTCCGATGTGTCCGCCATAATGTCGCAGTCACAAAAAAAAATCGCAGATCTCCGCCATTAATAATAAAAAAAAAATTATTAATAAAAATGCTATAAAACTATCCCCTATCTTGTAAACGCTATAACTTCTGCGCAAACCGATCAATAATCGCTTATTGCGATTTTTTTTACCAAAAATATGTAGAAGAATACGTATCGGCCTAAACTGAGGAAAAAAAAAAATGTTTTTTTATATATTTTTGGGGGATATTTATTATAGCAAAAAATAAAAAATAATGCATTTTTTTCAAAATTGTCGCTATATTTTTGTTTATAGCGCAAAAAATAAAAACCGCAGGGGCGATCAAATACCACCAAAATAAAGCTCTATTTGTGGGAAAAAAAGGACGTCAATTTTGTTTGGGAGCCACGTCGCACGACCGCGCAATTGTCAGTTAAAGCGACGCAGTGCCGAATCGCAAAAAGGGGCCTGGTCCTTTGGCTGCAAATTGGTCCGGTCTGAAAGTGGTTAAGCTAAATTTAGCAGCATCAACTTGCATTTGCTAAGTTGACAGTAACTCTATGACTAATTTGCATTCCTAAATAATTTTTATATTTTTGAAGGACAATAAGACTCTTATTGTTGCATGTGGTTTTAATGAAAAAAAAATGCCCTCCTTTTAATTAAAGGCTCACAAAAAATCCTTTCTTAATGAGTTAATTTTTTTTTTCTAACGCTGTAATTGTATTTGAGGCTAACTGTATTAAAAAGATTTGACTGAGGCTGTGAATAATGAGACACTGGAGGGACCATAAAGTGCCTTCTGTAAGTGAGGTTGTTAAGATGACTAATACCCACACCACTTATGACATAATGTTTGCATCATCACAAGGTAACTACCAAACAATGAGTTTCCATTGGAATCCGTGGACTGAATGGTACAAAATAAGTAGTAATGAATACTAAACTCAATTCAGAACTACCCACTTCCCTGGGCAGAGACAGATTAGTTATGTCAAGTAATGGATAGAGTAGGTTTTGGTCCGACTAGAGGAGAAACACCCATTTAAACTGGCATCACATCCCAAAAATTGAAAGTATGAGAAGATTGAAGGGGAAAATAGGGATTTTAACGGTGCTTTAGATTAGTAATTCCAACAAAAGTATAATAGGAGAGGAGAAAAAAAGGTATATATTTTATATAAATTTTATTAAAGCGGGACTGTACCTGCAAAAAAAAAAATTTAAAAGCCAGCAGCTACAAATACTGCAGCTGCTGACTTTTAATAAATGGACACTTACCTGTCTCCCAGTTCCAGCGATGTCGGTAGCAGAGGCCGATCAATCGCTCAGCTCTCTGCTGTTGCCGGCGCCATTCTCGGTGAGGGAATCAGGAAGTGAAGCTTGCGGCTTCACTTCCCGGTTCCCTACTGCGCATGCGCGAGTCGCGCGCAGCAATGAGAATCCTCTGCGCCGGGACAGGAAGTGACGTAAACTTCCGTGGGAGTTTATGCCCGGAAGTGGGTGCAGATACCTGTCTTAGACAGGTATCTGCACCCCCCTCCCCCCTGAAAGGTGCCAAATGTGACACCGGAGGGGGGGATGGTTCCGAAAAGCGGAAGTTCCACTTTAGGGTGGAATCCCGCTTTAAAGTCAAAGTTAAAATGTTTATACATAAAACATAAAAGTGGTTTACATAGGTGGTCTTTGAGATCAAGAGTAAGTTGAACAAAGGTGTTTATTGCACATTAGCCCGACATGTTTCGCAGATACGCTTCTTCAGGGGATGTGCAATTTATCAACAAAGACACTATAAATATGTAGAAAAACACAAAAAGCAAAACAATGATTTTTCTCCTCTCCTATTATACTTTTGTTGGAATTACCTATCTAAAGCACTGTTAAAATCCCTGTTATTTTCCCCTTAAATCTTCTCATATGTCAAGTAACAATATGGAGATCATATCCCACTTCAATATGCTGGACTGTGTACCTATACGATTTTTCTTGACTAGGGTAGTTCAGATAACTTACTACCCCAACTCAAAATTGTACCTACCACTCCCACTTATTAATAAATAAGGACACTGACACTGTATTGGATTTAACTCACAACCAAAATAAAATATAAACATTATTAAATACTCCAGATCCAAGCCGAATAACTGGTTGCCGGTCCCCGACGACCCCATCTTCCCAACTTTGGAATCTGTGGTACCTCTAAGTTAGGTTCTGTCCCCAGCCGCCAAATACCGCCTTGAGGACTCGCTAACTGACCACAGACCCCTACCACCTTACTACCCGGTAGTCTAGACTGAACCAGACCAACCGGGAGGACTCCACACCTAAGATGGGTCCCACCGTTTTCTCAAATACCTCATGTTGTATACCCATCGTCAAGGACCCAAGCGTAGACTCCGTCTTCTTCACCACAGCCAAACCACTTCCACTAGGGTGGGAGGGAGGGACGTTCCACCACGATTTCTGCCTCCGACTGATGTGCCTCTGCTCCACCTCCACCCTATTATCACACGGCTCCTCCCCGTCTCCCCGTGACTCCTCCAATCCGGTAAGAGCAAGTTCTTTTTATCTGACCAGCACCTGACTTAACCTATTCCAGTCTGGTAGTTACCTCCACCCCGTCATGTATGTCCTGCGCTTACATTTATTTCCAGATGCGTACATGTCTTTCTCATTTATTTTAATTTGTTTACAGTATAATTTTGCTCTATCGTTTTATTCAGTTCTAGTTTTACATAAATAATGTTATAGAATGTAATTTGTAAAGCTCAGGGCAAACTGGATAAATCCAACTGTGAACATGATATGTTCTTTATATTCTTTTTGTGTATGCCTAAACATGGCTTCTGCCTTAAGATGTTAAATGTATGTTTCTATAATTAATAAAAATTATTGAAAAAAATAAAAAACTGCAGTCTGAGGGTGGCAGTATTCAGTTGCAGGCAGAAGCCTCCAGCCAGTATGTGGTGGCTTTGTCTTAGCAGATTTGTCTTGATCAATGACAGTCTGGATTGAGAGCCAGCAGTTCAGAAACAGATCACCCCTGCAGCTAATCTGTTATAATATAAAATATTAGACATGTGCAATTCGTTTTGTTTTTTTTCGCTTTTCGTTTTTTTTCGTTATATTCGTTCATTCGTTATCGTACGAATGGACGAACGATTCGCTAAAAATTTTAACGAATAACGAATCGTTCGAATCGAACGAATACGAAAAACAACGAAAATCCGAAATAACCAAATTAGAAACAACGAAACTACGAAAGAAGAAAATCCGAAAAACAAAAACAGGAACAATGAAAATCAAAATGAACGAAAAAATTCGTACATTCGTAACTTTTTTTTTTCTTTTGTTGAATTGGTAATTTTCCGTGTCGCTTACAATGGCGCTGCTTAACGTGCCTCGAATGGATTGAACGGAAAAATTCGTACCTTTGTAACTTTTTTTTTTTCGATTCGAAATTTTCCGTGTCTCTTACAATGGCGCTGCTTAACGTGCTTCGAATGGATTGAACGAAAAAATTCGTACATTCGTAACTTTTTTTTTGATTCGTAAATTTCCGTGTCTCTTAAAATGTAATAATAGCATACACATTACATAAAATTATGAATTTACGAATCTACGAAAACAATGTTACGAAAGTACGAATAAATCAATCTAACGAAAGTACGAATGTAACTAAATCTACGAAAATACGAATGCGTCCGAATTTCGAATAAACGAAAATTAAACTAATAGAAAAACGAAAAAATAACTCTTACGAAAATACGAATCGTTACGAATACGAACAACGACGACTTACGAATTTACGAATCGTTACAAATACGAACACCGACGACTTACGAATTTACGAATCGTTACGAATCAACGGAAACGAAAGAATCGAAACGAAAATAAACAAATTTTTCAGTTGTGCACATGTCTATAAAATATTGTTTTCATTTTTTTTTAATCCTTTGTTGCATCAGTGCTGATGATCGCTTGCTGTTTTTGCTACAGCCATTTCCCGTCTCTATGTATTTCAGCAATGGCTGCATGGCATTTCTCAGGGTGGATTTCCTGATGGTGGCCACAGCGGACCACATCCGTTGCAAATGCAATGTGTGTTGAAATGGCCACTCGTAGTCTCCATTGGCAGCCTGTTCAAATTTCTAAATATTACCACAGATTTATCTCACTTGCCAGATTTTATTGGCTGATTGTTATTGCTAGTTACACGGCCTGTTCCCACCCAACCCGGCAATCTACCTCTTTATTTAAGCTGTGCTTATGCGAACACTCTTGGCTAAAGCATGAGGATCTGTTCCTTGCCCAGGGACCCCCTCTATGTTGGTTACTATGTTGGTCCTGTGTTCCCATGTATTTATTTGTTCCTGAGTTGCAGTGTTCCTGAGTTCCCGTGCCTCTACTGTACACTGCTCTCCTGTGCCCCCCCCCTCCCCAGAGACTTTGTCAGTCCACTGTCTTCTGTGACCCCACTCTCTCATTACCCCAGTCTCTCCAGTCACCCCTGCACTCTGTGCTACTGGTACCCCCCATGTGTCTCTAGTATCTCCACGTTCCAGTGTTCCAGGGTCCATGTCTCTCTAGATATCAATCTCAGCTTTGTATCTGACTTAGCTTGTTTGCTGCCTGGTCTGACCTTGTTTCTGAGTTTGTCTATTGATTTTGAACTATCCTCATGTTCTTTCCTTGGTCAGCTGCCATCTGCACCAGTGGGTCTGAAGGCAAAAACTTGGGAGCAGTTCAGCAGCAAAGTCCATCACTCCTTGTGGTGTATGCTAGTGAATATCAGTCGACTCCTTAGGCTTAGACTGTACTTTTCTTAAGGCACAAACCCTCACCTAACACACAGAAATCATAGAGGGTCCACAATCCTGGCCAGTCAAGAACCTGCTTCTCCACTCTGATCTCTGGAGGCATGCAGTAGGTACAAATACTCTATGTTGGTCCATCTGCTGAATGCAGCTAGGGCCTGTATCTTGGCGCTCTGAAAGCAGGAGTCACCCCAACACTTTTGCAATGGTTTTCTAGAATAGACTAAACTCATTCCAATGGAAAACCTAAAACCTTACATGGTAAGGAGGAAAAATTTAGACAAAAGTGGTTCCACTGGATGCTCTTCACATCTATACACATGAATATGGCACAGAGTGAGATTCCATTTCTGTCCCCCCCTTCCATTTTTTTTTTGCTCTTTCTGTTTTTCTCTCTCCTGATTCTCCTCCTACAATGGCCCCTGTTTGGGGAAAGCAATGAGTTTTCCTTCCTGTATATTTAAAAAAAAATGGTTCAGACAGGAAGTAGGCTGGCTAGCATGTCTCTCTTTACTGTAATGCTCTGTAATTCTGTAATGTTATACCGACTTCTATAATGGTTTATTCTATCACTGTATGTATATGTTATCATCTCCCCATCTATTGCCACTTCGCTTGCTCGCCCGTCGCCCGCCAGCCCTGCACGTACCCTAATCCCTGCGTCTCTCTACCCGATTCCCGGCAGTCTCCTTCCGGCTAATCAGGAGTCCTGGAATCCAGCCAATTTAGTCTTTGGACTCCCGGCCATATGAGTCTCAGGACCTGCTGATTGTCTGGGATTGGCCAGTAGGAAAAACAGGAAGATATTAGCAAATATTAATCTGCTAATGTCACAGAATTGGGTGGGCTTGGGGCACAGTGCTCTGCGCCCCGAGCCCACCCTTTTTTGAAGCCAATTAGAGCCTCCGGCTCTAGTCATGTGCTTAAAAAAAAAAACACCATTGGAATCCACGCGTCCGGTGCCCTGCATGTAGATTAGGGGCCAGGCGCATGGATCAGGGGGCGTCTGTGTGCCCTGCATGAGTGACCGCCACTGTTATATATACAGAAAGTAAATGATTTGAACCAGTGCACAAAGCAAGGCTCATAAAGACATGGATGAGCGAGTTTGGGGTGGAGGAACTTGACTGGCCTGCACAGAGTCCTGACCTCAACACGATAGAACACCTTTGGGATTAATTAGAGTGGAGACTGCGAGCCAGGCCTTCTCGTCCAACTTCAGTGCCTGACCTCACAAATGCACTTTTGGAAGAATGGTCAAACATTCCCATAGACCATAGGCATGCACACAGGCACACCCTAACCACCCCATGCGCATTAGTATTATATCTCTGTGTAGCAGCAGGAGCACGTGAAAGATATACCTCTTACCAGCTCTGCCATAAGAGAAGTGTCTATGCTCTTCTCTTTCACTGTGCCGGCAGGGAGATCAATTTGCCGGGGTCATATATATGTAGACACCCGCACACATGCATGCATGTGTGTTGGAGCTTTAGGGTGCACACCCTAATGCAATAGGCTGCGCACACCTATGCCATAGACACAATCCTAAGGCCCCTTTCACACTGAGGCGCTGGGCGCGCTGGCAGTCAAGCGGCGCTATATTTAGCGGCGATTTACCGTCGTTTTAGCTGCGCTTTTCGGCCGCTAGTGGGGCAGTTTTAAACCCCGCTTGCGACCGAAAAACAGTTAAAACCGCCCGCTGCAGCGGCGCTGCAGCGGCGCTTTTCAGGCGGGTTTGGAGCGCTGCCCCTTTGTTTTCAATGGGAAGGGGCGCTTTAGGAGCGGTAAATATACCGCTCCTACAGCGATCCAAAGATGCGGCTTGCAGGACTTTTTTCAGCGTCCTGCAAGCGCACCGCTCCAGTGTGAAAGCCCTCGGGCTTTCACACTGGAGAGACAGCAGCGGCTGTCTGAGGGCGTTTTGCAGGCGCTATTTTTAGCACTTTAGCGCCTGAAAGCGCCTCAGTGTGAAAGTAGCCTAACCCTTGTGGAAACCCTTCCCAGAAGAGTTGAAGCTGTTATAACTGCAAAGGGTGGGCCAACTCAATATTGAACCCAACGGACTAAGATTGGGATGCCATTAAAGTTCACGTGCGTGTAAAGGCTTGCGTCCCAATACTTTTGGTAATATAGTGTATATGGTCGCGATTTAATTAAGTAATTTTTGTTTGCATGTTATTTCTTTTCAAGTCATATATGCTTTTGTTCATTTCACTTTATAGGAAATACAGTAAACCCCGCTCCATCGCTGGGGTTATGTTCCGGACCCACCTGCGAAAAGTGAAAAACCGCGAAATAGAAAGACCCTATTTAAATACACCCTAGGCATGTTTTGTTAATTTTT
The DNA here is from genome assembly GCA_028564925.1 of Lithobates sylvaticus. Lineage (NCBI taxonomy): Eukaryota > Metazoa > Chordata > Amphibia > Anura > Ranidae > Lithobates > Lithobates sylvaticus. The sequence continues at coordinate 25,473,365 of CM053035.1, read as the reverse complement.
TAATAGCATTTAAAGGTCTTTAAACACACTTTTATGCAATAGAAACACATTAAAGATAGAGAGAGAGATCAAGAGGATTTTTAAAACACAAAAATATTGTCTTAACAGTACAGTATACTGTACAGTACAGTAAAAAATAGAGTACATAACTGCGAAAATGGCGAAATATTACCACAATATCAGAATAACAGGTCCTAATTAAAATACCGCGATACACCGGGACCGCAAAAACTGAACCGCGATATAGCGGGGGTTTACTGTATTCACTTTGTGGAATTTTTCTGCACCTTATCGTATGAATTTTTACACTATTAATTATTTAAGTTTTTATGTATGCCTGATTTCGTGACTATAGGGGATTTTTTATTATCTTAATACACATTGGTTGGGATAGCGCACAATATTATTTCTATAGAGTTTTGCAGTGTAGTATTCAACTACCTTCTTTGTGTAGCGGTCTCAGTATTGGAAGCCAAGCATGCCAAGGATTCAAGTAAGAAAACACATGCTTGTTATATTTAGACAATATTTGCCAACTCCGGAGTTTAGCTTTAATCATTTTTTAAATATGACTTATGAAAAGGTGAGTTATCTTGAAACACAATATGCTTTGTTATGTAATGACTGTTTTTTTTTTCATCTTCTGCAGGACAAACTCTCCACAGCTCTTACACCGCCATTATACTTGTGATAGTGTTTGCTATATTAATCATCGCCGTGCTGCCGGTAAAAGGCCTTTTTTTAATACAATACTACAGGAAGTAAGTATAAAATATATTTTCACATGGCATTTTCTGGAATGAGTGTATGGTTCTTGTCGCCAATAACATGCAGCACTTCAGCGGTTAAATAAAGTCATTTTTCTGTTTAGGTTGTCAGGGAGATGACGTAACAATGCTGAAATCATTGTGATTGTGGCCATTCTTATATACCGTAATATAATATAATGCATGTAGCAGATATAGAGAAATTAGAAATTTACGTGGTATGAACTGTCAAATCACCGGGGTGTAGATGTTAAAATGGCATTATATGGGAAGATGGTGTTAAAGGCCCCCACTCCTGTCCAAGGATGGTCGTTCCATTTTTTCTTTAGCCATGTACATCAAAGCGCTAACACTTATGCAGGCTTCTTCTCAATAACAATGTGATGGTGTAACTTTTAGACATGTGCAATTCGTTTTGTTTTTATTCGTTTTCCGTTAAAATTTGCTATATTTGTACGATAACGAATGAACGAATGATTCGCTAAAAATTTTAACGAATAACGAATTATCGAATCGAACTAATATGAAAAACAACGGAAATCCGAAATAACCAAATTAGAAACAACGAAACTACGAGAGAAGAAATTCTGAAAAACGAAAACAGGAACAACGAAAATCAAAATGAACGAAAAAATTCGTACATTCGTAACTTTTTTTTCGATTGAACGAAAAAATTCGTACATTCGTAACTTTTTTTTTTTTTTTTCGTAATTTTCCGTGTCCCTTACATTCGTAACTTTTTTTTCTGCTTGATTCCGAGCATGCGTGGCACTTTGTGCGTCGTAATTGTCTACACACGTTCGGAATTTCCGACAACGAATTTTGTTGTCGGAAAATTTGAGAACCAGATCGCAAATTTTGTGTGACGGAAATCTCTATGGAAAATGTGTGATGGAGCCTACACACGGTCGGAATTTCCGACAACAAGGTCCTATCACACATTTTCCATCGGAAAATCCTATCGTGTGCACAGGGCATAAGTCTTTGTTTTTTTTTGCAGATCTTCAGAAATAAAGGAAAACAAACTCCCCGATGAGGAAATAAGGAGCAAAAAATTGACGCAATACACGTCTATATTTTAATATGTAGGAAAGAGGCAGATCCCTCATCCGGTATTAATCTGATTGGGTTGTTTTTTGTGCAGGAGGAAATTTAAGCAAATAACTGAAAAAAAGACGGAATGCAGCACAGACTGCAAAGAAGTCTACTGTAACACAGAGGTCTTCTTCAATGTAAGTGAATATAAAAAAAAATATCTTCCTTAGGCATCTGCCAAATATTTATTTTACAAAAAAATGTGTAGGCAATGCGAGCCACCGATGCGTTGAATTTCCATTTATTAGTTTATTTTAGATGAACGTTTTAAATATTTTCTTTTACCCTTGTCACATACAGTTTCTTTTTATTAAAATCAAAAGTACGATGTCCCCAATGTTACATCACTGCCCAATATGGAAGTTTAATACTGTCCTTGCGTTAGATTTAGGCACACACTGGGCAGGGTGGTCACACTCTGGTGCCCATTGGATTGCCCAGTCATGTTAAGACACACATTGTTACAAAAGGAAAGTATTGACAAGATTATGAAAATGGCATTTGTAACTACAATTTCTTTTTGGCTGAATATCTATTTCTTTCATTGGGGTATAAACATTTTTTTAGCAACATTTAGTTAAAAGAAAATGCCATTCAAAGAAAATTTACCCTTATGCCGCATACACAGCACCGGACTTTTCGACGGACTAGGTCCGACGGTCTTCCCGACTGACTTTCGGCAGAGTTCCGATGGACTTTCCGAACAAACAGACTTGGCCACACACAAGCACACCAAAGTCCGACGGATTCGAACGTGATGACGTACGACCGGACTAGAATAAGGAAGTTCATAGCCAGTAGCCAATAGCTGCCCTAGCGCCGGTTTTCGTCCGTCGGACTAGCATACAGACGAGCAGATTTCTCCATAGGAACTGGGCCGATTTCCGGCGGAAAAATTTGAAACATGTTCCATTTCTAGTATTGGGCATATTAGTGCCCATCATCAGTGCCCATCATCAGTGCCCATCAGTGCCACCTCATTGGTGCCCATCAGTGCCGCCTTATCAGTGCCCGTCAGTGCAGCCCCATCAGTGCCCATCAGTGAAGGAGAAAACTTACGTATTTGATGACGTACGACTGGACTAGAATAAGGAAGTTCATAGCCAGTAGCCAATAGCTGCCCTAGCGCCGGTTTTCGTCCGTCGGACTAGCATACAGACGAGCAGATTTCTCCATAGGAACTGGGCCGACTTCCGGCGGAAAAATTTGAAACATGTTCCATTTCTAGTATTGGGCATATTAGTGCCCATCATCAGTGCCCATCAGTGCCGCCTTATCAGTGCCCGTCAGTGCAGCCCCATCAGTGCCCATCAGTGAAGGAGAAAACGTACGTATTTACAACATTTTTGATCTTTTTTTTTATTTGTATAGCAGAAAATAAAAAGTCCGTCTGATTTTTGGACAGCAAAGGTCCGATGGCGCCCACACACGATCGAATTATCCGACGGATTCCTTCCGTCGGACCTTTGCTGTCGAAAAGTCCGGTCGTGTGTACGCGGCATTATGGAGAAAAGATCCTGAATTTAATTTATATTAAATAAGAAATGTGGAAACATCTCTACACGTGACCTGTGTTTTTTTTTTTTTAAAGGAAGGATACAAGCCAGAGGGGGTGCCAGAAGAAGACCGGGCTCCGGCTGATGAGGAAGATGAACATTATGCTACGGTTATTTTTCCACAGCTGAAACCCAGAGCTTCTGTGGAAGACGTTGAGACGGGTTATGTATGCATGGATGGTTCCACTGCAGCTGTGAATGGAACTTCTGTGCCAATTACATTTATAGAAAAATGAAGGCTCACCCACAAAAGGCCTTCCGATCACAGTCAAGAACCTCCGAGAGAAAGTGTCTGAGACATGGTTGATTAGCAAGTTGGACTTTATACAAAAGATAACTCAATACATTGTAGTTGAATATACATAACTAAACCAATCTGATGCCATTGATATACTAATTCTTTTTTTTTTTTTTTTTGAGTCAATGTTTATTAATTATTCATCAATGTTTTCACAATAAAAGCTTATATATAGAATACTCATCTCCTACCTAACCGCTAACCAAGACAAAAACCCTGGACAGAGGATTCAAAAGGCAAGAACAAACCATGAACTATACCAGGGGTGTCAAACTCAATTTCATTGTGGGCCACATCAGCAGTATGGTTGCCCTCAATGGGCTGGTTGTATCTGGGGGTGCTCTGCGTACAGAGTGCAGGGTTCAGGAATGCATTATGTACATAGTGCAGAACTACGCTACGTAGAGTTCAGAACTACGCTACGTAGAGTGCAGAGTTCAGAACTACGCTACGTAGAGTGCAGAGTTCAGAACTACGCTACGTAGAGTGCAGAGTTCAGAACTACGCTACGTAAAGTGCAGAGTTCAGAACTACGCTACGTAGAGTGCAGAGTTCAGGACTACGCTACGTAGAGTGCAGAGTTCAGAACAACGCTACGTAGAGTGCAGAGTTCAGAAAAACGCTACGTAGAGTGCAGAGTTCAGAACTACGCTACGTAAAGTGCAGAGTTCAGAACAACGCTACGTAGAGTGCAGAGTTCAGGACTACGCTACGTAGAGTGCAGAGTTCAGGACTACGCTACGTAGAGTGCAGAGTTCAGGACTACGCTACGTAGAGTGCAGAGTTCATAACTACTCTACGTAGAGTGCAGAGTTCATAACTACGCTACGTAGAGTGCAGATGTCAGGAACGGTGCTATTACTTGGATCGCCTGCTGGTGTCACTGTTTCCTTTGGCATCAAAGGGTGCAGTTCTGGTGGCCACCAGCAGGGGTCTCCCAGCCGATGGACATTGTCAGGAATGGTGTTATTACCTGGATCGCCTGGTGGTGTCACTATTTCCTTCAACACCAAAGGGTGCAGTTCTGGTGGCCACCAGCGGGGGTCTCCCAGCAGACGGACATGCCAGCAACCTAGCTGCACCTGTTGTGGATTTGCAGACTATATAAGCCTGTCCCTCACTGAAGCTCAGTGCTTCAGTATTCCTTTCTGTAGCCCTGTCTTGCCTGTCTGAAACCTGATCCTGATCCTGGACCTGAAACCTGTACCTGTACCTGTACCTGTACCTGTAACCTGACCCATTATCTGCTTCCTGCCCTGTCCTGGATGTTGTCCCCCTTACCTGGTTCCTGAGACCCGTCCCCTGTCTCCTGCCTTGATGTTCCCTTGCTTCCTGTTTCCCCCTTGGTCTCTCCTCCCTGCCTTGTATATATATATGTTCCATTGCTTTGAGGGTATTGTTAGCTAGTTAGTTAGATTAGGGCTTGGGGGTTTGCTGTGTTATTTGTGTTCTTGCTTGTTTGTGGTTGCTGTGTTCACGTGTGTCTTTATTATTAATAAATATATCTTTATCACTACCTTTTGGAGCCTGATTCCTTTAGTGCAGCCCATCGATCTGTTCACCTGTGTTGGATGCCTGTGTTTAGGCTCCATCCCTAACAGAATACTGAAGCCATACTAACAGATCGGCTGCACTTGGGAATTGGGTCTGGACACTTGCTTTTGTCAAGGAAGATGCAGCTGGAAGATATTTTGTATCTTTCACTCCTGGCATTGGAAGAAAGAGATCTTTGTTATCAGACTTTGGGTGGCTATACTAGGGAGCAACTACTGGAGTGCAACCGTATAGTCCATGCTTTTGTTGATCAGGGCCATTTTCTTTTTGAGGACGTGCAGCCCCTGATCCAGATTTGTGCCGAGCTGGCCCTACCCTGTATTCCTGAGGGCCGTGATGATTTCACTCCCCCTTTTGATATGAATCAGGTTGTATCCCTAGTATGGCTTTTTGAAGATGATCCCGACGACTTTTTTGAGCACTACTCTGGCTGTTCCCCACAGGTGATTTCTGAATGCATTGTGTCTGCGCAGTCTTTTGTTAGACAGGGAAACTTGAATTCACAATTTGTACAACCCATACTTTCAGCATGGTCTGGCATGATGCAATTAGCCCCAGCCAAACAAACCACTTCTGCCATCAGACACCAGCCTACCCAAATGTATGTTTCCCCATCACCCATACCAAACCCTGTTGCCACCCAGTATACATTGCTCCCAACCAAATATTCATATCCGGTCTCCTCTCCCTGTACCTATCCTGCATACAACTCCCCTACCTCTTCTCTGCCAAATCCCAACACTCCTTTCCTGTCTGCTGCACCCCCAACCTACAAAGCTTCAGCGACCAAGTCAAAGAAAAAACGAAAGTTCTTCCCGACCAAAACGATCCTGCCAGTAACCCAATCTGCCTCCACACCCACTAATCTGTCCCAGCCTGAAGCACCAGAGTTCCAGCCGGAGGTGCCAGCAATCCAACCTGAAGAGCCAGTACTAGCCTTCCAGCCTGATGTCCTGGTGCCAGCCCTCCAGCCTGATGTTCCAGCCTTCCAGCCTGATGTCCTAGCCTTCCAGTCTGATGTCCTAGCCTTCCAGCCTGACGTCCCAGCCTTCCAGTCTGATGTTCCGATGCCAGCCTTCCAGCCTGATGTTCCAGCCTTCCAGCCTGATGTTCCAGCCTTCCAGCCTGATGTTCCAGCCCTCAAGCCTGATGTCCCAGCCTTCCAGTCTGATGTCCTGGTGCCGGCCTTCCAGCCTGATGTCTCAGCTTCCCAGTCTGATGACCCGCTGCCAGTTTTCCAGTCTGATGACCCGCTGCCAGTTTTCCAGTCTGATGACCCGCTGCCAGTTTTCCAGTCTGATGACCCGCTGCCAGTTTTCCAGTCTGATGACCCGCTGCCAGTTTTCCAGTCTGATGACCCGCTGCCAGTTTTCCAGTCTGACCCGCTGCCAGTTTTCCAGTCTGATGACCCGCTGCCAGTTTTCCAGTCTGATGACCCGCTGCCAGTTTTCCAGTCTGATGACCCGCTGCCAGTTTTCCAGTCTGATGACCCGCTGCCAGTTTTCCAGTCTGATGACCCGCTGCCAGTTTTCCAGTCTGATGACCCGCTGCCAGTTTTCCAGTCTGATGACCCGCTGCCAGTTTTCCAGTCTGATGACCCGCTGCCAGTTTTCCAGTCTGATGACCCGCTGCCAGTTTTCCAGTCTGATGACCCGCTGCCAGTATTCCAGTCTGATGACCCGCTGCCAGCCTTCCATCCTGATGTGCCCGTGTCTGCTGCCCAGCCTGATGTGCCCGTGTCTGCTGCCCAGCCCAAAGTGTTCCTGTCTGCTGCCCAGCCCGAAGCGTTCCTGTCTGCTGCCCAGCCCGAAGTGTTCCTGTCTGCTGCCCAGCCCGAAGTGTTCCTGTCTGCTGCCCAGCCCGAAGTGTCCCTGTCTGCTGCCCAGCCCGAAGTGTTCCTGTCTGCTGCCCAGCCCGAAGTGTCCCTGTCTGCTGCCCAGCCTGATGTGCCTGTTCCTGCTGCCCAGCTTGATGTGCCTGTTCCTGCTGCCCAGCTTGATGTGCCTGTTCCTGCTGCCCAGCTTGATGTGCCTGTTCCTGCTGCCCAGCTTGATGTGCCTGTTCCTGCTGCCCAGCTTGATGTGCCTGTTCCTGCTGCCCAGCTTGATGTGCCCGTGCCTGCTGCCCAGCTTGATGTGCCCGTGCCTGCTGCCCAGCTTGATGTGCCCGTGCCTGCTGCCCAGCTTGATGTGCCTGTGCCCGCTGCCCAGCTTGATGTGCCCGCTGCCCAGCTTGATGTGCCCGTGCCCGCTGCCCAGCTTGATGTGCCCGCTGCCCAGCTTGATGTGCCCGCTGCCCAGCATGATGTGCCCGATGCCCAGCTTGATGTGCCCGTGCCCGCTGCCCAGCTTGATGTGCCTGTGCCCGCTGCCCAGCTTGATGTGCCCGCTGCCCAGCTTGATGTGCCCGCTGCCCAGCTTGATGTGCCCGTGCCCGCTGCCCAGCCTGAGGTGTTCCTGTCTGCTGCCCAGCCTGATGAGTTCCTGTCTGCTGCCCAGCCTGATGAGTTCCTGTCTGCTGCCCAGCCTGATGAGTTCCTGTCTGCTGCCCAGCCTGATGAGTTCCTGTCTGCTGCCCGGCCTGATGAGTTCCTGTCTGCTGCCCGGCCTGATGAGTTCCTGTCTGCTGCCCGGCCTGATGAGTTCCTGTCTGCTGCCCGGCCTGATGAGTTCCTGTCTGCTGCCCAGCCTGATGAGTTCCTGTCTGCTGCCCAGCCTGATGAGTTCCTGTCTGCTGCCCAGCCTGATGAGTTCCTGTCCGCTGCCCAGCCTGATGGGTTCCTGTCCGCTGCCCAGCCTGATGGGTTCCTGTCCGCTGCCCAGCCTGATGGGTTCCTGTCCGCTGCCCAGCCTGATGAGTTCCTGTCCGCTGCCCAGCCTGATGAGTTCCTGTCCGCTGCCCAGCCTGATGAGTTCCTGTCCGCTGCCCAGCCTGATGAGTTCCTGTCCGCTACCCAGCCTGATGACCCGGAGCCTGCTGCCCTGTCTGTTTTTATTTCCAGATCTAAACTTCCAGACCCTGGTGGTGGGGTACATGCCCCATTGTCGGACTCGGGTGGCACGCCTCCTAGTAGGTTAAGAGACTCTGGCCAGAGAGCGCAAGGAGGTCTGCCGTCACAGAGAAGACTTTTTTGGACTCTTCCACTTTTACACGCACTGCCAGATCTAGGACAGAATGGAGTGTCCAGAGGCCACTCCTTAGGGGGGGGAACTGTCAGGAACGGTGCTATTACTTGGATCGCCTGCTGGTGTCACTGTTTCCTTTGGCATCAAAGGGTGCAGTTCTGGTGGCCACCAGCAGGGGTCTCCCAGCCGATGGACATTGTCAGGAATGGTGTTATTACCTGGATCGCCTGGTGGTGTCACTATTTCCTTCGACACCAAAGGGTGCAGTTCTGGTGGCCACCAGCGGGGGTCTCCCAGCAGACGGACATGCCAGCAACCTAGCTGCACCTGTTGTGGATTTGCAGACTATATAAGCCTGTCCCTCACTGAAGCTCAGTGCTTCAGTATTCCTTTCTGTAGCCCTGTCTTGCCTGTCTGAAACCTGATCCTGATCCTGGACCTGAAACCTGTACCTGTACCTGTACCTGTAACCTGACCCATTATCTGCTTCCTGCCCTGTCCTGGATGTTGTCCCCCTTACCTGGTTCCTGAGACCCGTCCCCTGTCTCCTGCCTTGATGTTCCCTTGCTTCCTGTTTCCCCCTTGGTCTCTCCTCCCTGCCTTGTATATATATATATGTTCCATTGCTTTGAGGGTATTGTTAGCTAGTTAGTTAGATTAGGGCTTGGGGTTTGCTGTGTTATTTGTGTTCTTGCTTGTTTGTGGTTGCTGTGTTCACGTGTGTCTTTATTATTAATAAATATATCTTTATCACTACCTTTTGGAGCCTGATTCCTTTAGTGCAGCCCATCGATCTGTTCACCTGTGTTGGATGCCTGTGTTTAGGCTCCATCCCTAACAGCAGAGTTCAGGAATGCATTATGTACATAGTGCAGAACTACGCTACGTAGAGTTCAGAACTACGCTACGTAGAGTGCAGAGTTCAGAACTACGCTACGTAGAGTGCAGAGTTCAGGACTACGCTACGTAGAGTGCAGAGTTCAGGACTACGCTACGTAGAGTGCAGAGTTCAGAACTACGCTACGTAGAGTGCAGAGTTCAGAACTACGCTACGTAGAGTGCAGAGTTCAGGACTACGCTACGTAGAGTGCAGAACTACGCTACGTAGAGTGCAGAGTTCAGGACTACGCTACGTAGAGTGCAGAGTTCAGAACTACGCTACGTAGAGTGCAGAGTTCAGAACTATGCTACGTAGAGTGCAGAGTTCAGGAGTGCATTGCCTACAGAATGCAGAGTTCAGAGGTGCGTTACGTGCTTTTGGGATGGGCTATGTACAGAGTACAGGGTTTAGGGGTAGTGCAAGACCTCCTCTGTAACGCTAAACGGGTAACCTGTAGCTTGTGACCATTCCACAAGCGTGTGCAATTTTAAAGCATGAAATGTTTGGTATCTATTTACTCGGCGTAACATCATCTTTCACATTATAGAAAAAAAATTGGGCTAACTTTACTATTTATTTTTTATTTTTTATTCATTTACCACTTGCCGCCCCCCATATAGCAAAATGATGGCGGCAAAGTGGTTGCGATATCCTGACCGGACGTCATATGACGTCGCCAGGATATCAAGCCGCACGGGGGCGCGCATCACGGCGATCGTTGTTGCGGTGTGTCAGTCTGACACTCCGCAACACCAATGTAGGTAAAGAGTCTCTGACAGAGACTCTTTACCACGTGATCAGCCGTATCCAATCACGGCTGATCACAGTGTAAACAGGAAGAGCCGTTGATCGGCTTTTCCTCACTCGTGTCTGTCAGAAGCGAGTAGAGGAGAGCCGATCGGCTGCTCCTCTGACAGGGGGGTCTGTGCTGATTGATTATCAGCGCAGCCCCCCGAGGATGCCCACACTGGACCACCAAGGATGCCACCAGGACCACCAGGGGTGCCATCCACTAGTCGCCACCAGGTATGCCACTCATGGCCACCAGGGATAACAATCAGTGCCCACAATGGATGCCAATCAGTGCCCACAATGGATGCCAATCAGTGCCCACAATGGATGTCAATCAGTGCCCACAGTGGATGTCTGCCAATCAGTGATGCCCATCAGTACCATCCATTAGTGTACATCAGTGCCACCTATCAGTACCCATCCATGCCCATCTGTGCCACCTATCAGTGCCCATCTGTACCATCTATCAGTGCCGCCTATGTGTACCCATCAGTGCTGCATATCAGTGCCACCTATCAGTGCCCCATCAGTGCTGCATATTAGTGCCCATCATCAGTGCCACCTCATCGGTGCCCATCAGTGCCGCCTTATCAGTGCCCGTCAGTGCAGCCCCATCAGTGCCCATCAGTGAAGGAGAAAACTTACTTATTTACAAAGTTTTGTAACAGAAACAAAAACAATTATTTTTTTCAAAATTTTTGGTCTTTTTTTTTATTTGTTTGGCAGAAAATAAAAACCGCAGAGATGATCAAATACCACCAAAAGAAAGCTCTATTTGTGGGGAAAAGTGATAAAAATGTAATTTGGGTACAGTGTAGCATGACCGCGCAATTGTCATTCAAAGTGCGACAGCGCTGAAAGCTGAAAATTGCTCTGGGCAGGAAGGTGTATAAGTGCCCCCCCCCCCCCCCCCCGTATTGAAGTGGTGAAAGTGTATTTTTTTCCCCAGAAAATGTGTTTGAAAGATCGCTGCGCAAATACTGCGTGACAGTCATTTTCTAGCAAAAAATGTCAGAAAAAGGTCTGGTCTTAAAGTGGTTAAACCAGAGTTTAGTGTTCATTTTTATATTTTTTGTAATGCATTCAGTCCTTTAATATAAACAATGTACAGTATCTGTTAAAATAAATTGCTGATTGTAAAAAATGTTGATGACGTACTTTTAAGAAAACGGTTGGTAAAAGCCAACATTGTTGGTGAAAACATGTAGATTGTATGAAACCAATAGAAAAGCCACAACTTCCTCTCTAAACTTTGTAATCTCTAATTATATATATTTTCTCTTTGATTTATTACATCTGCAAGTTTGCCACTTCCTAATGGTGATGCGCTCCTTTATCGTAGGCTCAGTTACAATGGTCAGTCCCCAGAAAGGATAGTTAGTTGATTTTATCAGAAGGCTTACAGTTAGTGTGACCACATTTCCAAACTGCCATTCAGGGACCTTTAGAAGTCAAGAATCCTCCACCCCCCCCCTTAAATCACAGTGCCACCCCTCTTACCTTGTACTGCCAGGAGGATGCTGGGAAGAAGAAAGTGCTGTGTCTGGAGGAGGACCAGAGGTGGGCTAGAGTCAGCTTCTGAAGACTACTGAATACCAAGGCTGGGAAGATGGAGATGACTGCGCATGAAGAAGTGCAGGATCTGGAGGAGGAGTTTTGTCCTCTCTGTTGCTGACTGCTGAGACAAGGTGTGAGTGGGAGGCAGGGGAGGAAGATCCAGCACACAGCCTCAGCTCTGTTCCTGATCCTTTTCATCACTGTTTTACAAGGGGTGTACAGGACAGATGGCGGCTAATAAACAGGTACAACTTATGTAGGAGGATTTGTTTCATCTCTGAGTATCACCTGAGGCCAGTCATTTCTCTGGGTGTATGTAAGGGTTTACAACCATTTTAAAATACACTATATTGTCAAAAGTATTGGAACGCCTGCCTTTACACACACACATGAACTTTAACCACTTTCAGACCGGACCATTTTGCTGGCTTAAGACCAGACCACTTTTTGCGATTCGGCACTGCGTCGCTTTAACTGACAATTGCGCGGTTGTGCGACGTGGCACCCAAAAAAAATTGACGTCCTTTTTTTCCCACAAATAGAGCTTTCTTTTGGTGGTATTTGATCGCCCCTGCGGTTTTTATTTTTTGCGCTATAAACAAAAATACCCTACACCAATCACTTTGAAGGGATTTCCTCTTACTTCCTGGTGTGCTTTTGAAATGTTACATACCTGTATGCAGAGCATGAGATGATGAGGGTGTCCAGTTCTCTTTCAATTTCTCTTACAGAGTGTCATATTAGCTTTCTGTCCTCTTTACCTCCTGCAGTACATAAGGTTGCTATCAGGGCCAGGACAAGGGGTGGACAGGAAGGGGGCGGCTGCCATGGGCACAATCGCAGGCATGGCAGGACTAGTTACAGTGGTATCAATTCTAACCCTAAGAAAAGTGGGGGCACAGTTTGGCATCTGGGCGCTGGATGACCTTGTCCCAACACTGGTTGCTACTGAAGGACCTTGCTTGGCAATCTGCCCTCCTGTACCTGCTTGTGTTTTTTTTTTGTTGTATCCTGCACCGTCATCCTGCTACCCACCTGTGTTTAAATACTGCAATAAATCTATAAATCTTCAAAAAGACACCTCTCTTAGACTGATTTTTATTGGTGCACTCTGGAGCCAGTTCCTCAGCTGGCAGCCTCTGAACAGGTAAGGAAGGAAGTTATTTCCAGCGGGCCCTCTAGGTGTTAACGCTGCACCCCTTTAGTGCCAACTGGTCACCATTACTATAATTCTTAGTAATACATTTTCTCTTATATGCTGGGTGTCACATGTACCTCTCCAAAGATAGGTATGCCACCCCCCAACAGGGCTTTCCAACCACGCAGCTAGCAAGGAGATGGTTGCTTTGACAGATGGCACTTTTCTCCATCTCCAAGCACTTTCCCACTTTCCTGGAACATTTTAGCTATCAAGCCCCCTCTCCCCTTGCATTCCTTGTGGGACACTTGTCTTGGGCAAGTGCCTGGAGACAGAGAATAGTGTTGTCTGTCAAAGCAGCCATCTCCTTGCTAGCGCCAACCTCACAGCACATAGGAACATGGGACAAGTTGGCACATGTACTTTGTCCCCTGGGGAGCATAACTTATTACTAAATATGAAAGTGAGACTTCTTCTTTAACCACTTGCTTACTGGGCACTTAAACACCCTTCCTGCCCAGACCAATTTTCAGCTTTCGGTGCTCTCACATTTTGAATGACAATTACTCAGTCATGCAACACTGTACCCAAATTAATTTTTTGTCCTTTTTTTCCCACAAATAGAGCTTTCTTTTGGTGGTATTTGATCACCTCTGGGGTTTTTTATTTTTTTGCGCTATAATTGAAAAAAGACCGAAAATTTTGAAAAAAAACAAATTTTTCTTTGTTTCTGTGATAAAAATTTAGCAAATTTATTAATTTTTCTTCATAAATTTTGACCACAATTTATACTGCCACATGTCTTGGGTAAAAATAACCCAAATTAGTGGAAATTATTTGGTCTTTGTGAAAGTTAGAGAGTCTACAAACTGTGGTGCAAATTATACAAAATTGATCACATCTGATGTACTGGTGACCGATCTCATTTCTTGTGACCCGAACAAGCCAGGAAAGTACAAATACCCCCCAAATGACCCCTTTTTTGAAAGTAGACATTCCAAGGTATTTAGTAAGAGGCATGGTGAGCTTTTTGATGTTGTCATTTTTTTCCCACAATTCTTTGCAAAATGAATTATTTTTTTATTTTTTTATTTTTTTCCACAAAATTGTCATTGTAATAGGTTATTTCTCTCACATGGCATGCGTATACCACAAATGACACCCCAAAATAAATTCTGCTACTCCTCCTAAGTATTACGATACCACATGTGTGGGACTTTTACACAGCCTGGCCACTTAGAGAGGCCCAACATGCAGGGAGCGCCATCACGTGTTCTAGGAGCATAAATTACACATCTAACTTGTTGACTACCTAATACACTTTTGAAGGCCCTGGAGCACCAGGACAATGACATGTGACACTGACGTGGCACTGATGACAGGTGGCACTGATGACACGTGACACTGATGTGGCACTGATGACAGATGGCACTAATACGGGGCACTGATGACACGTGACACTGATGACAGATGGCACTAATACGGGGGCACTGATGACACGTGACACTGACAGATGGCACTAATATGTGGCACTGCTGACAGATGGAACTTATACGTGGCACTGATATCATGTGGCACTGATGAGAGATGGCACTAATACGTGGCACTGATGACAGATGACACCGATACGTGGCATTGATGACACGTGCCACTGATAACAGATGGCACGTGACACTGACAGGTGGCACTTTTGACAGATGGCACTGATACGTGGCACTGATGACACGTGGCACTGATATGGCACTGATGACAGATGGCACTGACGTGGCACTGATGACAGATGGCACTGACATGGCACTGATGACAGATGGCACTGACGTGGCACTGGGGACAGGTGGCACTGGCAGATGGCACAGATGGCACTGGGGGCAGGTGGTACTGGGGACAGGTGGCACTCTGGGGACTGGTGGTACTGGGGACAGGTGGCTGATGGTACTGGGGACTGGTGGTACTGGGGACTGGTGGCTGATGGTATGGGGGACTGGTGGTACTGGGGACAGGTGGCTGATGGTACTGGGGACTGGTGGTACTGGGGACTGGTGGCTGATGGTATGGGGGACTGGTGGTACTGGGGACTGGTGGTACTGGGGACTGGTGGTACTGGGGACAGGTGGCTGATGGTACTGGGGACTGGTGGTACTGGGGACTGGTGGCTGATGGCACTCTGGGGACAGGTGGCTGATGGCACTCTGGGAACAGGTGGCAGCGGGACAGATCGCTTTATTTTTCTTTTTTTTTTTTTTTTTCTTTTTTTTACTTACGGCGCCGGCGCCGTTCCTCTCTCACTCCTCACACGCTGTCTGTGTGAGGAGGCAGAGCGGCGCTGACAGATGATCTCATATGTTTGCATATGCAAACATATGAGATCATCTCTCATTGGACAGCTGGATCTCGCTGTAAACGGCCGCTGTGATTGGCCGTTTACAGCGATCTGTGACCGGCTGTGTCCGACGGACACGGCCAGCACAGAACTTCCCCGATGCGCGCTCTCAGGAGCGCGCATTAGGGAAGTAAACAGGAGGACGTCCAGGGACGTCCTCCCAGCAGAGAGCGTCCGCGCTGCAGCCGTCTTTCGGCTATAGCGCGGGCGCGAAGTGGTTAACCAATCAATCTGCTATAGGCCAGGCAGGGGTTTCACTGTTCTGCGTGGACGTCATATGATGTCCTTCACAACGGCTGCTCGTGTGCCCCCCCCCCCCATTGGTGACATCCGTGGTGGGATACTGTCATCAGACTCACTGCATCACCGATCATGTTAAAGAGTCTATGACGTAGGTTCTTTACCATGTGATCAGCTGTGTCCAATCACATCGGATCACAATGTATATTGGAAATGCTGATTATCTGCATTCCTCTCCTCTCCTTTATCGGCTTTCCTTACAGTGATCAGTGATGCCCATCAGTGATGCCTGTGAGTGCTCAGCAGTGATGCCCACCGATGCCCATCAGTGATGCCTTTCAGTGGCCATCAGTGATGTCTGTCATTGCTCACCAGTAATGCCCACCAGTGATGTCCACAAGTGCCCATCAGTGATGCCTTTTAGTGTCCATCAGTGATGCCTGTCATTGCTCACCAGTGATGCCCACCAGTGATGTCCACAAGTGCCCATCAGTGATGCAAATCACTGATGCCTGTCAGTACCCATCAGTGCCATCTACCAGTGCCCATCAGTGCAGCCGATCAGTGCCTCCTATCAGTTCCCATCAGTGCCACCTATTAGTGCCCATCTGTGCTGCATATTAGCACCTCCTCATCGGTACCCATCAGTGCAGCCTCATCAGTGCCCATCGGTGCTGCCTATCCATGCCCTTCAGTGCTGCCTACCAGTGCCCATCAGTGCCACCTATTAGTGCCCATCAGTGCTGCCCATCAGTGCTGCCTACCAGTGCCCATCAGTGCCACCTATTAGTGCCCATAAGTGCTGCCCATCAGTGCTGCCTCATCAGTACCCATCAGTGCTGCCTACCAGTGCCCATCAGTGGCACCTATTAGTGCCCATCAGTGCTGCATATTAGCACCTCCTCATCAGTGCCCATCAGTGCTGCCTCATCAGTGCCCATCAGTGCAGCCTATCAGTGCCCATCAGTGTAGGCTCATCAGTGCACATCAGTGAAGGAGAAAAATAGCTTATTTTCATTATTTTTAAAAAATTTTACATTTTTGGCTTTTTTTTTCGTTTGTTTAGTAAAAAATAAAAACCCCACCGGTTTAATAAATACTACCAAAAGAAAGCTCCATGTGTCTCAAAAAATGATTCATTAGTTTGGGTACAGTGCTGCAAGGCCGCACAATTGTCACTGAAAGTGCAACAGCGCTGAAAGCTGAAAATTGGCCTGGGCAGGAAGGGGGTAAAAGTGCCCAGTACTGAAGTGGTTAAATCACTTTTAATGCTCAGTTCCTGACGGTATAATGTAAAATATTTTTTTTGTGTGTATTTAAGTTCAGGTTTGAGTGCATTTAATGTATCAGAATCAACTGAGGCACTGGCTATTGATTCAGATTTAATTCCATATTATTATCAGGAAACTCAATAGTCTTAATTAGATGAAAGGGACAAGTTTGGACTTGTTCACGTTTTATTTTGCCATGAACTCATAGCACAATAAGAAACAAAGGGACCAGGAAATCCTATGTACTAAATAAATAATAGTAAAATATTTACCACAGAGGGCGGCTCTGTAACTTAAGTTGTTACGATTGGCCTCAGGATGTAAAGGAGCGATTAGTATGGCCCTGGCTACCACCTTAAAGTGGAACTTCGCTCTCCCAATCAACATTGATTATTTTTAATCCTCATGCTGCTAGCATTAGATAGGGAAGTGTATTATACCTACTTGTTTTAAACTTTTTTAATACATTTCTTCAGTTACTTCCTGGTTTCTTACCCAAGCAGACATCCCAGAAGTCTACAGGTAGGGAGGAGGATGGGTTTTTTCAGCTAGGTACAGTCTCTCCTGCCTACATGCTTAAGCTAAGGGCAGATGGATTCCATGGGTTAATTGCCACATGAATCATTTACCCTTTTTCAAGATGGCCACCGCCAGAAATGCTAAATTTATGTTTTTCAAAGGGATTTCTCAACTAAATACACTCACCGGCCACTTGCTAGTACCAGGTTGGACCCAGTTTTGCCTTCAGAAATGCCTTCATTCTTCATGGCATAGATACAAGGTGAAACATTTTCCAGAGATTTTGGTCCATAATGATATGATAGCATCACGCAGTTGCTGCAGATTTGTCGGCTGCACATCCATGATGCCAATCTCCCATTCCACCACATTCCAAAGCTGCTCTATTGGATTGAGATATGGTGACAGTGGAGGCCATTGGAGTACAATGACCTCATAGTCGATGTGACAGGAGTCACTTCGGGTGGGGGGCCCGTGGAACCCAGCTTCCCTCAAAAAAGGTTGGGAAACCCTTGCTTCAGCTCCCCGTGCCCCTCTTATGTGTAAGTGACCCTGTGTCTATTAGGGGCACAGGGTGACCAACAAAATGATGGATAACTACTTAATGGACACTGAGAATGTGGTTTGGATTACTTCAAATGGGACATGGTATGAGCTTTGCCTCATAGCCTGTTGTAGACTGTTGCCATGCCGTCTGCAATTCCTGATCAACCACTTACGGACCGCCCGTCGTCGTTTTACGTCGCTACTTTGAAGAGGAATATTGTTGTTATGGTAGCAGCTAGCTACCATAACCCCGGTATCCTCTTCTTCAGCGGGTGGTCCGCTTTAAGATAAAAGTGGTCTGTGCGATGGATTCGCCGCAAGATCACTTTTATCGGCCCCGCCTCCCGCCGCGCTCCTGTGCCCTCCGGCGCTTTCCGGAGCTGTCGGTAGCGGCGGAGGCAATTGGGTCCTGTGTCCTGTTAGGCATGGAGACGAGTGAGGGGAAGATGGCCCCCACCCGTCTCCATATCATTGCAGGGTGGAAGCAACGTCAAAACGTCGCTTCCGCTCATAGCTCTTAAAGTGGTTGTAAACCCTTTGGGACCACTTTAACCTACAGGTAAGCCTAGATTAAGGCTTACCTGTAGGTGCAAGAAATATCTGCTTAACCACTTAAGCCCCGGACCAATTTGCAGCCAAAGGACCAAGCCCCTTTTTGCGATTTGGCACTGCGTTGCTTTAACTGACAATTGCGCGGTCGTGCGACGTGGCTCCCAAACAAAATTGGCGTCCTTTTTTTCCCACAAATCAGCGATTTTTATTGTGACTGCGACATTATGGCGGACACATCGGACATTTTTTTTGACACATTTTTGGGACCATTGTCATTCATACAGCAATCAGTGCTATTTAAATGCACTGATTCCTGTGTAAATGACACTGGCAGTGAAGGAGTTAACCACTAGGGGGCGGGGAGGGGTTACGTGAGCCCTGTGTGTGTTTTTTTTTTACTGTAGGGGGGCGTGGCTTTGCGTCTGACGTCACTTATCGGCTTTCCCGATGACAGGGAACAGACGATCAGTGACAGGCTCAGTAGGAAGCACGGGAAGAGGTTTGTTTACACATACCTCTCCCCGTTCTTCAGCTCTGTGACCCGATCGCGGGACACCAGCGGCGATCGGGTCTGCTGGTCCCGCGGCCGCGGAGCTCAGGACCGGGTCGCCAGCCCGCTGCCGGCGGCGCACGCGCGACCCACGGCTGGGCTCTTAAAGGGCCATGTACAGGTACGTGGTTGTGCCCAGCCGTGCCATTCTACCGACGTATATCGGCGTGAGGCAGTCCTTAAGCGGTTAACCACTTCAGCCCCGGACCAATTGGCAGCCAAAGGACCAGGCCCCTTTTTGCAATTCGGCACTGCGTCGCTTTAACTAACAATTGCGCAGTCATGCGACGTGGCTCCAAAACAAAATTGGCGTCCTTTTTTTCCCACAAATAGAGCTTTCTTTTGGTGGTATTTGATCGCCCCTGCGGTTTTTATTTTTTGCGCTATAAACAAAAATAGAGCGACAATTTTGAAAAAAATGCAATATTTTTTACTTTTTGCTATAATAAATATCCCCAAAAAAATATATAAAAAAACATTTTTTTTCCTCAGTTTAGGCCGATACGTATTCTTCTACATATTTTTGGTAAAAAAAATCGCAATTAGCGATTATTGATTAGTTTGCGCAAAAGTTATAGCGTTTACAAAATAGGGGATAGTTTTATAGCATTTTTAATAATATTTTTTTTTTATTAGTAATGGCGGCGATCAGCGATTTTTATTGTGACTGCGACATTTTGGCGGACACATCGGACATTTTTGACACATTTTTGGTACATTTGTCATTTATACAGAAATCAGTGCTATTTAAATAGCACGGATTCCTATGTAAATGACAGTTGTAGTTAGGGGGTTAACCACTAGGGGGCGGGGAGGAGTCAGTGTGACGTGTTGTGTTTTTTTTTACAGTAGGGGGGCGTGGCTGTACGGCTGACGTCATTGATCGGCGTTCCCGATGACAGGGAACCGCCGATCACTGACAGTCAGTGTAGGAAGCGCGGGGAGAGGTTTGTTTACATAGACCTCTCCCCGTTCTTCAGCTCCGTAACCCGATCGCGGGATACCAGCGGCGATCGGGTCCGCTGGTCCCGCGGCCGGGGTCACGGAGCTCCCGACCGGGTCGCGAGCGCGCCGCTAGCGGCGCACGCGCGACCCACGGGCAGGCACATGCACGATCACGTACAGGTACGTGATTCTGCCTGCCCGTGCCATTCTGCTGACGTATATATGCAGTGGCCGGTCGGGAAGCGGTTAAAGGGACATTTATTTTTTTTCAAATTATAATACATTTTTTTTATTTTATTTTTTTATTGCATTTTAGTGTAAATATGAGATCTGAGGTCTTTTTGACCCCAGGTCTCAGATTTAAGAGGTCCTTTCATGCTTTTTTTTCTATTACAAGGGATATTTACATTCCTTGTAATAGGAATAAATATGACACAATTTATTTGTTTTAAAATAACATTTAAAAAAAAAAAATAAAAGGTAAAATAAATAAGAAAAAATGTAATAAAATGTAAACGTGCCCTGTCCTGCTGAGCTCGTGTGCAGAAGCGAACGCATACGTGAGTAGCGCCCGCATATGAAAACGGTGTTCAAACCACACATGTGAGGTATCGCCACGATCGTTAGAGCGAGAGCAATAATTCTAGCCCTAGACCTCCTCTGTAACTCAAAACATGCAACCTGTTGTACGATCGGCTATAACATCTGATCTCTGATGTTCAGACTGGAGGAGGCTGTATACTGACGGAAGCACTCAAGCGGAGTGTGAGAAGCGGTTCCGTTATAGTCAAGAAACCAGTGGTGAGATGATTGGAGCTTTGTGACATGGTGCATTATCCTGCTGGAAGGAGCCATCAGAAGATAGGAACACTGTAGTCATAGGGGACATATAGGGATGGACATGATTAGCAACAATAATCAGGTAGGCTGTGGTGTTTAAACGATGCTCAATTTTTTACTAAGGGGCCCAAAGTGTGCCAAGAAAATATCTCCCCCACCATTGCACCACCAGCCTGAACTGCTGATACAAGGCAGGATGGATCCATGGCTTTCATGTTGTTTAGACCAAACTCAGACCCGACCATCTGAATGTCGCAGCTGAAATCGCGACACTTATCAGACCAGGCAACGTTTTTCCAATCTTCTACTGTCCAATTTCGGTGATCCTGTGCGAATTGTAGCCTCAGTTTCCTGTTCTTAGCTGACAGTAGTGGCACCCGGTGGGGTCTTCTGCTGCTGAAGCCCATCTGCTTCAAGGTTCGTTGTGTTGTGCGTTCAGAGATGGTATTCTGCATACCTTGGTTGTAACGATTATTTGAGTTATGCGGCGTACACACGGTCGGAATTTCCGATGAAAACAGTCCGATGGGAGCTTCTCATCGGATTTTCCGAAGGTGTGTATGTCCAACGGTCTTTTTCTGTCGGAATTTCCAAACGTCAGAGTTTTTTCCGATGAGAATTCCGATCGTGTGTACGCGGCATTACTGTTGCCTTTCTATCATCTCAAACCAGTCTGCCCATTCTCCTTTGACCTCAACAAGGCATTTTCCTCCACACAACTGCCGCTCACTGGATATTTTCTCGTTTTCGGACCATTCTCTGTAAACCCGAGAGATGGTTGTGTGTAAAAATCCCAGTAGTTTTTGAAATACTCAGACCAGCCCGTCTGGCACCAATAACCATGCCACGTTCAAAGTCACTTAAATTCCCTTTCTTCTCCATTCTGATGCTTGGTTTGAAATCCAGGAAGTCGTCTTTACCACGTCTAGAGGCCTAAATGCATTGAGTTGCTGCCATGTGATTGGCTAATTAGCAATTTGTGTTACCAAGCAATTGAACAGGCGTACCTAATAAAGCGGGGTGAGTGTAAAGCATGGAGACATGGATGAATGGGGGAGTTTGCTTGAACAATTAAAAAATGTGTTTTTGGTTTGTGTTGCTCAGATGCAGTGAAGATCCGCTTTAAAATTAGGAACAAACCATTCATTATTTTGAGAATTTGTCTTGGAATGGGACAGACAGTACCTCCCGACAGTTCCTCATTTGGAGGGAAGGTCCCTCTTGTGGAACCAAATCCCTCTGTCCTTCATTTCTCTGCAGAGGTTCCTCTTTTTGCTCTGGTGTATAAAGAAATTTACTTTTTAACTGCCAGCTTTGTTTATATTGCACTTAACTACTCAACCGTTCTTCAGATGACTGCACTGGTTGGTTTTAAAAGCTAATATTAAAATGCAGTCAGTTGGTTTAAAGCCGTATTAAACCCAAAAGCAAACATTTATTATATTGCAGCTTACCAAGTCTTATGCCACGTACACACGGTCGGAAATTCCGACCACAAAATCCGTCTGATTTTTTCCGACGGATTTTGTCCGACACTGGTGTTGCATACACACGGTCGGACAAAGTTGTCGGAAAATCCGATCATCCTGAACGTGGTGACGTTCGTTGCGTACGACGGGACTACGTAGAGGCTAGTAGCCAATAGCTTTGGTCTTGTAATGTGATCTGAGCATGCGTGGCACTTTGTCCGTCGGAATTCGCTACACACGATCGGAAAAAGTCCGATAGGACTTTGTTGTCGGAAAATTTGAGAGCAGGATCTCAAACTTTTTCCGTCGGAAACTCCGACGGAAAAAGTCCAATGGAGCCTACACATGGGCAGAATTTCCGACAACATGGTCCGATAGGACATTTTCCATCGGAAAATCCGACCGTGTGTACGGGGCATTAGATGTGATGGCTGCATTTGATTTATTTTTAGTCTTTCTTTCCTTTATTTTCACCTGGTGATCCAGCCAGTGAGTCTTTTGTTTTTCAGCTCTCCTGCAGATGTAAGCCCCCGTACACACGGTTGGAAATTCCGACCACAAAATCCGTCTGATTTTTTCCGACGGATTTTGTCCGACACTGGTGTTGCATACACACAGTCGGACAAAGTTATCGGAAAATCCGATCATTCTGGTGACGTTTGTTGCGTACGACGGAACTACGTAGAGGCTATTAGCCAATAGCTTTGGTCTCGTAATTTGATCTGAGCATGCGTGGCACATTGTCTGTCAGAATTCTCTACACACGATCAGAAAAAGTCTGATCGGATTTTGTTGTTGGAAAATTTGAGAGCAGGATCTCAATTTTTTTCCGTCGGAAATTCCAACGAAAAAAGTCCGATAGAGCCCACACACGATCGGATTTTCTGACAACATGGTCCGATCGGACATTTTCCGTCGGAATTTCTGACCGTGTGTAAGGGGCATAACAGTTAGAGGGATGAGACAAACCATTTACCACTGACAGGGGTGCATACAATGGTGAGCTTTTATTCAATTATGTAAAACCTTTAATGTAAAATGAACTCAACTGTTGCTGTAACTGCTTTAAAAGTATGAGCTGGAGTTTGGCTTCAATTTGTTAGTGTATCTAAATCTGCCAAAACATCCAACACTCACCTCCGCCCAGATTGACAATGACACTGTCTGCTGTGCCCCCTGTGTTCCTTCATCCAGAGTCTAGGCACTATAATACAGGAGGTGTGTTACTGGCCAGATCACCAGGTGAAAACAGAGAGAGAAAAAGCCTAAAACAGAAAAGGAATGCAGCCACCACATCTAGGGACTGGTAAACTGCAATGTAATACATTTTTGATTTTGGGTTTAATACCCCTTTAAGTGAGAATTCTCGAAACAGGTAATTTTCAAAGACTATGGACGTGATACACGAGATAGTTGGAGATTACACAAGAGTTGGTCAGAGACTGAGGACATGATACAAGTGATGATCAGAAACTGCAGACGTGATATAAGCAGTGGCGGTGCGTCCATAAAGGGCGCAGGAGCGCCGCCCCTTTCTCCTGCACCGCTCTATCACCAATAGATAGAGTCATGCATTGCATGACTCTATCTATTGTTGCCACTGCCGCTCAATATTTAGGTGTCCGGCCCCTTGTCGGGCGCCGGGCATCTGAATTACAGCGGCTGGTGTGTTTTCGGAAGTGCCTGATTAGAGCTGTCGGCTCTAATAGGTGTCCTGATTAGAGCGGTGTGCTCTAATAGGCTTCCAAATTGGTAAACAGCGGGCGCACTGCTGTGCGTTCGCTGTTTACACAGTGTTGTGTTAGAGAAGCGAATACATCACTTCCCTAACACTGACCCGCCTCTCAGCCAATCAGGTGCACCAGGTCTGGTTACCCTGTCACCTGATTGGCTGAAGCGACAGGCGCTGTGATTGGACGCCTATCAGGCTTCCAGTCATAGCTGAGATGACAGACAGAGGACGGAAAAAGACATGGAGGACTCAGAGCATGGAGGACAGTGCCAAGACCGGTAAGTGCCAGGCGGGGGGGGGGGGGGGTTACACACTGGCAGCATTTGATGGGGAACAGTAGCAGCAATTGATGGGACACACTGGTGGCAATTGATGGGGCACACTGGCAACATTTGATGGGGCACACTGGCGGCAATTGATTGGGCACACTGTCAGCAGTTGATGGGCACACTGGCAGCAATTGATTGGGCATAGTGGTATCAATTGATTGGGCACACTGGCAGCAATTGATGGGGCACACTGGCAGCAATTGTTTGGGCAAACTGGCAGCATTTGATGGGGCACACTGGCGGAAATTGATTGGGCACACTGGCGGCAATTGATGGGGCACACTGGCAGCATTTGATTGGGCACACTGGTGGAAATTGATTGGGCATAGTGATGGCAATTGATGGGCACAGTGGCGGCAATTGATGGGCACACTGGCAGCAATTGATGGGTACAGTAGCTGTGTTTGATGGCACAGTGGCAGCAATTTATGGGTACAGTGGCTGCGCTTGATAGGCACAGTGGCTGCACTTGGGGTTTTTTTTTTCAGTTTGTTTGCGCCCCCCCCCCCCCCCCAAAATTTTTGAGCACCAGCCACCACTGGGTATAAGAGATGGTCTGAGATTGTGGACATGATACAAGAGATGGTCAGAGACTGTGGACATGATACAAGAGATGGTCAGAGACTGTGGACTGTGGTCTAAGTGCCCCCTTCATCAGGGCTTGACTGTCAACAAAGTGAACAAACCAGAAGTGAGCTGGACCTACAGTGGTATTTTTTCCAATGTGCGCTTCAAATTCAACTCTTACATCACACTACAAGCCAAGGAGACTGTGGGGATCCTCTGGGGCGTAGAAGCTGCCTACCCATAAACCAGATCATTTACCCCAATATCAATACCTTATGATAACAGTACCAGTAAAATAAACCTACTATGGGTCCAGCGTTATCTTTCCACTTTCCTCAAATGATACAAGAGATGGTCAGAGACTGCAGACATTGTACAGAAGATTGCCAGAGACTTTAGGCATGATACAAGAGTTGGTCAGAGACTGCAGGCGTGAAACAAGAGATGGTCAAAGACTGTAGACATGATACAAGAGATGGTCATAGACTGCAGACATGATACAAGAGATGGTCAGAGACTGCAGACATGATACAAGTGATGGTCAGAGACTGCAGACATGATACAAGAGATGGTCAGAGACTGCAGACATGATACAAGAGATGGTCAGAAATTGCAGACACGATACAAGAGATGTCAGAGACTGCAGACATGATACAAGAGATGGTCAGAGACTGCAGACATGATACAAGAGATGGTCAGAGACTGCAGACACAATACAAGAGATGGTCAGAGACTGCAGACATGATACAAGAGATGGTCAGAGACTGCAGACATGATACAAGAGATGGTCAGAGACTGCAGACATGATACAAGAGATGGTCAGAGACTGCAGACATGATACAAGAGATGGTCAGAGACTGCAGACATGATACAAGAGATGGTCAGAGACTGCAGACATGATACAAGAGATGGTCAGAGACTGCAGACATGATACAAGAGATGGTCAGAGACTGCAGACATGATACAAGAGATGGTCAGAGACTGCAGACATGATACAAGAGATGGTCAGAGACAGCAGACATGATACAAGAGATGGTCAGAGACAGCAGACATGATACAAGAGATGGTCAGAGACAGCAGACATGATACAAGAGATCAGTGACGGGACAAGGTCATCTGGTGCCCAGGGTGAAGATAGCAAGGGCCACACAAAATGTGCCAAAGGGCTGCAGGTTGAGCAATATTTTTAAGGTTGTATCTATAATAATATCAATTGTGACGTTATACCTGGAACATCCCTCTTAGAGGGAAACACCAAACCTCAACAATTTCAGATTATGAGACCTTTTGGTTTCTTCTTCTCCCCACCTCTTGACATTTGTGGTTCAGTTCAGCAAGATAACTGTATGGGGAAGGAGAGCAGGTGATGTTGAGATGAGTCAATAAACTCTTTCCAGTTCACAAAAACATTAAACTGTCTCTTTTTTTCCCTGTTGTTTGGTTGTCTGTACATCTGAAAGGAGTCCCTGCATAGAAAAAAAGACTGTGTGCTTTCCCTATGAGCAGTCATTTTTATCTAAAGCTTAACTCTAGGAAGATATAACAAGCATAGCTTAATGCAACTTTATATTAATTAGTACAAAAAAAAAACACAAGTGCCTTTTTTTGTTAATGTAAGCAGTGTAAGTATCTGAATTTGACTTGGTATCAGCTTCTTAACCGCTCATTTTTTGCAATACGCCATTGCGTTACTTTAACTGACAATTGCGCGGTCGTGCGGCGCTGTACCCAAATAAAATTGATGTCCTTTTTTCCCACCAATAGACCCTTTGGTGGTATTTGATCACCTCTGTGGTTTTTATTTTTTGCGCTATAAAAAAAAACTAGAGTGACAATTTTGAAAAAAAAAATAATATTTTTTACTTTCTGCTATAAAACATATCCAGTAAAAAAATGGCCAATATGTATTCTGCTACATATTTTAGGGAAAAAATCCCAATAAGCTTATTTTGATTGGTTTGCCCAAAAGTTATCGTGTCTACAAACTATTGGATATTTTTATGACATTTTTATTTTAATAGTAAGTAATAATTAATGGCGGCGATCAGCGATTTTTAGTGGGACTGCCACATTGCGGTGGACAAATCGGACACCTAACTGACACTTTTGACACTTTTTCGGGAACCAGTAACATTATTACAGTGATCAGTGCTAAAAATATGAACTGTTATTGTACTAATGACACTGACAGGGAAAGGGTTAACATCAGGGGAGATGGACAAATAAAAATAAAAAAAAAAACTCAATTTTTTACTTTCTGCTTTAAAACATTTTCAATAAAAAAAAAAATATCAAATTTCTTTATCAATTTAGGCCAATATGGTACATATTTTTAGTAAAATAAATCCCAATAGGTGTATATTGATTTTATTTATGCAGTATTTGTGGATATTTTTTTACTAGCAGCGGCGATCATCGATTTATAGTGGGACTGCGATATTGTGACGGACAAATCAGACACCTAATTGACACATTTGACCAATGGCTGGTGCTAAAAATTTGGGGGGGGGGGGCAAACTAATATCACCCCCCGGGAGAGACGGACAGCGGCGATCACCCATAAACACACCCCCCCGCTGGAGACAAACAACGGCGATGACCCGCCACTGCCCCCGTGGGAGATGAATGGCGGTGATCCTAACAATCCCTGGCCAATAAGGGCTTCCTGATTGGCTGGGAGGAGGATCAGTGTGGCAATAGCAAATATTAATTCGCTATTATCACACAAGTGAGGAGCCCACCCTTTTTTGAAGCCTCCGGCTCTAATCACATGCTTAAAAAAAAACAATCCCTTCCAGTGGAATCCATGGTCCGGCATCCTGCATGTAGACTAGGTGGCCAGAAGCATGTATGAGGGTGCGGCACCCCTTATGGAACGGCCGTCACTGCTTGACACTTTTTGGGGACCAGTGACACTAATACAGTGCTAAAAAAAATATGCACTGTCACTGAACTAATAACACTGGCTGGAAAGGGGTTAACAGCAGGGGTGATCAAAGGGTTAACTGTGTGCCTAGCCAGTGCTGACTCACTGTGGAGAAGGTGATTTGACTAGGGGAAGGCAAGGATCAACACCTTCCCTTCTGGCAGAATGGCAATCTGCCTTGTTTACATAGGCTGATTGCCGTTCTGCCAGTGTACTGTGTAATCGGCGGGTGCCGAAGGAAATAGAGTCCGCAGTACCCGCTGCTGGGCTCCCGCTGTATGTGATCACATGGGGTCCCAATCCTGGAAGTGTACTAGGTACGTGATCTGGCACAGAGCAGCCGCCCTGCCGCAGTACATGTACGGTGGGCGATCCACAAGTGGTTAAGCCCCGTGTGTACGGGGCGAATATAGGGCAGTATCAGCTGTTTCAATGGAAACTGGTTAAATGTGTTCCTAGCAAGTGCTTACTCACTACTAAGGGATGGCAAAGATCTGTGTTCAACACAGTATCAATTGCTTCCCTACTGACAAAGCAGCGATCTGCCTTGTTTACATAGGCAGATCACTCTTCTGCCTGTGTACTAAACAATCAGTGGGTGCTGGCAGATTTCGAGTCTGCGGTAACCGCCGCTGGGCTCCCGCTGTGTTTGATTACAGCCGGTTGCCGGCAGCGCATGCACGTGCCCCAGACCCGGAAGTGTCAGATCAAGTACTAGGTCTGTGATCTGGTGCAGAGCATCCAATTTGCCGCAGTATATGTGCAGTGGCTGGTTGTGAATAATTGTGAGTAATTTCCTAGTACAGCAGAACGATGTGGGATACGCCACCAGCCCCATAGAGACTTGTGACTTGTCTCAGGATAAAAAAATTCTACGTTTGACTGGGTTGAGGGTTTGAGACTTGAAATAGCCGTATCACCATTCCAGATACTTCATTAAAGGAGTTCATCTACTTATGGCCTCAGTGTGCAGTTCTTTGGGTATTACAGTAGTGGCGAGAGGACGTGAGTTAGCAGTGATGTCATCTGGCTGTCGAGGCCTGGAAGGATGGGGGTCAGTGTATGGATACCCCTGGGAGTGAGAGGGTAAGGTCACTCATATAGGCGGGTGGAAAGGGGGTCTGGTCTCCGGCCACTACCCACACACCGAGAGAAAGTGAATACTACAGGGCAAGGTATGGTGTGCCTGGAAGGTTAGTCTACGTTATGGATGTTCCAGCTGCTCTCTGTGGCCACGTGTGCAGCAGACAACCACCTGCCAACACATTACTGGTCCAGATAC
Organism: Lithobates sylvaticus; assembly: GCA_028564925.1. Lineage (NCBI taxonomy): Eukaryota > Metazoa > Chordata > Amphibia > Anura > Ranidae > Lithobates > Lithobates sylvaticus. The sequence continues at coordinate 25,444,455 of CM053035.1, read as the reverse complement.
TTGGATGTTTCCTCAAGACAGGCGTTATCCCTTGCTGACCATACTCACCAGGAACATCTCCCTGCACTATACACTCTCCCTAACAAACGGGGTCTCTGTTTCCGACCTACCAATCACTCCAAACACGCCCAAATGACATAGTTACCCTAATATTTAGGGTCCCACACTAAGATAGCTGCTAGAGATGTCGAGAGGTTGCAGCAATCCACCAGACAAATGGTTCCTCTGAGATGCTGACGGAGTCCCTAGGGGGACAATTCCCCTAAAAGTCTCCTCTCCATCTGTAATAATGTCACCTAGTGCCACCTACTGAATGGAGGGGAAACCTGCACCTGCCTACTTGTAGGTAGGGTGCAGCGTGGTGTGGTGGCAATAACACACACAGTCCAAGTGCAATGTAAAGAACTTGTATTGAAGTAATGCAAAGACAGTTCACAATAAACCCGGGGGGAAGACAGCCCAATTGGGAACACTCACAGGTCCCAACTGCGTGTAGAGATCAGGTCCCTGTCAAACTGACAGCACCCGTTAGAAAGGTCAGAATGACACCTGCTCATCTTGTGCCTAAGTGGGAAAATGTTCAGAGAAGTTTCGAACCCTGCGCTTTCCCTCCTCGTCTGGAGTCTTTTCCTGCCACTAGTTCTGTCCCTAACAGACGAGGTACCTGTCCCTACTCTACCCACTCGCAAATGCGTGCCGAGCCTGGGAGCCAGGACGGCAGCATCCAATCGGATAGCTTCCCAGTGACCCAGGAGTTCATGGAGGTACCATCTTTCTCTTGACTTCCTCTCCAACTGCAATGCCTCTGCGGAAGAGCGCCACCTATAGTGGAGAAAGTAGACTGCAGCTGCCTACATACATACTATCATATGGCGCACAGACAAAAATACTGCATGCATGAATTTCTGTCTATTGTGGTGCTCTGGTCACATATTCAAATAAATGGGCTACCTTAATGCAACCTACGGTAGGGCATTATACAACACAGCGGACAGTAGACCAGGCTGATGTCAATGGGTCCTAAAAAAAGAAAAATGACTTAACATATTCAATTTCAGGTAGGCCCTCTCCAGGTTCAACAGACGGCATATACACTCACCAGCCACTCTATTAGGTACACTTCTTCAATTGCTTGGAAACACAATTTGCTAATCAGCCAATAACATGGCAGCAACTCATTTTCATTTAGGCATCTAGACGTTGTGAAGACGACTTGCTGAAGTTCATACCGAGCATTAGAATGGGGAAGAAAGGGGATTTAAGTGACTTTGAACGTGGCATGGTTGTTGGTGCCGGACGGGCTGGTCTGAGTATTTCAAAAACTGCTGATCTACTGGGATTTTCACGCACAATCATCTCTCGGGTTTACAGAGAATGGTCCGAAAAAGAGAAAATATCCAGTGAGCGGCGGTTGTGTGGAGGAAAATGCCTTGTTGATGTCAGAGGTCAGAGGAGAATGGGCAGACTGGTTCCAGATGATAGAAAGGCAACAGTAACTCAAATAACCACTTGTTACATCCAAGGTATGCAGAATAATATCTCTGAACACACAAAACATCGAACCATGAAGCAGATGGGATACAGCAGCAGAATACCACACCGGGTGCCACTCTTGTCAGCTAAGAACAGGAAACTGAGGCTATAATTCACACAGGCTCACCAAAATTGGACAATAAAAGACTGGAAAAAACGTTGTCTGGTCTGATGAGTCTCGATTTCAGCTGTGACATTCAGATGGTCGGGTCAGAATTTGGCGTAAACAACATGAAAGCCATGGACCCATCCTGCCTTGTATCAACGGTTCAGGCTGGTGGTGGTGGTGTAATGGTGGGGGGAGATATTTTTTTGGAACACTTTGGGCCCCTTAGTACCAATTGAGCATCATTTAAACACCACAGCCTACCCGAGTATTGTTGCTGACCATGTTCATCCCTTTATGACTACAGTGTACCCATCTTCTGATGGCTCCTTCCAGCAGGATAATGCACCATGTCACAAAGCTCCAATCATCTCACCACTGGACTCACACTCCACACTCACCAGATCTCAATCCAATAGAGACACTCACCAGATCTCATCCAATAGAACACCTTTGAGATGAGATTGGCATTATGGATTTGTAGCCAACAAATCTGCAGCAACTGCGTGAAGCTATCATGTCACCATGGAGCAAAATCTCTGAGGAATGTTTCCAACACCTTGTAGAATCTATGCCACCAAGAATGAATGCAGTTCTGAAGGCAAAAAGGGGGTCCAACCCGGTACTAGAAAGGTGTACCTAATAAAGTGTCCGGTGAGTGTAGATCTGTGTTGCTCTACAGAATGCAAACGGCTAGTGATTACATAAATAAGTCTTTATTGGTATAACCTAGATGACAGTTGGAGAACGATTCGGGAGCTATTTTAGAAGAAATCCAAAAAATGATGGGAGCCTTTCAGACTTGTTCTCAGAACTGTGTTATTAATAAAAGCGCATTTCAGATAACAAAAAAAAATAAAGGAACTTGTGCGCTTTATCTGATTTTATTCATCTATTTGTAGTATCTTTCTCAACCTGCTTCCTGGACTTCTGCTTTCTGCACTGACTTCGAAATGTCTAAATTTGCATCTTTTTTTTTTTTCCACAAAAAAGTTTTTATTGAAATTGAACAGAAATGTAAGTACATTACATAGAATATTTCAATGCAGGAAAACGTCCATGACATCAATACAACAATTACAGTGCAAAAAGACAGTATTGCAACCTGAGTCATGGATAACACGAAACGTATTGAGTATTACACGTCTAAAGAACAAGTGCCTTAGGAACAACATATGAAATCTATAATGTGTCAACTCATGAAGAGACGTTCTGCAGTCGACAAGTGAGGTAATACTGGCTTCTTAGTCATGTGGACCACTATCAACAGGTCCAAGCATGGCTTAATGGGGTCGCTTGGGCTTGAAGGCACATTGCTTTAGGATTTAAGGGTCTCTTGCAGGAGTTACATGCGTATATAAGAATAATTCTGTGCCCAAGGGGCGGGGGACAAGCTGTGGGGAAGTGGGGAAGGGGGAGATCAGAAAGGGGGAGATGATAGTAAAGAGACATAGGGAAGAGTAAAGCCCCATACACACGGTCGGATTTTCCGATGGATTCTGTCCTATCAGACAATGTTGTCGGAAATTCCGACCGTGTGTAGGCACCATCGGACAGTTTCCATCGGATTCCTGCTGGATAGATTTTTTGACAACAAAGTCCGATCACACCAAATCCGATCGCGTGTAGCGAATTCCGACGGACAAAGTGCTACGCATGCTCAGATCACATTACAAGACCAAAGCTATTGGCTACTAGCCTCTACGTAGTCCCGTCGTACGCAACGAACGTCACCACGTTCAGAATGATCGGATTTTCCGACAACTTTGTCCGACCGTGTGTACGCAAAACCAACATCGGACAAAGTAGGACGGACATGATCCGACGGACCTGGTCCTCGGATAATCCGCGCGTGTGTATGGGGCTTAAGAGGGGTAGGCAAAAAACGGCTAAGGTATATAGGGAAGGGGGTGTGTGTCGCTCCTCTCTCCTCCCCCCTCGTCTGTTCAACGATTGGTCTATTAGTCCTTATAAAGGACAATATGTCATGGCTCATGTCGGGAAGTAAGATTTGTAGCTGTCCGTGGTCTTAAAATGGGTCCAACAGGCCCATGTTGAGGTAAATTTTTGTATACGATCCTGCGCGGTGAAGATTAATTCTTCCATCTCCTCTATTTTCGCAATCCTGTGTAACCATTCCCTGATGGTTGGGGCACGTGTTGCGCGCCAGTGTACTGGAATGCACAACCTAGCTGCATTAACCATATGCATGGCCAAAGATTTGTGATAGGATCGGTTAGACAGGGTTGTATGATGAAGCAGATACTGTGCTGGATTGTATTCTAGATTATATGTAGTCACCTTTCCAATTATGGAGTGCACCTCCTCCCAAAATGGTTGGAGTATCGGGCATTCCCACCATATGTGAATCATGGATCCTACGTCATTATTGCATCTCCAGCATATGTTTGGGATCGTGGGCGAGAACTTGTGTAAGCGAGATGGAGTTCTGTACCATTTTGTGACTATTTTGTAGCCATTTTCCTGTATTGCTACGTTCATTGAGCCCCTGTGTGTGTTTGTGAGTACGGTTTCCCAATCTTCATCAGAAAATGTCGTCTGTAGGTCTTTGCTCCAGGAAGAACGTGAGCTGTCTGTCTGTGAGGAGTGAGTCTTGTCGTGGAGGAGGGGGTAGATTAGGGATATTAGGTGTTGTTGTGGTTCTGTATGTAAGTACAAGGTTTCGAACTGAGTAGGACGTCTGGACCACATGTCTAGAGGGTCCCTGGAAGTGAGGAAGTGCCTTAATTGTCTATAAGACCAAAAGGGGAATTCTTTTGTGCACGACATTGAGACTAAGTTTTCGTAGGATCGTAGTTGGCCTTTTTGGTAGAAGTGTTGTGCTAGTACGTCATCATGGGGCCATTCCCGTGTTAGAAAAGTGTTCGCATCACCTGGGGGAAAGTCCGGGTTTCCTCTCAGCGAGGTCATTGGTCCTGGTCGTAACGATAGGTTGTGGTGTTTCATTGCTGTTTCAAAGGCCAGTAATGATGGGTGAATGAGTGGGTGTTTTTTGACTGGTATGGGCCAATGTTTTGTGGAGAGCCAAGGAAGGAGGTGCAATGGCTTGGCCATGAAGGAATTTTTCAGGTTGACCCAGCATTTTGCCTGTTTGTGGGATTTCCAGTCGATCACTCTGGTGAGATGACAGGCTATATAGTATTTGTAGATCCCTCCTTTTTTTTGGGGGTTGGTTAGGCGTGCATATTTAATACGCGGGGAACCACCCTTCCAGATAAATGCAGAGCAAGCTGATTTGTATAATGCGAAAAATGTAGGAGGTAAGTGGATAGGGATTGTCTGCATGAGGTAAAGGAGATGGGGGAGGATTAAATCTGTTTGAATTCTAGTCAAGGCCTGTAGAAAGTTCTGTTTGTATAAGTCTGTCAGGTTTCTAGTGATCTGGATGCCAAGGTACGTTATGACTTCCTTTTTCCATTGAAAGGGGAAAGAGTCTTGGCAATGGGCAGCTTCTTGTGGGGGAAGGGATATATTTAGTGCGTGGGATTTGGAGAAGTTAATCTTGAGGTTAGAAAGTACACCAAAGTGATTAATATCGTGGAGGAGGTTCGGTAGGGACGTTCGTGGCGCTTGTAGTGACAGTAAGATGTCGTCCGCGAACGCTGCTACCTTGTATTCTCTGTTTTTAATAGTAATCCCGCGAATATCGGCGTTAGCTCTTAGTCTGTTCAAGAGTGGTTCCAGGGTGAGAACAAAGATCAGGGGAGATAATGGGCAGCCCTGACGTGTTCCATTGCTAATTGGGAAGGCGTTCGACAGGAGGCCATTTGCTTTGACTTTCGCTGAAGGGTTGGTGTAAAGTACATTGATGTGTGCGAACATGCGAGGTAGAAGGCCTATGCCCTTAAATACCGCTTGCATATAGTCCCAGGCCACCCTGTCGAACGCCTTCTCAGCGTCAAGGGACAGAAGGAAACCATTATTCTCCGTTGAGGTAAGCCAGTGATGGATATTTAGGGTGCGAATCGTGTTGTCCCTAGCCTCCCTGCCAGGGATGAATCCTACTTGGTCAGCGGATATAAGGCCAGGGATGAGGGGTAATAATCTATTTGCGATGATTTTGGCGTATATTTTGATGTCTACATTAAGTAGCGAAATGGGTCTATAATTGGATACCTGAGAGGGATCTTTATCTGGCTTAGGAATGACCGCAATGTGTGCTTCTAGCATATTTCCTATTGAAGCGGATGGGCTGGACAAGGAGTTAAAAGTTGAAAACATTCTGGGTGCGAGTGATTCTGAGAAGGCTTTATAGTAGATTAGTGAAAATCCGTTGAGGCCGGGGCTTTTCCCTGCTTTCATTTGTTTTATTACATGACTAAGTTCTTCGCTGGACAGTGGTGACTCTAAGGCTTCAGCTTGTTGGGAAGTGATTTAGGGCAATATTGGGATAGGAAGTCTTTCATCTGGGACGTGCGATTCAAAGCATTGGGCGAATTTGGTGTAGTAAAATTTCTCAAATTGTGAGGCTATGTGAATGAATGAATGAATGAATGAATGAAAGATTTGTATAGCGCTGCAACTGCGAACTGAATCGCCTCGAGGCGCTTGATCCGAACTGGGTTGATTCCTTCTTAGAAGAGGTGGGTCTTAAGTTTTTTCCTGAAGGTCCGATGGTCTTTTTCTAAGCGGATGTTCGTAGGTAGAGCGTTCCATAGCCGTGGTCCTTGGACTGCAAATCTTCGTTCTCCCCTTGATTTGTACCGGGACTTGGGGACGAGGAGGAGATTTTGGTCGTTAGATCGGAGGTTGCGATTGGGAGTGTAGTGTTGTATTTTTTCGCATAAGTATTGAGGAGCATCTCCTTGTGTGCATTTGTGGGTCAGGCAGAGGGTCTTGAATGTGATCCTATCCTTTACAGTTAGCCAATGGAGGGTCCTCAGGGATGGGGAGATGGATTCCCATGTTTTTTTTCCTGTGACTAGTCTTGCTGCCATGTTTTGAACGACTTGTAGGCGTGCAATCTGGAATTTAGGTAGTCCTATGTAGAGGGAGTTTGCGTAGTCGAGTCGAGAGTTGATGATTGTTCCTACCACTATGGCTTTGTCCTTTTCTGGGATGAAAGGGATGAGTCTAGGCAGCAGGCGTAGAAGGTGGTAGGATCCGCTGACTACTGATCCTATTTGTGCATCCATTGACATTTCTGAATCGAAAGTGACCCTGAGACTTTTGGCTTTTAAGCTTAGAGGGATGGTCTGTCCAAGGATGGTGGGCGGAGTCCATGGTGTCGTAGATTTAGTTTTCCGGTTTGCATTTAGGAGAAGGAGTTCTGTTTTGGTTCCGTTAAGTTTGAGGGAGTTAGTGGACATCCAGTCGTCTATTGATGCGAGGCATTTTTCCAATTCCTGATATTGGTCTTTTTGTCCGGGGATCCGATGGTAGAGTTGAGTATCATCTGCGTATGAGTGGAAGCATAGGTCTGATTTTCTGATGATTTTAAGAAGTGGACGGATGTAAATGTTAAAGAGCACGGGTGATAAAGGTGATCCTTGAGTTACTCCATAGGAGACTGCGCGAGATTCACTGGTGAAGGCTCCAAGTTTCACTGTCTGTGACCGATTTCTTAAGAAGGAAGTGAACCATAGTAAGTCTAAATCTGTGACTCCTGCTACTTCTTTGAGGCGGGTGAGTAAAGTGCTGTGATCCAGTGTGTCAAATGCTGCACTAAGGTCCAGGAGTACCAGGAGACACCATTCTCCGTCATCTGCTGCTTCCAAGGCATCATCCCATATTTTGAGGAGTGCTGTTTCTGTGCTATGGCCCGGGCGGAAGCCTGATTGCAGAGGGTCCAGGAGATTGTGTGTGTCCAGATGGGGTTGTAGCTGTTGTACCACTACTTTCTCCATAATCTTGGAGATGGTGCTCAGGCTAGTTATCGGTTCTCGGTGGTTAGGGTTTCTTGGGTCCAAGTTGGGTTTCTTTAGGAGGGGTTTGACTATGCCTTGTTTGAGGGAGTTAGGAACAATTCCTTCTTTGAATGACTGATTAATGAGTAGCGTTATAGTAGGTGCCAAGATGTCAGAGCATTCTTTCAGAAGTTTTGTGGGGATGATATCATTGGGTGATGTGCTGTCCCGGAGGCTTCTGATGATATTTTTAGTGGTGTCTATGGCGATCGGGGTCAGCGAAAAGTTTGGTGGTTTTGAATGTTGAATGTTGTTTGAATCGGTTTCCTCTTTTTGGATGTGGTCGATTGTATTTTTCTGTTGGATTTTTTCCCGAATGCTGTCGATTTTGTCGATAAAAAAATCCGATAACTCGTTGCAAAATTCTTGAGTTTCGTTAGTGGGGGGCTCTAAGCAGGTAGGGTTCATAGTCTGGGCGACTAGCTTGAATAGTTCACGAGGGCGGTTTAGGGCTTTTGTGATGGTGTTTGAGAAGTGTTCTTTTTTAGCTTTGAAGATAGCTTTGTGATATTTCATTGTGAGAGTATTGTAGTTTGTGTGGTTTTCCTTTGAAGAGTTTCTTCTCCAGGTTCTTTCAGCTCTTCTGCGTTCCTGCTTCATTAGAGTAATGCCGCGTACACACGAAGGGACAATCCCGCGGGATTATCCTCTGGACTGAAGTCCAGCGGATAATCCCCTCGTGTGTGGGCGCCGGCGGACTTTTTGGCGCCAAAGTACGGCGGACTAAAGTTTGAAGTTTTGTTTTCAAATTATCCGCTGGACTTGGCAGTCCAGCGGACAATCCCGCCGTTAGTGGGCAAGTCCGCGGGACTTTTGAAATGAAGGGACTTGCCGCTCATCGGCAAGTCCGTTCATTTAGCACGTGACTTCAGGTTACGTAGCTAGCGTAGGCAGTTACTGCCGCCGCGCTAGCTCCGTGACCTGGCATGGATTTAAAGGGACTCCCCACGCCGAAAAAAACGGCGTGGGGGTTCCCCCCAAATCCATGTCAGACCCTCATCCGAGCACGCAGCCTGGCAGGCCAGGAAAGGGGTGGGGACGAACGAGCGCCCCCCCCCCTCCTGAGCCGTACCAGGCCACGTGCCCTCAACATGGGGGGTGCCCTGGGGAAAGGGGGGCCGTGCGGCCCCCCCCCACCCCAAAGCACCTTGTCCCCATGTTGATGAGGACAAGGGCCTCTTCCCGACAACCCTGGCCGTTGGTTGTCGGGGTCTGCGGGCGGGGGCTTATCGGAATCTGGGAACCCCCTTTAATAAGGGGGCCCCCAGATCCCGGCCCCCCACCCTATGTGAATGAGTATGGGGTACGATGTACCCCTACCCATTCACCTAAGGTGTAAAATGTAAAGTAAAAAAAAAACACCCACACTTTTGAAAAAATAGTTTATTGCACTGCTCCGGGGGTCTTCTTCCGTCTTGGGGGTCTTCTCGCCGGACTCCCCCGCCATTTACCAAGCTCTTTTACCGAGCGGGGGAAGTCCGGCTACCTTCTTCGTCGTCGCCGCCGTCTGGGGGTCTCGATCCGCCTTCGGGGGTCTTCTTCCGTCTTGGGGGTCTTCTCGCCGGACTCCTCCGCTCTCTTCTGCTCTTTTACCTAGCTCTTTCACGAGGGGAGGAGTCCGGCTACCTTCTTCGTCGTCGCCGCCGTCGTCTGGGGGTCTCGATCCGCCTTCGGGGGTCTTCCGGGGGTCTCTTCTGTTCTTGCGGCGGTCGTCGTCTTCCGCGCCGCCGGCGCCTTCTTCTTCTTCTTGTCCTTCTTGTTCTTCTTCTTCTTCCGATGTTGACCCGACGCTCTCTCTGCCCGGAATGCCTGTGCCGCTCTGCGCTCGGACTTATATAGGGACATGGGGGACAGGGTCACATGTTCATGTCACATGGTGACCCCGCCCCCTTGCGATGTCACAGTCCCAGCATCCTCCGGGACTGTGACAACACAAGGGGCCGGGGTCACCATGTGACATGTGCATGTGACCCTGTCCCCCATGTCCCTATATAAGTCCGAGCGCAGAGCGGCACAGGCATTCCGGGCAGAGAGAGCGTCGGGTCAACATCGGAAGAAGAAGAAGAACAAGAAGGACAAGAAGAAGGACAAGAAGAAGAAGAAGGCGCCGGCGGCGCGGAAGACGACGACCGCCGCAAGAACAGAAGAGACCCCCGGAAGACCCCCGAAGGCGGATCGAGACCCCCAGACGACGGCGGCGACGACGAAGAAGGTAGCCGGACTCCTCCCCTCGTGAAAGAGCTAGGTAAAAGAGCAGAAGAGAGCGGAGGAGTCCGGCGAGAAGACCCCCAAGACGGAAGAAGACCCCCGGAGCAGTGCAATAAAATATTTTTTCAAAAGTGTGTGTGTTTTTGTACTTTACATTTTACACCTTAGGTGAATGGGTAGGGGTACATCGTACCCCATACTCATTCACATAGGGTGGGGGGCCGGTATCTGGGGGCCCCCTTATTAAAGGGGGCTCCCAGATTCCGATAAGCCCCCGCCCACAGACCCCGACAACCAACGGCCAGGGTTGTCGGGAAGAGGCCCTTGTCCTCATCAACATGGGGACAAGGTGCTTTGGGGTGGGGGGGCCGCACGGCCCCCCTTTCCCCAGGGCACCCCCCATGTTGAGGGCACGCGGCCTGGTACGGCTCAGGAGGGGGGGGGGCGCTCGTTCGTCCCCACCCCTTTCCTGGCCTGCCAGGCTGCGTGCTCGGATGAGGGTCTGACATGGATTTGGGGGGAACCCCCACGCCATTTTTTTCGGCGTGGGGATTCCCTTTAAATCCATGCCAGCTTGCGGAGCTAGCGCTGCGGCATTTACTGCCTACGCTAGCTACGTAACCTGAAGTTACGTTCGAAATGAACGGACTGCTCCGTGTGTGGGCAAGTCCGTTCATTTTCAAAAGTCCCGCGGACTTTTGGCCGGCGGATTATCCGCTGGAGAAGTCCGTGCGTGTGTGGGCAAGTCCACACCCTCGGAAAGTCCAGCGGACCTAGCTGGAAAGTCCCGCGGGATTGTCCGCTGGACTAGGTCCGCCGGCAAAAGTCCCTACGTGTGTACGAGGCATAAGAGTTCCATTAAACCATCCAGAATTTCTCTTGCGGATGAGTGTTCTGCGTTTCGGAGCGACTGCGTCTGCTGTTTGTAGTAACGCTTTGTTTAAGGAGCTGAGTGTTTTTTCCGTCGAGTGGTTTAAATTTAGATTTGTTACTTTGTTGGATAGTGTGGTTTTGAAGAGTTCCGAGTGTAGTTTCTTCTGAGATCTGGTCCAGTATGTTGTTGAGTGGATCAGTTTCTGGACGGTGTTGTTGGTGGTGATTTTGAATTTGATGGCGTGATGGTCCGTCCATGGTAGCGGCGAGTTGTTGAGTATGTTAATGTCGATGTTTTGTTTAAAGATGAGGTCCAGAGTGTGTCCTGAACCATGCGTTGGAGCATTTATCAGTTGTTGAAGACCTAGTTCTTCCAGTTGGTTTATGCAGGCAGAGGCGATGGGGTCTTCGTTGTTGTTTGCCCAGAGATTGAAATCTCCAAGTACCAGAACGTTTTTAGTTTTCAGGGTGTGCATTGAGATAAATTCGGTGAAGGGTATCAGGAGATTTGTCTTTGGTCCTGGTGGTCTGTAGCATAGCAGTATATGAATGTTGTCTTGGGGTGTTGTTTGCAGCTGTAGAGAAAGTGTTTCCATAAAAGGCACTGCGTTCTGTAGCGTAGGTTTGCCGAGCGTAAGGTAAGATTTGAAGATCACTGCTAGGCCTCCTCCTTTTTTTCCTATTCTATGCTCCGTTAGGATCCTGTATTTTTCAGGGACCAATTCGGTTAGGATGGTGTTGCAGTCGGGTGTTAGCCAGCTTTCTGTGATGAAGAGACAATCTAAGTTGTTTTGGGTGATGAAGTCGTGGACTTCTTGTCTGTGCTTGACTGCCGATCTGGTGTTAATCAGGGCGCATGTTAAGTGTTGCGGCTGATTTGGGGTCTTCCTTTGATTGGTGGTTGGTTGTGGGTTGATCCTTAGTAGTTGCTCTTTTTGTAGTATTTTTTGAATGGGCATTGGCAACGTTGAGGTGATGTTTCTTAGTCTCTGAAGGGTTTCCGCTGAGTATTTGTAGATACACATGCTGAGAGAAAAAAATATAAGTATGACGATGGTGGTATTGATTTGACGACGATGTGGTTGCTGGAGGTCCTGCGAGGTTGTGGCGACGATGTGGTTACTGTGGTGATGATGGTCCTGCGAGATGTGGCTATCGATGTGGCGACGACGCGGTTGATGAGGAGGCGGTGATAGTCGTGCGAGATGTGGCTGAGGTGGGTCCTGCTAGATATGGCTGTTGATGTGGTGACGATGTGGTTGCTGAAGAGTTGATGGTCCTGCGGGATGTGGTTGTCGATGTGGCAATGTTGCAGTTGCTGGGGAGATGATGGTCCTGCGATAAATGGTTGACGAAGGTCCTGCGAGATGTGGCGACGATGTGGTTGCTGAGAAGGTGATGGTCCTGCAAGATGTTGCGACGAAGGTCCTCCCGGAAGCGGCTGTTGATGTGGCGTTCGTGTGGATGCTGAGATGATGGTCCTGCGCGATGCGGCTGTCGATGTATGTCTTCGTTTTTGGATAATAAGGTGCCCTGTTCAGTGCGTATGTGGTGTATTATGGATGAGGTTTTGGCTGCTTGTATCGTACGCGCTAACAACCTCCCACTCTTGTTGCCGTGTTCATAAAACACTTTCTGATTAAGGATGTATCTTCTCCTAGTACGTTTCCCTAGTTCGTCCCTCAGTGTGGAGCGTGCGAACAAAAGGTCTTTCAGAGTGGTTTGGGAAGTCGAAAGTTTGTGAGCCGTCTCAAGTCGATTAATTGTTTTAATGAGGGATGAGATCTGTTCTTGCTGTCTTTTTTTTGCGATTGTAGCTAGGGCTATCAGCTTCCCTCTAATAACACATTTATGTGCCTCCCACAACGTGGTCGGTGTGACTTCTGGGGTGTCGTTTTCTTGGAAGTATAAGTGAAGACGGGAAGTAACTTGTCTCTGTACCTCTGGGTCTTTTAGGAGGGAAGCGTTCCGTGTTTTGGAAATTTTTTTGGTCTCAGGGAAAGTCAGGGTCATCGTGATGGGGTGGTGGTCTGATAAAAACATTGGTTCAATTGTGGCTAGTGATAAACACGACAAGTCTGTCTGGGATAGGAAGAAATAATCGATTCTAGAATATTTCTGGCGCGGGGAGGAGAAGAAGGTGTAGTCTTTAGTAGTCGGGTATATTGTGCGCCATGTGTCGTGAAGGGTCAGGTTCTGTAGTTGGAGTTTGATTTGTCTTAGTGCCCTGAATGGGAGAGCGGAAGTGCCAGTGGAGGAGTCTAGCGTTGGGTTCAGTGGGGTGTTAAAGTTGCCCCCTAGTATAAGTATCCCCTCCTGAAAATAGGTAAGTAAATCGCATATTTTCCTGAAAAATGTTACTTGATTCTCATTTGGGCAGTAAACGTTCGCTATCGTGATGGGCTTGGCAGCATATTTGCCTTTTATGAATATATATCTGCCCTCTTGGTCAACGATCGAGTCTGTGAGTTGGAAGTCAGCCTGTTTCGAGATCAGTATGGAGACCCCTTTGGTTTTGGAAGTTGGATTTGTGGAGTGGAGTGCCTGTCTGTATATGTAATTTGTCAATTTAGGAATTGCATTCGTTCAAAAGTGTGTTTCCTGCAACAGTAGGAAGTGGGCTCTATGTTTAGTTAGAGCCATAAGAGTTTGGGATCTTTTTTTCTGGGAGGTTTAGTCCTTTTACGTTGAGTGAGAGACATTTAAGTGTAAGTTGCTCGGTAGTTGCCTTGTTCTGCATGGTCGTACGGGTGCTAAATTAATCTAGAGAACTTAGGATGCCCTGCTGAAGGTTCAGTCTGGGGTGTGGGTTAGTGTCAGGGCGCTCGTAGGTGGGGGAAGAGAGAGGAGCGAGGCCCACCGAAGGAGGAGGAGCCAAAGGGGGGGTGTATGTAGGGGGTGAGAGAGAGTGAAAGGGTGGCTGGTAGAGGGGGAGGCAGTAGGGGGAAATGGAAAAGAGAGAGGGAGAGGGGCTGGAGGGTAGGAGGGGGGAAGGAGTGCGGGAAGGGTTAGTTGAAAGGACGTAAGACAGAAGATGCACTGGGGCTCTTCTGTAAGGTATGTACCGGAGGTGGACTTAAGGCGTGCCTATCTACCTAGTGGGAAGGGTCCGGAACAGTAGCACAAGTCCAAATGCACCGCTATGTGGGGGTAGTGGTCTAGAAAGGAACCGGTGGTATCGCACTGATGGGGATGAAGAACGACTAAATTTGCATCTTAAAGCTCAACTCTGGGCTCCATAACTCCCCTCCAAATAGATCACCCCCTCCTGGTGTTTTTTTTGCTTTTTATTTTTTATATTGACCTTTTCCAGATTCAGGCCACACATTTTTTAATACTTACCTTCCGTACTTCGGACAGCCTTCCTCCTTGTTCTTTTATCAGAGCTGAGCATGTTCCTTGATGCATTACACTGTGAATGAAGGGCGTCCATGCCCGGCCCAGGTATAGTATGTTCTCAGTCTTCTGAGTGTTGCTGGGTTTAATGTGACCCAAAAAACAGAGGAAATCTTGTGATACACAAGAGGTATTGCGAGGGCAGCTCAGGATTGAAGGTGAGCGTTGCATACTGAGCTGCTTTTTTTAACACTGCCTTTTTAACACTGCCTTTTTTTTTATAATAAGCCCAGAGTTAGGTCTCTTAATATTTTTTCTATTTTCAACGTCAAAGTCAAATTCTAAGAAAACAGCAGAGTACTATCCATTTTTTTTTTGGGCATTAACAGTAACATTTTCAGAACAAGCTTTCAGGGTATGCACCCTTCTTCTAAGGACAGCCATAAAAAAAAGGTAGCCTTAGTAGACAGCGCACCCAAGACTGTGACCTCCCTGCAGGGTACACTGCATTTACGCCATTTTAACTGGTCTGGGACCCACCCCAGCATGTGATTGGTCAATGAAGGAGAAGCAATATACTGATAAGGCCATCCCTGCACTCTGCCCTGATGTAATCACACTCACAGTCTTATGCCCCGTACACACGATCAGACTTTCCGACAGGAAATGTTGGATGTGAGCTTGTTGGCTGAAAGTCTGACCATGTGTATGCTCCATTGGACAGTTGTTGTTGGACATTCCGCCAACAAATGTTGGCTATCAGGTTCTCAAATTTTCCGCCAACATAACTTTGTTGTCGGACTTTCCGATCGTGTGTACGCAAGTCAGTCGCACAAAAGTTCTTGCACGCTCGGAATCAAGTACGACCTGGAAGTGCTCGGTCTTCTAAAACTAGCGTTCGTAATGGAGATATCACATGACTAGAACTTCCTTTTTATCGGCTCGCCATACGTCTTGAACGTCACTACGTTCGTCATTGTTGGCCAACATTTGTGTGTATGCAAGTTGGAGCCAACAACAAAATTCCACGGTTTTGTTTTCGGAAAGTCCGATCGTGTATACAGGGCATTAGACTGTTAGCACCCTGGTCAGCCATAAAGCCTTGATTGTTCCTCCCAATCTCAGTCTGTACTGCAAGATTTACCTGCCTGCTTTGTCTAGGGAGATTGTACTTGGGTGAAATGCTTACCTTATTCCTTGCCCCTTCAGGCTTCCTCTTTGCTGCATGGCCAGTCCCCCAAAACCACTTTATTGCCCTACCATTCCTAGATCTCCATGGTACAATGCACAACCAGCATCCCTTCATTGTAGGTTGGTACTCTGGGGGCCTACCCATATCTCAGGAGCATCAGACAGCAGAGAAGAGTTTACCCCTTTCGCTTTAACGCCTTCTTTTTTATGGGTCTGGTTATTGGTGGCTTAGGATGTAGCACTGCATTCCGGATGGAGATCACATGCTCAGTCATTGCTGCAAAAATTGGCTCTTTACAACAGATCATCAATGGGATTGGACTTGTTCCCATCAGAGAAAATAGAGAACCAAAACAAATAGGACTTTTAGGTGCCCTCACCTGTAAAAAAAACATACAATATCGTTAAAATTACATATATTTTTATTCTTTTCATCTAAAAGTTAATCATTAAATCCTTAACATGTAAGACTTTCTAGCCATCAATGGCCCATATATCAGGGCAAAACAGTAAATTTAACAACAAAAATTTATAAAATATAATTTCATGGCTTGCCGTCCTCATCCCCACGCTTTAGCACAGTGGTCTCCAAACGACAGCCCTTTGCTTGCCTTTATCCAGCCCTTGGGGCACTATTCCTCCCACTGATACGAGACACCACAGAGCCAACTGTCATCAACAGTGGGGTACCATTTCTCCCATTGACACCAACAATGGGGTGCTATTCCTCCAAATGACACTAACAATGGGGCTCTATTCCTCCCAATGACACCAACAATGGGGCGCTATTCCTCCCAATGACACCAACAATGGGGCGCTATTCCTCCCAATGATACCAATGATGGGACACTGTTCCTCCAAATAATACTAAATGTTATGTTTACTCCCACTGATGCCAGAAAAATTTCCACTTAAGCTGGCCACAGTCCGGCCCCCCTATAGTCTTAAGGACAATAAACTAGCCCTTTGTTTACAAAGTTATATGTTTATTTCTTATACAAGAAGCAATTCCCCAAATCTTGCATGTTGCTAGAGTTGAGGGGACACCAAAAATGGGACACTATTACAACTCACAACTCACACTCACAATGATACCAACGATGGGGCATTTTTCCTCACAATGATACCAACGATGGGGCATTTTTCCTCACGATGATACCACCGATGGGGGTACACAATGTATTTTGTGGGTTCAGAATTTTTTTATATTTCTTTAGAAAATAGGAACAGAAACTTGGGAACCATCAAGCCTCCCCCTAGGGGAAGAGCCAACTAAAAAAAAAAAAAAAAAACCCATAACAGTAACTTGGAGTAGCCCTGAATGGGAAAAATTACAAATTTCCCCTAAAGATCCTATAAACATATTATTGCTTCATATCGCTATATGTTGCAATACACATGGATTTCACCCTCTGGTGTCAGCATTGCATTATAGTAACATTATTGTCTGTATTAGGAAGTGAGACTTTCCTAAGCTTTTGGCTTAAAATAAACTCTTGTGAATAGACATGAGAGACAACGATTCCTACGAAATTGAAATTGCAGGGTACTTTCTTGTGTTTTGTATAAATTTGAGGTGCGTTCAAGCATCATGTACAGTATGTAGGTTTTGAAAAGAGGAACCTGAAGCTAGACCATATGGTATGCAGTCAATTTTAGTGAGTTAGCAAATTACTAGTAAATAAAAAAAGCTTTATATAAAGAAATTCTGTCAAAATTCTACTTAATTCTCCGAGTGGGTGACTAAAATACATATGTATGTACCGTATATACTCGACTATAGGCCGCCCCGAGTATAAGCCGAGGCCCCTAATTCACCACAAAAAATGGGAAAACTGCACTGACCCGTGTATAAGCCGAGGGTACAAAATGCAGCAGCTACTGTAAGTGGAAAAGAGGGCCAGCAATGCCCATCTGCAGCTGCCTGTCCCCTGTACAGACCCCCCCCCCCCCCGTGTCCCCATTGCAGCCTACCTGTGCCGATCTGCGGGTCCTGTGCCATCCGTCCTGTGCCCTCTGCCATCGGTCTTCGGTCCCCGCTCTCCGGTCCCCGCTCTCCGCTCTCCACTCGGTCTCCGCTCGGTCCCCGCTCTGTCAGCGTGTACGGCGCCATTGTAAAATTCAAAAGCCGCGCCTCCTCCTCGTCCTCGTCCGTGATAGGAGGAACGCTGTTTTCCCAGCAGTCTGTGCAGCGTTCCGCCTATCACGGACGCCCTCTCATCCTCGTCCATGAGATGAGAATGACAGGGCATCCGTGATAGGCGGAACACTGTACTGCTGGGAAAATTAGTGTCCGCCTATCACGGACGGGCGGGAGGAGGCGGCGCAGCTTTTTAAAACTGCCGTCTGTCTGCATGACAAGCTGTTCATTAGGGATGGGCCCGGTGCTCGATGCGAACCCATGTTCGCATCGAGCACCGGGTGTTCACTCGCTCGGCGAGCCCAGAACTATTTTGGCCGCTCGCATCACGTTCGTGTGATGCGAGCGGCCCCGCAATGCATTGCGGCCGGCGCGCCCGGCGCAGTGCATTGCTGGCTGATGATTGGCCAAGCATGCACTGTGACCCCGCATGCTTGGCCAATCACAGCGCCGGAAACTCGAAGAGCCATAATTGGCTACAGGCAGGACGCCTGTAGCCAATTACAGCTCAGGGGCTTTAGTACACGCCCCCTCTTATAAAAGGCCGCCACGCCGTCTGCGCCGGTCACATGCTGTTCCGGCGTAGATAGAGCAGGATCGTTCTGTGTCACTCTGCTGGATTTAGTTAGAGAGATTTACTTAGAGAGATTGAGTTAGATAGATTCATTTAGAAAGATTGATTTAGAAAGAGGGGCTTGTAGTGTGTTCGTGGCAGGCAGGCAGAGCTCCTATATTTTGTTCCCAGAAGCACCTATAGGACTTGTAGTGTGTTCGTGGCAGCCAGGCAGAGCTCCTATATTTTGTTCCCAGAAGCACCTATAGGACTTGAAGTGTGTTAGTCCCATCACACAGACCTATATTTTCTTCCCAGAAGCACCCATAGGACTTGAAGTGTGTTAGTCCCCCATCACACAGACCTATATTTTCTTCCCAGAAGCACCCATAGGACTTGAAGTGTGTTAGTCCCATCACACAGAGATCCTATATTTTGTTCCCAGAAGCACCTATAGGACTTGAAGTGTGTTAGTCCCATCACACAGACCTATATTTTCTTCCCAGAAGCACCTATAGGACTTGAAGTGTGTTAGTCCCATCACACAGAGATCATATATTTTGTTCCCAGAAGCACCTATAGGACTTGAAGTGTGTTAGTCCCATCACACAGAGATCCTATATTTTGTTCCCAGAAGCACCTATAGGACTTGAAGTGTGTTAGTCCCATCACACAGAGATCATATATTTTGTTCCCAGAAGCACCTATAGGACTTGAAGTGTGTTAGTCCCATCACACAGACCTACATTTTCTTCCCAGAAGCACCTATAGGACTTGAAGTGTGTTAGTCCCATCACACAGAGATCATATATTTTGTTCCCAGAGGCACCTGTAGGACTTGAAGTGTGTTAGTCCCATCACACAGACCTATATTTTCTTCCCAGAAGCACCTATAGGACTTGAAGTGTGTTAGTCCCATCACACAGAGATCATATATTTTGTTCCCAGAAGCACCTATAGGACTTGAAGTGTGTTAGTCCCATCACACAGACCTACATTTTCTTCCCAGAAGCACCTATAGGACTTGAAGTGTGTTAGTCCCATCACACAGAGATCATATATTTTGTTCCCAGAAGCACCTATAGGACTTGAAGTGTGTTAGTCCCATCACACAGACCTATATTTTCTTCCCAGAAGCACCCATAGGACTTGAAGTGTGTTAGTCCCATCACACAGAGATCATATATTTTGTTCCCAGAAGCACCTATTGGACTTGAAGTGTGTTAGTCCCATCACAGAGACCTATATTTTCTTCCCAGAAGCACCCATAGGACTTGAAGTGTGTTAGTCCCATCACACAGAGATCCTATATTTTGTTCCCAGAAGCACCTATAGGACTTGAAGTGTGTTAGTCCCATCACACAGACCTATATTTTCTTCCCAGAAGCACCCATAGGACTTGAAGTGTGTTAGTCCCATCACACAGAAATCCTATATTTTGTTTCCAGAAGCACCTATAGGACTTGAAGTGTGTTAGTCCCATCACACAGACCTATATTTTGTTCCCAGAAGCACCCATAGGACTTGAAGTGTGTTAGTCCCATCACACAGAGATCATATATTTTGTTCCCAGAAGCACCTATAGGACTTGAAGTGTGTTAGTCCCATCACAGAGACCTATATTTTCTTCCCAGAAGCACCCATAGGACTTGAAGTGTGTTAGTCCCATCACACAGAGATCCTATATTTTGTTCCCAGAAGCACCTATAGGACTTGAAGTGTGTTAGTCCCATCACACAGACCTATATTTTCTTCCCAGAAGCACCCATAGGACTTGAAGTGTGTTAGTCCCATCACACAGAGATCCTATATTTTGTTTCCAGAAGCACCTATAGGACTTGAAGTGTGTTAGTCCCATCACACAGACCTATATTTTGTTCCCAGAAGCACCCATAGGACTTGAAGTGTGTTAGTCCCATCACACAGAGATCCTATATTTTTTTCCCAGAAGCACCTATAGGACTTGAAGTGTGTTAGTCCCATCACACAGACCTATATTTTGTTCCCGGAAGCACCCATAGGACTTGAAGTGTGTTAGTCCCATCACACAGAGATCATATATTTTGTTCCCAGAGGCACCTATAGGACTTGAAGTGTGTTAGTCCCATCACACAGACCTATATTTTCTTCCCAGAAGCACCCATAGGACTTGAAGTGTGTTAGTCCCATCACACAGAGATCCTATATTTTGTTGCCAGAAGCACCTATAGGACTTGAAGTGTGTTAGTCCCATCACACAGACCTATATTTTCTTCCCAGAAGCACCCATAGGACTTGAAGTGTGTTAGTCCCATCACACAGAGATCATATATTTTGTTCCCAGAAGCACCTATAGGACTTGAAGTGTGTTAGTCCCATCACACAGAGACCTATATTTTCTTCCCAGAAGCACCTATAGGACTTGAAGTGTGTTAGTCCCATCACACAGAGATCATATATTTTGTTCCCAGAAGCACCTATAGGACTTGAAGTGTGTTAGTCCCATCACACAGAGACCTATATTTTCTTCCCAGAAGCACCTATAGGACTTGAAGTGTGTTAGTCCCATCACACAGAGATCATATATTTTGTTCCCAGAGGCACCTATAGGACTTGAAGTGTGTTAGTCCCATCACACAGACCTATATTTTCTTCCCAGAAGCACCTATAGGACTTGAAGTGTGTTAGTCCCATCACACAGAGATCCTATATTTTGTTCCCAGAAGCACCTATAGGACTTGAAGTGTGTTAGTCCCATCACACAGACCTATATTTTTCTTCCCAGAAGCACCCATAGGACTTGAAGTGTGTTAGTCCCATCACACAGAGATCCTATATTTTGTTCCCAGAAGCACCTATAGGACTTGAAGTGTGTTAGTCCCATCACACAGAGATCCTCTATTTTCTTTGCAGAAGCACCCATAGGACTTCTAGTGTGTTAGTGGCATCACACAGAGCTCCTATATTTTCTTCTCAGCAGCACCCACAGGACTTCTAGTGTGTTAGTGGCATCACACAGAGCTCCTCTATTTTCTTTGCAGAAGCACCCATAAGACTTCTAGTGTGTTAGTGGCATCACACAGAGCTCCTATATTGTCTTCTCAGCAGCACCCACAGGACTTCTAGTGTGTTAGTGGCATCACACAGAGCTCCTCTATTTTCTTTGCAGAAGCACCCATAGGACTTCTAGTGTGTTAGTGGCATCACACAGAGCTCCTATATTGTCTTCTCAGCAGCACCCACAGGACTTCTAGTGTGTTAGTGGCATCACACAGAGCTCCTCTATTTTCTTTGCAGAAGCACCCATAGGACTTCTAGTGTGTTAGTGGCATCACACAGAGCTCCTATATTGTCTTCTCAGCAGCACCCACAGGACTTCTAGTGTGTTAGTGGCATCACACAGAGCTCCTCTATTTTCTTTGCAGAAGCACCCATAGGATTTCTAGTGTGTTAGTGGCATCACACAGAGCTCCTATATTTTCTTCTCAGCAGCACCCACAGGACTACCGACTACAATGGCTGGAAGACCGCCAAGGGGAGGCAGAGCGCGCAGAGCCAAGAACACAGGGCAGGCAGGCTCTTTTTCTAGTGGACGTGGCCGTGGCCGTGGACGTGGTCGTGCATCGTCATCAGCACGTGGCCATGGGACACGCGCGTCTTTGTTTTCGGCAGCTGGACATGTGGAGCCGCATCATGCTGAAGGCTTGGTAGAATGGATGACCAAGCCCTCCTCATGCTCCTCATCCTCTCTCACCCAGGCTCAGGGTACTGGCAGAGCAGCTGCCAACGCGTACTCAATGGCATCATCAGCCACCCCTTCCCTAGACCCACCATGTCCTCCTGAGGAGTCCCCCGAACTCTTTGAGCACAGTGTTGGGTACATGCTCCAGGAGGATGCCCAACGATTCGAAGGCTCGGATGATGATACCCAGCTTGAGGAATCTGGCAGTACTGTTCCACCAGCTGCAGCTTACTGCCAGGTTTGCTCTAGTGGTGAAGAGGGAGGGGATGATGAGGTCACTGACTCCACGTGGGTGCCTGAAGGGAGAGAGGATGAGGAGGAGGACGAGGAGGAGGAGGATGCGGCGTCACATGTCCAACGAGGCAGGATGCCCCCTGGAGGCCAGCTAGAGGCCAGCACAGCAACTGTACAACACCGCAGAGCTCCGCCTGTGCAGGGCGCTGCCTCTGCACGTTATCAGAAAAGTTCTTTGGTGTGGGCCTTTTTTGAGACGAGTGCATCAGATCGCACCAATGCTATTTGCAATATTTGTCTCAAGCGTATCTCGCGTGGCCAAAACATCAGCCGCTTGGGCACCACAAGCATGACCAGACATATGTCGACCTGCCATGCAGCTCGTTGGCAGGCACACATAAAAGACCCACACCAAAGAACTAAGCGGACCTCTCCTTGCTCCTCATCAGCTGGGATCTCCATCCCCACTACACCTTCAGTCCTCTCTGAAAGCTGCTCTGAGAGGACTGAAGGTGTAGAATTAGGTGTGTCACAACCAAGTACTTGCAGTACACCGACGTCCGATTGCAGCAGGCAAATTTCCCTGCCCCAGCTGCTGGACCGTAGAAAGAAGTACACTCCCAGCCATCCACATGCCCAGCGGTTGAATGCTAGCTTGGCTAAATTGCTAGCACTTCAACTGCTGCCTTTTCAGTTGGTAGACTCGGCCCCCTTCCGTGAGTTTGTTCAATGTGCGGTTCCTCAGTGGCAGGTTCCCAAACGCCACTTTTTCTCACGGAAGGCGATTCCGTCTCTCTACCGGCATGTGGAAGGCAATGTCCATGCCTCGCTGGACAGGGCGGTCAGCGGTAAGGTGCATATTACCGCTGACTCATGGTCCAGCAGGCATGGACAGGGACGGTACCTTTCTTTCACGGCCCATTGGGTCACTCTATTGGCAGCTGGGAGGGATGCAGGACAAGGTGCAGTAGTGTTGGAGGTTGTTCCGCCACCACGCCTCCAAAACGCTACTACTGCTACTGGTTGTGACACACCTCTCTCCTCCACCCCCTCCTCTTCTTCTTCCTCCAGTGCTCTGTCCT
Organism: Lithobates sylvaticus; assembly: GCA_028564925.1. Lineage (NCBI taxonomy): Eukaryota > Metazoa > Chordata > Amphibia > Anura > Ranidae > Lithobates > Lithobates sylvaticus. The sequence continues at coordinate 25,421,551 of CM053035.1, read as the reverse complement.
TGGAACCAGCGGTGCTCCGTAGGCGTACAAGGGGCTACGCAAGTACGCAGGCAAAAAGATGCCATGCCGTGCTTGTGCTGGTGTGTTTGGGGGACAGGAGCCACACTGGGCCAGAGGTTCTGGCAGCTCTGCAGGGGCAGGCCGAGAGGTGGTTGACGCCACGTCAGCTTAAGCCAGGAATGGTCGTTTCTGACAATGGCACCAACCTCCTCTCCGCCCTGCGCCAGGGGCAGCTCACCCATGTGCCCTGCATGGCTCACGTCCTCAACCTGGTGGTGCAGCGGTTCTTGGGCAGGTTCCCAGGCTTACAGGATGTCCTGAGGCAGGCCAGGAAAGTCTGTGTGCATTTCCGCCGATCTTATAATGCCAGTGCTCGGCTGACTGAGCTGCAAAAGGAGCTGAACCTGCCCAAGAACCGCCTAATATGTGACATGCCCACCAGGTGGAACTCAACGTTGGCCATGCTGCAGCGACTGCACACGCAGCAGAGGGCCATCAATGAGTACCTTTGCGACTACGGCACCAGGACAGGGTCAGGGGAGCTTGGTTTTTTTTCCCCACGTCAGTGGAGCATGATCAGGGATGCATGCACTGTCCTCTCACCATTTGAGGAGGCCACGAGGATGGTGAGCAGTGACAGTGCATGCATCAGTGACACTGTCCCTCTTGTCCACCTGTTGGAGCATACGCTGCGTGGGATAATGGACAGGGCACTTGAGGCAGAACAGAGGCAGGAAGAGGAGGACTTCCTTGCCTCTCAAGGCCCCCTTTATCCGGACAGTGTTCCTTCTGTCCCACCCATCACACAGGAAGAGGATGAGGAGGAGGAGGAGGAGGAGGAGGAGGAGGATTGTGTGAGCATGGAGGTGGAGCCTGGCACTCAGCATCAGCAGCAGCAGTCTTTTAGGGATGATGTACAGTCCCAACAAACCAGTGGACTTGTACGTGGCTGGGAGGAGGTGGCTGGCGATCATGTCATCCTCAGTGACCCAGAAGACTCCGGACCGAATGCCTCAGCTAACCTACGCTGCATGGCCTCCCTGATCCTGCAAAGCCTGCGGAAGGATCCTCGTGTTCTTCGGATCAAGGAGAGGGACCATTACTGGCTGGCCACTCTCCTTGATCCGCGGTACAAGGGTAAGGTTGCGGACCTTATCTTGCCGTCGCAGAGGGAGCAGAGGATGAGACATCTCAGGGAGGCCTTGCAGAAAGGTCTGTGCAACGCGTTCCCAGAAACTGGGAGGTTACAAACTCCTGGTCCTGGGCGACGAGTTGCTGAGGCTTCGGTCAGTAGCAGAAGGAGCGGTGGGGAAGGTGGACGTCTGACCGATGCGTTCAGACAATTTTTTAGTCCGCAGCCCCAAGGTATGATCGGTTCCAGCAACCATCGCCAGCGTCTGATATACATGGTGCAGGAATACCTTGGGGCAAGGTCAGACTTGGACACCTTTCCCACCGAAAATCCTCTGGCTTACTGGGTCCTGAGGATGGATCACTGGACAGAGCTTGCACAGTATGCAATTGAGCTACTGGCCTGTCCTGCCTCCAGCGTTCTTTCCGAACGCACATTCAGTGCTGCTGGAGGATTTGTCACCGATCATAGGGTGCGCCTGTCCACCGCCTCGGTTGATCGACTGACCTTCATCAAAATGAATCAGTCTTGGATCACCACCAGCTACCAGGCACCTGAGGCGGATATAACCGAATAATTTTTAATGTCACATCCCTTCAAGACTGCCTATGCTGATGCTGAGTGACTGTCCTCTTATGTTCACTGACTATCCTCTTCCTCCTCCTCAATGATCCATGCCACCACACCAGTGCCTAAGGCACAATTTTTCAGCCCCTGTTTAACAGGGGCGTGTACATACAATTTTTATAAAAAAATGCTTCGCAACACGTGTGACTGCTGTGCTCCAAGTACAGTATCTGTGAGGGGTTGCAGTGTTGTGGCACCAGCACCAGTGCCTAAGGCACAATTTTTCAGCCCCTGTTTAACAGGGGCGTGTACTTACAATTTTTAAAAAAAAAAATGCTTCGCAACACGTGTGACTGCTGTGCTCCAAGTACAGTATCTGTGAGGGGTTGCAGTGTTGTGGCACCAGCACCAGTGCCTAAGGCACAATTTTTCAGCCCCTGTTTAACAGGGGCGTGTACTTACAATTTTTTTAAAAAAATGCTTCGCAACACGTGTGACTGCTGTGCTCCAAGTACAGTATCTGTGAGGGGTTGCAGTGTTGTGGCACCAGCACCAGTGCCTAAGGCACAATTTTTCAGCCCCTGTTTAACAGGGGCGTGTACTTACAATTTTTTAAAAAAATGCTTCGCAACACGTGTGACTGCTGTGCTCCAAGTACAGTATCTGTGAGGGGTTGCAGTGTTGTGGCACCAGCACCAGTGCATAAGGCACAATTTTTCAGCCCCTGTTTAACAGGGGCGGGTAATTACAAATCTTGAACTAATAGTTCACAGCAGGGCCCATTCCTGCGCCCACCAAGAGTAACTATGAGGGCCTACAGTCTTGTGGCAACACCGTCCACCACCACCGCCAAAGGCCCAATTTTTCTGCCCTGTTCATCAGGTGCTTGCAATTACAAATCTTGATCTAATAACTCACAGCAGGGCCCATTCCTGCGCCCACCAAGAGTAACTGTGAGAGCTTACAGTCTTGTGGCAACACCGTCCACCACCACCGCCAAAGGCCCAATTTTTCTGCCCTGTTCATCAGGTGCTTGCAATTACAAATCTTGATCTAATAACTCACAGCAGGGCCCATTCCTGCGCCCACCAATAGTAACTGTGAGAGCTTACAGTCTTGTGGCAACACCGTCCACCACCACCGCCAAAGGCCCAAATTTTCTGCCCTGTTCATCAGGTGCTTGCAATTACAAATCTTGATCTAATAACTCACAGCAGGGCCCATTCCTGCGCCCACCAAGAGTAACTGTGAGAGCTTACAGTCTTGTGGCAACACCGTCCACCACCACCGCCAAAGGCCCACATTTTCTGCCCTGTTCATCAGGTGCTTGCAATTACAAATCTTGATCTAATAACTCACAGCAGGGCCCATTCCTGCGCCCACCAAGAGTAACTGTGAGAGCTTACAGTCTTGTGGCAACACCGTCCACCACCACCACCCCCAATTTTTCTGCCCTGTTCAACAGGTGCATGCAATTACAAATCTTGATCTATTAACTCACAGCAGGGCCCATTCCTGTGCCCACCAGTCTTGTGGCTACACCAACATCTAATAGGGCAAATTTCTGCAGAGTATATACGCCAGGCCCCTACTTTCAAACATCCAACTTACAAACGACTCCTACTTGCAAATGGAAAGAGAAAACAGGAAGTGAGAGGAAATCTACCCCTAGGAAGGGAAATTCTATCCTGTTAGATTTAATTTGGGAAAAAGGTATCTCCTCTCTACTGATACTTTATCACCAATCCTTGTTTCAATTAAAACCCCACTTTTTCCAAAAACATTTGTCATTGGGACGGAAAGTGAGGTGACATGTTCTGAACAGATGTGCAAAGACAGCAAATGTTACAGGGGTGATAACCCCTCCCTATGTTCTCCAAAAAGCTTAAAAATAGATTTTTTGGGGATGGAGCTACACTTCATAATGTACCTGTTCAGATTCTACTTAAGAACAAACCTAAAGCCGCAAGTGGTTTTAAATGGCTTCTTTTTTTCCTTTACAAATGTCATTTTGTGCAAGGACAGTTCTAAACACGGGAAACACATGCCACTTCACAGGCATACTTTAGACACCCCCCAGGTACCATATTTAAAGGAAAATTTCACTTTTTTTTTCACTTTATGCATCATTAAAATGACTGCTCCCGAAAAAACGTTAGTTTTTAAAAGTTCTTTTTGCATTGATATATGTCCCCTGGGGCAGGACCCGGGTCCCCAAACCTGTTTTATGACATTAACATGCATATTGGCCGTTGTAATTAGCACTTTTGATTTCGAACGTTCGCGTCCATTATAACGTATAGGGTTCGAAAATTCGCGCGAACTTTCGGTCCGTTCGAAGGTTCTGGTGCGAACCGAACCCGGGGGGTGTTCGGCTCATCCCTACTGTTCATGTAGGCAGACGGCGGTGACTCGAATATAAGCCGAGGGGGGGACTTTCAGCCCTAAAAAATGGGCTGAAAATCTCGGCTTATATTCGAGTATATACGGTAAATGTCGTTGTTTAATGCCGCATGCACACGATCGGACATTCCGACAACAACACCGTAATTTTTTTTCCGACGGATGTTGGCTCAAACTTGTCTTACATACAATTAGGGCTTTGGGAGAGATGCGCCACTCAAAGAAAGGTCTGTATATCCTTAAGCACTTTACAGAGCTATGTTTATAGGAGCTCGTTGTGTATTACTGCTGTCAAATATAGATCCCTTTAGGATCAAATCTGTCCTATGGTGGGCAGAGTAAAATAAGGTGATAATTAGCATCAAATGCAGTGACCCTGGTTTCTATGCAATGGTGCTAGATCCTCCTATGCAGAAGAATGGATGTTCTCATGCAATCCTGAAAAAGAATTTCTTAACAAGGGAGTTTTTTCAACACAATCTCACTTCTGTGAAAAAAACAAAAACTCCTAATCATGCAAAACCCAATCCTGTGAGGGGAAAGAAATTTCACAAAATATATATATGCGTGTATATCTATAATCCTGTAAAAGAAAATCTGTATGGCCAAACCACACTTTTATCAAAGAAAAAGGCAAAACAAAACAAATCAAAACAAACCAGCACTCAAATTACTAAATTTTGTGAAGTGATACAATTCCCCCTCCACTTCTGTGGTCCCACTCCTGCATAGGAAAATGCAAAAAAATCCTATATTCTCAAATTCTATGTGCCACAAAAAATTGTTTATATTATATAACATAAAAAATGTGAAAAAATAGTCCATGTGTTGACACCACTGTCATTTAAATCAATCCGTGACAGGTTAATTTCCACTTGGATACACCACTAGTGATTGCCACCTTTTCAGATTGTATATATCACCCTTGTGTAAATCCACCACCACTAAAGCCCCATACACACGGTCGGATTTTCCAATGGATTCTGTCCTATCGGACAATGTGTGTAGGCACCATCGGACAGTTTCCATCAGATTGTCCGACGGACAAAGTTTTATCTCCTGCTGGATAGATTTTTTGACAACAAAGTCCGATCACACCAAATCCGATCGTGTGTAGCGAATTCCGACGGACAAAGTGCTACGCATGCTCAGATCACATTACAAGACCAAAGCTATTGGCTACTAGCCTCTACGTAGTCCCGTCATAGGCAACAAACGTCACCACGTTCAGAATGATCGGATTTTCCGACAACTTTGTAAGACCGTGTTTACGCAAAACCAACATCGGACAAAGTACGACAGACATGATCCGACGGACCTGGTCCTCGGATAATCCGAGCGTGTGTATGGGGCTTAAGAAATGGCCACTCACCAGATTTAGGTGAGTTTTTGGCATTTGGTTAAATATCTGGATAACCACTCCTTTTGCTCCGATTTATCCTCACTCAGGGGTTCGAATTGTGTTTACTGCAGGAAATGTCCTCCATGCTCAAGGAAAATGATAAAAAAATGCTCCCATAGCGTAATACGTTCCAAAAAAAATTATTTAGCAAACAAAAAGATAAAAGGCAAGAGAAATTTTGCACTCACATTTACATGTGCCCTCAAAGCCGGCACTGAGCCTCTCCAGCCATGTAAAGGGTGACCTCGAATCACAGAAAGACCGCAATACTGTGTCGCCTATCCCCTCATGTGTCTGCCAGCTGACCAGTAGTAAGGATTACCCAGCAGCCTGTAAAGTGCTTAAGGATATACAGACCTTTCTTTGAGTGGCGCATCTCTCCCAAAGCCCTAATTATAATAAGTAATCGGACATTTGGTCCCTCTTACCGTTAGAGTGCAGCCTTCATAAAACGTATACTAGTATAAGAGTCGGCACCGGTACCCCCTTTTCTTGTATTTTTGATATTGTCTTGCATACATATGGTCACTCAAATGTTGGCGGAAATTCCGAACGTCAAGAACGTGGTGAGGTACAACACATACGCCGAGCCGAGAAAAATTAAGTTCAATAGCCAGTGCTGCTCTTCTGCTTGATTCCAAGCATGCGTGGACTTTTGTGCGTCGGAATTGTGTACACACGATCGGAAATTTCCGACAACAAGTTTTGTTGTCGGAAAATTTGAGAACCAGCTCTCAAACATTTTTTGTCAGAAATTCCACGCGGTCCACACGGTCAGAATTTCCGACAACAAGCTCACATCGAACATTTGTTGTCGGAAATTCCCATCGTGTGTACGCGGCATAAGTTGTCATACCAATCAATAATGAAGTAATTATTAATAGTTTGGTAATAAAATAATGACGGAATAGGAGTTGACAATGTATACACTAAGGACTTGTTTACATCTGCATTCCTCTCCCCCCTCCCTTTTAGCCCCCCCCTTCTCTCACCCCACCCCTCCTTCCTTCCTCTTCCTCCCCCCCTCCTCTTTCCTTTCCGTCTTGACAGTTTTCTTTTTTTGTTACTACCTTTTTGTTTTAGATGATTTATTTTATTATTTATAAATTTTGAACATCCCTTAGGGTCTCTCGTGTCTGCCGTGGGGGGGGGGGGGGATTACCTTCGGGTGCCTCTGTTGTGATGTTCTATTATCCACTGGTCTCTCCGGGTAAGCAATGTAAGGATTAATGCTAACTACATGCTATTTACTACATTTTTTTTTAACTAAACTTTTATTTTCTTCCTTCTCTTTCTTCCTTGTTATTCTGTACATTCTATGTTAAAGCTTCTTGATTATGAGATCATGTTTATTTTTGTAGGTGAAAATAATTGACTCCTCCTGAGGAAGCAGCTTACGCTGCGAAACATGTAGAGGACCATGTCAAGATTTACTACATCCAGTACACCTTGTATTTTTGGGGTTCATCTCTGAATCCTTTTAAGGATCATGCACGGCTGTAACCCTTGATTGTATATACTTTTTTTGTACAAATGTTCTTTGCTCCTCCCCTTTCCCCCTTTTAATCATGTTTTTTGATAAATAAATTGTTATATTTTATGATACATTTGTTCAATCCTTGGGTACCGACATAGTCCAGTTCTTTCTATTTCTGCCAGGGGCATGCTTGGGGCAGCCCCAGGCTTCCCTTTTCAACATTGACCATTGTAGATGATGGTACCCGCCCCCATCTAAATTGAGGCATACCCTTAAATTCTACATCTGCATTGGTCTGTAAAAAGTAAACCGAAGTGGATCCTGCCACCCTATTTTTCTTAATGACAGCTGAATGGCTGTTTTTAAATGGGAGTACTGCGCCACAGACCTAGTGTTTGGCTCCCTGTAGTGGTTTGGTCCTAGTCACATTAATGGGTCATGCTTGGTGGCAGTGCTGCCCACCTAATGTGATAGGGGGGATATTTTTTGCCATGGCATGTTTACACCACCACTCTCCTGCCTTGGGGGGTGGGGGGATTGGGTGGCTCAACCACCATATTTAACTACCTCCCCGAATGTAAACTAAGCCCAAGGTCATCATTCAGTAATTAAACATATGCCTTACCTCTTTTCTCATAGAATAGGTGCAGGAACTCGTCACTTCTTGTCTCCGCCCCCTACCCACCTCTGAGCAACATCACTTGATTACACCCCCTACCCACCTCTCATTACCACCCCTTTTAGAGAATACAGACCCAAGTATCATTTTGTGTTGATAAGTAATTTGTTTGGAATTTGTTAATAATAACAAGAAAAGCAGTTAAGTAGATCCCCTGCAGCCAGCAGCAAAATACCCTTCCCAGCAACAACAGATTCTCCCAGCAACAATGGACCCCCAGCAACAATGGACCCCAGAAGCAAAAGATTTCCCAGCAGCCAGCAACAATAGACCACTCCCTCAAAAGTAGACTCTTTCCAGCAACAATTGACCCCCCCCCCAGCAACATAAGCTCAACCAACAACAACAGGTCTCCCACCAGCAACAATAGACTGCCACGCAAAATTAGATGCCCTCCAGCAACAATAGATCCCCCAACAGCCAGCAACATTGGACCCCTCACTCAGCAGTAGATCTCATCCAGCAAAAACGGACTCCACCAGCAACAAAAGATCCCCTACCAGCAACAATAATAAACCTCTGCCATGCAAAATAAGGTGCCCTCCAGGAACAATAGATCCACCCGGAATTAATATACCCTCCAGAATACCCCAGCACCCCTTGCTATTACATACATTCAGTGCTGGAGGCGCCGGAACTGCGTTCCCCCATGTTCCCACTGAAAAAAAGCCCTGTGCCTTACAAATAGAAGTTTACTGGTTAGGTCCTGCCAGTATGTCAAAGGGGTAATTACAGCCAGGTGCCATCAAAACATGTGAACAACTAGGAAGAAGAATGGGTAGTTTCACCCCAGTATGTGGGTAAGAGCATGAAAAGGAAGGCGGCAAATGGAAAATAGGGAGGGATATAGGGAGTTGGGAGAAAGCAGGACAGCCAGCCGGAAGCGGCCTTTAGGAAGTATTCCAGGTGGGGATTCTATGGAGAAGCCTTGACATGGACATAGTTATCCCACACCTATTAGTAAGCAGCGCCGGCATTATTCATTATAGTTGTAAGGGCTTCCATGAGTTTTACTTCACAAACGCAAGAATCTGAGTCAGTCTGTGTGTCCACTTCCAGTGAGAGGCGTTCATGCGTTTGGTGGCAGTAAGTACATGTAAAAGTAACTTTCCAGCACCTTTAGAGGTAACAGATGGAGGAAGACCCAGTAGATACAGTATTTCACAAAAGTGAGTACACCCCTCACATTTTTGTAAATATTTTATTCTATCTTTTCATGTGACAACACTGAAGAAATTACACTTTGCTACAATGTAAAGTAGTGAGTGTACAGCTTGTATAACAGTGTAAATTTGCTGTCCCCTCAAAATAACTAAACACACAGCCATTAATGTCTAAACCGTTGCCAACAAAAGTGAGTACACCCCTAAGTGAAAATTTCCAAATTGGACCCAATTAGCCATTTTCCCTCCCTGGTGTCATGTGACTCAATGTTACAAGGTGTGAATGGGAAGCAGGTGTGTTAAATTTGGTGTTATCGCTCTCACTCTCTCATACTGGTCACTGGAAGTTCAACATGGCACCTCATGGCAAAGAACTCTCTGAGGATCTGAAAAAAAGAATGGTTGCTCTACATAAAGATGGCCTAGGCTATAAGAAGATTGCCAAGACCCTGAAACTGAGCTGCAGAGGTTTACCGGACAGGTTCCACTCAGAACAGGCCTCGTCATGGTCGACCAAAGAAGTTGAGTGCACGTGCTCAGCGTCATATCCAGAGGTTGTCTTTGGGAAATAGACGTATTAGTGCTGCCAGCATTGCTACAGAGGTTGAAGGGGTGGGGGGTCAGCCTGTCAGTGCTCAGACCATACGCCGCACACCGCTCTCATACTGGTCACTGGAAGTTCAACATGGCACATTGTAGCAAAGTGTCATTTCTTCAGTGTTGTCACATGAAAAGATTTAATTAATTTTTTACAAAAATGTGAGGGGTGTACTCACTTTTGTGAGATACTGTATATGGACAGTTCAAGAGGAGGTCTAATTTGCAAAAGGATGAAAATGAGGGATTCAACTATCTGCCAAAATGGCTGTATCTTGGGGTCCAAAGTCCAAAATATTATTAATATTATTATTTGTATATTATTTACATGATCTAAATATGTCCAACAATTTACACAGCACTTTGAAACATGAGTAGACAGTGCAATTACAATACAATTTAATACAGTAGGAATCAGAGAGCTTTGCTCGTTGGAGCTTACAATCTAAAAGGGAGGGTCAAGAGATACAAGATGTAGCAACTGTTGGGGATGAGCTGATGGAGCTGATGGAGAAAATACATGTACAGTTGTTAGGTGGGGGCCAAACAGGCTTCTCTGAAGAGATGAGATTTCGGGGCACTGTCTGAAAGTGAACAGAGTAAGAGATAGTCGGACAGATTGGGGTAGAAAGTTTCAGAGGCTAGGAGAGGCTGGTGAGAAGTCCTAGAGGCGAGCGTGGAATGAGGTGACAAGCGAGCTAAAGAACAAGAGGTCTTAAAAGGAAAGAAAATAAGAATTTGGTTGGTATTTTGAGACTAGGTTAGTGATGAAGTTGTGGAAGGCTTTGTAAGTTATTTTTAGTATCTTGTTGGGTGAGCAGAAGCCAGTGGAGGGATTGGCAGAGAGGAGTAGCAGACACTGAATGATTTGTAAGGTGGATGAGTCTGGCAGCAGCATTCATGACGGATTGAAGGGGGATAGCAGTAGTCGAGGCAGGAGATGACCAGGGAGTGAATTAGAAGCTGTGTGGTGTCATTGGTAGGAAGGGGCGTATCTCAGAGATGTTGCGGAGGTTGAGGTGGCAAAGTGGTTAAGGCCCCTTCAGCATCGGTGTGAAATGTTGGCATTGAGAGCGTGTAAAAAGGCAGTGTATGGTACCAGTGATAGATGATATTAAACTGGTTCTCTTTAAAAACATTAGAAAGGGAAGTTCTGTAGGTGGCCACCAAATTGTTAAGCGTGAGATTCAGCTTAGGAGCAGCCTGTGTAAGGTTGCAGCCCTGTCTCTGCTAGAAGAGGGGCAGCCTGGGTAAAAGCATATTAGGAAGGCAGAGAGCTTTCTGAACTAGTGACCAAGAGGAGAGTAATTACTGTGTGTCTCTGTGGGTAGACCAGATTATTTTTATAAGTTGTTTGGCATTACTCATTTAGCTTCCCCTTAGTGGGGAAGCCTGTAGACAGGTGCAGTCAACTGTCTCCAGTCAACTGTTGCAGTTGAAGAGGAAGTCAAGAGGAACATTGTTCTTCTATGGTCTCCTGGGTCACTGGGGAAGCTATCCGATTGGATGCTGCCAACCCCTATGACTCTAGCAGCCATATTGGCTCAGGCAGAACCTATTTAAGGCCCTGGCTCCCAGGCTTGGTGTGCATTTGCGAGTGGGTAGTGCAGGGACAGGTTTCCCATCTGTTATGCCCTGTACACACGACCGGACTTTCCAGCAGACTAGGTCCGACAGAGTTCCCGCTGGAATTCCGGCGGAGTTCAGACGGACCTCCCGAATAAACAGACTTGCCCACACATGACCAGACTTTCCGGCAGACTAGGTCCGCCGGTCTTCCCGCAGGAGTTCTGACGGAGTTCCGGCGGACTTCCAAATGAATGGACTTGCCCACACACGGACCAAAGTCCGTTCATTTTGAACGTGATGAGTTACGACGGGACTAGAAAAGGAAGTCAATCTGGTCGTTTTTATTGGCGAGATTGAACCCTTGCGAGCCCCGTTGCATGGTAAGGATTTTAAGGGGAAGCACCTACGCCGAAAAAACGGCGTGGGGGTCCCCCCACAATCGATACCAGGCCCTTACACCTCTCCGCCCGCCCGCTCGAGAGCATAATATTTCTCGTCCCAGCATTGCAGGATCGATCACCGCAGGTAGCTCAGGATAGGCACTACAAGTCCCAGCAATGCAGAACCTATTACCACAGGTAGCTCAGGATAGGCACTACAAGTCCCAGCAATGCAGAACCTCCACAGGTAGCTCAGCATGGTTGGTAAAAAATGACACTAGGTAACAAGGGAAGTATTAGTGTTGGAACGCACAGCCCAGTGTTTGTGTTGTCTGTAATGTCACTTCCGTGACATTATCTGATGGTTTCGCTGAACTGTATTGCCGAAAATCATTTGGAACGCACGGCGCGAGTGTTTGGAACACTTTGCGCATGCGCAGTACGAAATTCCTGGCCGCAACGTCACTTCCGTAGCATTGTGTGATAGGCAGCCGAATATGACACTACACCCCCGGTTAGAGAGATTCCCCCCTCTCTATTTGTCCTGTTCACCATTATCATTTACGGCACTACCGGCCTGGAGTTTGCCCGTTCTCCCTGGCGTGGGCTTCCTCCATGCTGGTAGGTTAAGTGGATCCTGTCTAAATGGGCCCCAGTGTGTCTGAATGCGAGTTAGAGAACTGTCACCGTAGACTGTAAGCTCCTTGAGGGTAGGGACTGATGTGAATGGACAATGTATATGTAAAGCGCTGTGTAAATTGAAGGCACTGTATAAGTACCTGAAATAAGTAAATAAATAAACCATTGATATAGCTCCCAACGGTCCCTGATTTTGAGGGACTGTCCCTGATTTGGAGCAATGTCCCTCTGTCCCTCATTCCTCCTCATTTGTCCCTCATTTTGGTCTGATCCATATAGTTGTATATAAAATGCACTTTTTATCTTTCAAAAAGTGTTTCCCAGTGCTAAACCTTTCATCCAATTTCTAAATTGCTGCATTTGTACATTTTAAAAGCCAATATAAAGGAATCGTAGAGGTAAAAAAAACACTTGTCGATTTATTTAACCTTCTTTTTTGGTTAATTCTCCTTTAACCACTTTCAGCCCCGGGACATTTTGCTGGCTTAAGACCAGAGCACTTTTTGCGATTTGGCACTGTGTCGCTTTAACTGACTATTGCGCGGTCGTGCGACGTGGCTCTCAAACAAAATTGACGTCCTTTTTTTCCCATAAATTGAGCTTTCTTTTGGTGGTATTTGATCACCTCTGTGTTTTTTATTTTTTGCGCTATAAACAAAAAAAGAGCGACAATTTTGAAAAAAAAACACAATATTTTTAACTTTTTGCTATAATAAATATCCCCAAAAAATATATAAAAAAAATATTTTTTTCCTCAGTTTAGGCCGATATGTATTCTTCTACATATTTTTTGGTAAAAAAATATCACAATAAGCGTATATTGATTGGTTTGCGCAAAAGTTATAGCGTCTACAAAATACGGGATAGTTTTATGGCATTTTTATTGATAATTTTTTTTGTTACTAGTAATGGTGGCGATCAGCGATTTTTATTGTGACTGCGACATTATGGCGGACACATCAGACAATTTTGGCGCAATTTTGGGACCATTCACATTTATACAGTGATCAGTGCAATTAAAAATACATTGATTATTGTGTAAATGTGACTGGCGCTGCAGGGGTTAAGTGTGTCCTAGGGAGTGATTCTAACTGTGGGGAGGAGGGGCTATGTGTGACACGACACTGATCACCGCTCCAGATTACAGGGAGCTATGATCAGTGACACTGTCACTAGGCAGAACGGGGAGATGCTTGTTTACATCAGCATTTCCCCGTTCTTCCTCTCCGTGAGACGATCGTGGATATCCCTGCGGACATCGAGTCTGCGGTACCCGCGATCTGACTCACGGAGGTCCCGGCGGGTTTTCGTGTGCGCCCGCCCGCAAGCCGCCTCTTAAAGGGCAACATACAGGTACGTTAATCTGCCTGTACGTGCCTTCTTCTGCCACAGTATATCTGCGTGAGGTGGTTGGGAATATCTGCGTGAGGTGGTTGGGAAGCTGTTAATACCGCTTTAACCACTTCCCATCTTTGGGCTTCCCGGCCATCTGGGGGGCGCGCGCACGCCACCGTGCCACGATGTGCGTGCCCGACGGCCGTGATGTCCGCCGGGCATCCGCGATTGCCCGTTAACAGAGCAGGACTGTGGATCTGTGTGTGTAAACACACAGATCCACGTCCTGTCAGGTGAGAGGAGACCGATCGTATGTTCCCAGTACAGAGGAACACCGATTGGCCTCCTCGCCTTGTGAGTCCCCTCCCCCTACAGTTAGAATCACTCCCTAGGTAACACATTTAACCCCTTGAACGCCCCCTAATGTTTAACCCCTTCCCTGCCAGTGACATTTATACAGCAATCAATGCACTTGTAAAGCACTGATCGCTGTATAAATGTGAATGGTCCCAATATGGTGTCACAAGTGTCCGATATGTCCGCCGTAATGTCGCAGTCACGATAAAAATCACAGATCACCGCCATTACTAGTAAAAAATTAAAATGCCATAAACTATCCCCTATTTTGTAGACAATATAACTTTTGCTCAAGCCAATCAATATACGCTTATTGCAATTTTTTTTACCAAAAATATGTAGAAGAATACGTATCGGCCTAAACTGAGGAAAAAATTATAATTTTTTTTTTTTTAATTGGGATATTTATTATAGCAAAAAGTAAAAAATATTGTGTTCTTTTTCAAACTTGTCGCTCTTCTTTTGTTTATAGCGCAAAAAAATTAAAACCGCAGAGGTGATCAAATACCACCAAAGAAAAGTTCTATTTGTGGGGGAAAAGTTATAAAAATTTAAATTTAATGACCGCGCAATTGTCATTCAAATTGTGACAGCGCTGAAAACTGAAAATTGTATGATAATTTGTATGATAATTTAAAACAGTTGATTGATGTTAAATATTTATTTTTACTTTGTATTCCAAAGGCTGTTTATTTATTTTGAACATGTGACCAGCAGCAGAGTAGTCCTCTGCTGCTGGTCACATGTTCAAAATAAAAGCTCCTTTCTTTACCTTTTTTTTTATAAGTGATCACATTCCCTCTGTTCTCTGCTGCATAAGAGCTGGGGAAGGAGAAACAGCAGCACACTGATGTTTCTAGTGAATGGATGTGCAGGGGGAAGGGGGGTTGTCAGGACAAGTCTGATCATTGTAGAAGAGCTCACACAGGGGTGTGATTTACTAAAGCTGAACAGTGCTAAATCTGGTGCAGCTCTGCATAGGAACCAATCAGCCTCCAAGTTTTATTGCTAAAGCTTAATTGAACAAGCTGAAGTTAGAAGCTGATTGGCTACCATGCACAGCTGAACCAGATTCTGAGTGCTCCGGTTTTAATAAATCTCCCCCTGGTTTCCTAGGGAACTGACCATGCTGTGCTCTCCTGCTTAGTGTGGTCAGTTTTTTTAATAGGCAAGAAGAGGAACTGGCAGGATCACCAGGGATTTCACACAAAGGAAGCAATACAAAGGGAACAGGAGACTTCTATATACAAGTACGTGGTACAGCAGGTACATATCAGGATAATTAAATGTTGGGGTAACATATTCTTTAGTTGGGGCATGCCCCCATAAATTGGTGTTCATTTGCTATTGTCTCCAATGTAATAGTGGTCAGAAGAAGCTTTGAGGGAAGCTGCCTAGGTCCCTCACCACTGGTGCTGAGTGATAATCATGTTGGCACTACGCAGGCAGCACCAGGAGGAAGATCACGTCACCCAGTTCTGTTGTCATTCAAAAGGACAAATCACTCTGACAACCAGGAATTCTTGCTTCATTAGCGGTCTTCTCAGGTATTGAGCTCCAGTGTTGGTCATCTTACTTAAAAAAAGTAATTAGTTAAGTTACAAATTACTTCTCCCAAAAAGTAATTGCGTTAGTAACTCAGTTACTACATTGGAAAAGTAATTAGTTACTCAGCAAAGTAACTGTGACTTTTTTTTAATATTCTATACGTGTAACTAAGGGGCGGGTCTAGTATTACTGTAACCAAGGGGCACATTTATTATTATTGTTATATATCGTGTAACAAGGGGCTGCTCTATTATTACTCTAACCAAGGGGCAGATCTGTTATAGCGTGTAAGCAAGGGGCGGGTCTATTATTATTATATTGTGTAAGGGGCGGATGGCTACAGAAGAGGGCGAATGTTAAATTAATGGGCAGAGCTCGATATATAACAATAATAATAAATGCGCCCCTTGGTTACAGTAATACTAGACCCACCCCTTAGTTACACGATAGACGCCCCTTGCAGAGTAGCACGAGCATCGGGAGCGCGCGGCATCGCCTCGTACAATTTCATGATAACTGCGCCTGCGCGGTGTAGAGTTCACTCAGAGCTGTTTAGGTTCGGCAATTTTCGGAAGCTCCGTAGTCCTTCGTACTGCGCAAGCCCTGCGCCTGCGCAGTACAGGGGGTCCTTATCCGGCGGGGGAACTTTTTTGTCAGGACACCAGAATTACACTACTGCCATCTAGTGGCGGTAGATGTAATTGCGGTAACGCCGCCCAAGTAATGGGAATTGCATTACCATGAGGGGAAAAGTAATCAGTTAGATTACTCGTTACCCTCTAAAGTAACTGCGTTAAATAACTCCGTTTATTTTAACTCAGTTACTTACATCACTGTTGAGCTCCATCTATGAGACCTGAGGAATGTGTCCCATGTGCCGGGAATCTAGTGAAGCCCACCGTAGAAAACCAGAAGATGTGAGGCTAGGTTATTATTTACAAATGATCAAAACCTAAAAAAAAAAAAAAAATTAAGTCCATAAGATATTGATTATGGGAATTTGAATAAGGGTAAAGGTTTCTTTTTAACCAATCACTTCCTCTTTTTATAGAACTGACGGACAAACCAGTGATCACCCCGGTGACGGCGTTATTGGCTGATAAGGAGGTGACATTGACCTGTGAAAGTCCTGGAAGATGCAATGGCTCTGCTCCTCTGATAACTTGGAATGGTGGAGGAGTACAGAGGACAAGTGTCCCCTATCAGACCATCCATCCAGATGGCAACAAGACATACTACTCCAATATCACATTCACTCCATCCAAGGAAGACCACCAGTCATCCTTAACTTGTATTGTGACCTTCCAAGCAAGTTTTACATCAACCCGCACCCAGATCATTTTAAATGTTGAATGTAAGTCCAATGTACATGTAAGTCTTTACATCTAACACATGATCAGGCTCAGTCCATGAAGGTCATTTTCAAAAAATGATAGCTTTTTCTTTTGGTTCGGTTAAAATGAAAAATGATAGTCACATGGCTAAAATAAGGATACCTACCTTTGCTTTAAAATATAAGTACAGTAGAACCTTGGTTTATGAGTAACGCGGCTAACGAGCATTTTTTTGAAAGATAAGCAACTTTTTTTTTTTAATTCTGACTCGGTTTGCTGAATTCAAGCTAATGGGGTGTGCAGTACCTCACTTGGCCAGAGGTGCGGGGACGCCGGGGACAATACTCGGGATCACTCGGAAATACTCAGAAACACTCGGAAATACTCAGTTCCCAAGTGTTTCCAAGCCTTTCCGAGGCATTTCCGAGTTCAGCCGAGCTGTCCCTGAGTATTTCCGAGGCTCTCCGGTGCCCCCCCACCTCTGGCCACATGCGGTATTGCATGTAATAGAAGTCAATGCGGAACGAATTATCTTCGTTTCCATTGACTTCTATGGGGAAACTTGCTTTGATTTGCTAGTGCTTTGGATTACAAGCATTCTCCTGGAACGGATTATGCTCGTAATTCAAGGTTCTACTGTACTACTTTAAAAAGTAATGGTATGGCTTCACTGCCCCATTGTGAGAACTCAATCCCACACATGGGACTTTGGGGTTGATTTACTACAACTGGAGGGTACAAAATCTGGTGCAGCTCTGGGGGGAACTCAAGGTGCCATCAGGAGAGCAGCTGTTTGATTGGACGCTGCTGCCCTGGGTGACCTCAGTTGCCAACTTTAGTGTGGGCAGTGCTAATAACTACCCTGTTTCCCCGAAAATAAGACCTAGCGTGATTTTCGGTGATGGCTGCAATATAAGCCCTACCCCCCAAATAAGCCCTACCCTGTTTCCCCTAAAAAAAAGCCCTACCCTGAAAATAAGACCTACAAGGCTTATTCGGGGGGTAGGGCTTATATTGCAGCCATCACCGACAATCACGATAGGTCTTATTTATGGGGAAACAGGCTAGCACTGTCTCCCGTCCGTTGGCGCACCTTTGCAAAGTGGCTAGGTCAGGCACAGGAACCCGCTGGTCAGGGACACCGGGGTCGATTTACTGAAACTGGAGAGTGCAACGTCTGGTGCAGCTCTGCATAGTAACCAATCAGCTTCAAGGTTTTATTGTCAAAGCTTAATTGAACAAGCTGAAGTCAGAAGCTGATTGGCTACAGTGTACAGCTGCACCAGATTTTGCACTCTCCAATTATAGTAAATTAACCCCTCTGCCAGCTATACGCTGCAGCCCAATTTTATGAATGAGTTAAGCTGCGATGTGCATAGCCCATGAATACAGGGATTGATTTACTAAAGATAAATAGACTTGTGCAGTTGCTCCAGAGCTTAGCAAATAAGGGGGAGCTCTGTTGGAATTCATCATCCAATCAGGTGCAAGCAAAAATTATGTTTTTTACATTTTATTTTTATTGCATGTGATTGGGTATTCTTTGTAAAGTAAAACTTTACTTCATTTACTAATCTCTGGAGCAACTGCACTTGCAAAGTGCACAGTCTTTAGTAAATCTATTCCTAATGACATCAATCTGAGATTTTTAGCAGGACGATCCCCAAAAAATACATAAAAAAAACATTTTTTTTCCCCTCAGTTTAGACCGATACGTATTCTTCTACATATTTTGGTAAAAGAATTACAAATAAAATAAGCGTTTATTGATTGGTTTGCACAAAATTAATGGCATCTACAAAATAGGGAATAGTTTTATGGCATTTTTATTTGTAATTCTTTTTTATTAGTAATGGCGGCGATCAGCGATTTTTATCATGACTGCGACATTATGGTGGACACATCGGACACTTTTGACACATTTTTGGGACCATTGTCATTTTTACAAAAAAAAAACGAAAAACTTAAATTTTTTACTAAAAAATTGCATTGATTACTGTAAAAAATGTCACTGGCGGTGAAGGGGTTAACCACTAGGTGGCGCTGTAGGGGTTAAGTGTGTCCTAGGGAGTGATTCTCACTGTGGGGGCGTGGCTGTGTGTCACACATCACTAATCACTGCTCCAATCACAGGGAGCAGAGATCGGTGACACTGTCACTAGGCAGAATGGGGAGATGCTTGTTTACATCAGCATATCCCCGTTCTTCCTCCCCGTGAGATGATCGCAGGTCCCGGATCACGGTCATGGTTTTCCCGGCAGCCGCGTGCGCGCCCCACTGCAAGCCGCATCTTAAAGGGCAACGTACAGGTATGTTAATCTGCCTGTATGTACCCTTCTGCCGCAGTATATCTGCGTGAGGCTGTTGGGAATCGGTTAAGCCCTGATAAAAGGACAGGGAGAGGGATTAGAAATGAGTCCCTGAAATGAGTCGGCTATTGAGTTCTTTACAAGTTTTGGAATTAAACTTTTAATATTTCGGTGTGGCGTTCCAAATTTTTGATCCAGCATACAGCCTATGACTTCTATAGGCATGCTGTACCTGTGGGGTCCCTGGTGAAGAACTTTACACTATACAGCCAGATACAGCCCTGCGTATGAGCTGTAAGGCTCTATGGGTGCTAGCATAAGGTGAACTGCCATTGCTGAAACTGAAAGTCCTAACTGGCAGTTTTGGTCATCTCTGGCTTCAGCACTGCAGATCAGGAAAGTCAGACGTCTTATCCGTAGGCGGGCAAACAGGGGGTGCCGGAGGTGCCTGGGCACACCCTAAACACCCAATGTGGCACAGATTCCCCCTGCTGCCTGGGACAGGGACAAAAATGTAAAAAAAATTATGAAATAAATAATAATTAAAAGAAAGGTAAAGTACCCCCGTCAGTAGTGAATGCATACGTAGGTCACACCCACATATTTAAACGATGTTTGCACCACACATGTGAGGTAACGCCACAAATGTCTGAGCGAGAGCAATAATTCTAGCACTAAACCCGTAGATTTTTTTTAAAGCGTCGCCTATTGAGATTTTTAAGCACTATACTTTTGCGCCATTCTGCGAGTGCGTGCAATTTTAAAGCATGACATGTTATTTACCCATCGTAACATCGTCTTTCATATCGTACAAAAAAAAAATCAAAAATTGGGGTATATATTATGTTTTTTTATTCATTAAAGTTAATTTTTTGCCCCAAAAATTGCATTGCGCACAAACCGTGTAAAATAAAAAGTTGCAGCGACTGCCATTTTATTCTCTAGGGTCTCTAAAATATATATATATATATATATATATATAATGTTTGGGGGTTCTATGTAATTTTCTATCAAAAAATACAGATTTTTACTTTGTAAAACACCAAGTGTCAGTAAAAGGCCTGGTCCTAAAGTGGATAAAGGCTGTTGACTATTATTCACAGCTGTTATGGGTACACTGACTATTATATACCATATTTTCTTATCCTAGTTTCTCTATTGAAATTGTGTGAATGACCTATTTTTTATCTTTTTCAGATCCTCCAATTGTGAGCATCATATTTAATGGTAAGTTATGTAGACTACGAAGTACAATCCGCAGTTGGTTTCTGCCATAAATGTCCCCTTTCCATTGCAGTTTACCTCCTTTCTTCTCTCTGCATCTTTTTTTTTTTTTTTTTTTATATCTCTTCTTCAGTCTAAGCCCCCGTACACACGGTCGGAAATTCTGACCACAAAATCCGTCGGATTTTTTTCGACGGATTTTGTCCGAAACGGGTGTTGCATACACACGGTCGGACAAAGTTGTCGGAAAATCCGATCATTCCGAACGTGGTGACGTTCGTTGCGTACGACGGGACTACGTAGAGGCTAGTAGCCAATAGCTTTGGTCTCGTAATTTGATCTGAGCATGCGTGGCACTTTGTCCGTCGGAATTCTCTACACACGATCGGAAAAAATCAGATCGGATTTTGTTGTCGGAAAATTTGAGAGCAGGATCTCAAATTTTTTCCGGCGGAAATTCCGACGGAAAAAGTCAGATTGAGCCCACACACGGGCGGATTTTCTAACAACATGGTCCGATCGGACATTTTCCGTCGTAATTTCCGACCGTGTGTACAATATAATTTAAATGTAAATGTGACTGGTAAATTCAGAAGTCAAACAATCGTCAAATATAGGTAAGATGTATATATATATATATATACAGTATCTCGCAAAAGTGAGTACACCCCTCAGATTTTTGTAAATATTTTATTCTGAAAACAGTTTGCTGAACTGTTATACAAGCTGTACACTCACTACTTTACATTGTAGCAAAGTGTCATTTCTTCAGTGTTGTCACATGAAAAGATAAAATAAAATATTTTCAGAAATGTGAGGGGTGTACTTACTTTTGTGAGCTACTGTGTGTATTTATATATATATAATGTGTGTGTATATACTGTATATGTATATATATATATATATATATATATATATATATATATATATACATATATCTTTCATAACGTATTTCTCTATCTCTCTGCTTCTCTCTGTCTTTCTCGTTAGCACTACTATCTCTTATCTTATGTTTCCTTATCTCTTCCATTCTTATATCTCTCTTTCTCTGTATCAATGTTCTCTTCCTCTTTTGTGATCTGTGGTAGTTTTGTTTTCTCTTCCTCTTTTCTATTTCCACTTCCTCTTCCATTAGATCTCTCATCTTTTTTGATTTACATTTTTATATCTTATACTCCTCTATCAAGGGCTTTGCCCTTCTCTCTCCTTTTCCCTGCTATCTCTGCCCCTCTGTTCTCTTCCTCTATATTTTCATTCTTTTTTTTTCTATTTCTAAGGCCGGCAATAGACGGAGCGATTTTCTTGGTTGCCGGAAAATAAAATTGCTTGATTCCCCCATCAACACAGTCACTGTTGATGGGGGGATTCCATTCGGTGGAGCCGCTAGCAATAATCAAATATAATAACCAACAGGCTGGTTGTAGACACGTCGATCGATCGATCAACTTGGGTACATTCAGCCTGCCCATACATGGGTCGAACCATCTATGGCCGGCTTACTCTGCTTTATAGACATGTGCACAACAAAAAGATTAGTTTATTTTTGTTTCGTTTTTTTCGTTTCCGAAAAAAATTTGTTTATTTTTGTTTTGTTTCGTTTTTTTTGTTTCCGTCGATTCGTAACGATTCGTACATTCGTAAGTTGTCGGTGTTCGTATTCGTAACGATTCGTACATTCGTAAGTCGTCGGTGTTCGTATTCGTAATGATTCGTACATTCGTAAGAGTTATTTTTTCGTTGATTAGTTTTTTTGTTAGTTTAATTTTCGTTTATTCGTTTATTCGAAATTCGGACGCATTCGTATTTATTCGTACATTCGTAACATTCGTAGATTCGTAATCGGAGCATAATTCATAATTTTATGTAATGTGTATGCTATTATTACATTTTAATACTTTACGAATCGAAAAAAAAAGTTACAAATTTTTTCGTTCAATCCATTCGAAGCACGTTAAGCAACGCCATTGTAAGAGACACGGAAAATTACGATTTGAAAAAAAAAAAAAGTTACGAATGTACGAATTTTTTCGTTCAATCCATTCGAAGCACGTTAAGCAGCACCATTGTAAGGGACACAGAAAATTACTAATTCAAAAAAAAAAAAAAAAGTTACGAATGTACGAATTTTTTCGTTCATTTTCGTTGTTCCCGTTTTCGTTTTTCGAATTTTCTTCATTAGTACATTCGTTGTTTCTAATAAATTTTTTTTGGATTTTCGTTGTTTTTCGGATTCGTTCGATTCGAATGATTCGTTAATCGGATTTGTTCGATTCGAACGATTCGTTCATTCGAAAATAACAAAAAAAAAAACGAAAAAAACTAAAATAAACTAAACAAATTGCACATGTCTACTGCTTTATATCTCCTGTATATCTTTTTTTATCTCCCTCATTCTCTATCTCTCTACTTCTTTCATCCTCTTCTTATGTTATATCTTTTTGCTTCTCTATAGCTATTTTTCTCTCTTGTTTTCTACTATTGTCTTGTCTACTATTTTTTGGCCAATTTTTATTTTGGTTTTAGATGGAATAGAGAAGCATTCAAACCTTAAAACCAGAGTGGGGCGAACAGTTCGAGCCAAGCAAAAGTTTGGCCAAACATTGCATGTTCGCCCATTTGACGAACAGCTGAATTTGCGGGGCGCTTGGTGGGATGTTCACCCGCCAAGCGCCCCACTGCACAGTCCATTCTAAGTCCTGATTAGACAAAACTTTGCCCAATCATGGCACAGTGAATAGCTGGTTGTTAAAGAGAAGCCTTTACCTGTTTAGGAACCGTCAAACGGCGGAGCAGGCATTCAGTGGTTAGCCTTCATCGCAGGCAGAGTGTTTTTTTTTTCCAGGTCCGGCGGTGTGGCGGGCATCATGATTGACGATGGATCTTTATCGGAGGAGATTGTTTTTTTATTTTTATTTTTTTCTTAAGGAATTGTCAGAAACTGCCTGGTATTCATTTTTGACACTTTTTTTTTGGTGAATGGGTATGGGTA
Organism: Lithobates sylvaticus; assembly: GCA_028564925.1. Taxonomy (NCBI): domain Eukaryota; kingdom Metazoa; phylum Chordata; class Amphibia; order Anura; family Ranidae; genus Lithobates; species Lithobates sylvaticus. Next base: position 25,398,447 of record CM053035.1, on the reverse strand, counting down.
CAATGTACCCCATACTCATTCACATAGGAGGGGACCAGGATCTGGGGGCGGCTGCCAGGCTGCATGTTTGGATAAGTGTTTGGTATGGATTTTGGGGGGACCCCATGCTGTTTTTTTTGTTTTTTTCTTTTATATTGCTGGCAATTTAAATGTCTTTTTTTTCTTTAGAAATGTCAGTTTTGCTGCAGCAGGTTCCTTGACATGGTACGGATGCGCCACTTTACAGGCAGACAAAAGGGGACCCCCCAAGGCACTTTTTTTTTTTTTTTTCATTATTCATTAGTTTTCATTTTTGTTGTTCCACTGTAAAGTGGAACTTCAGTATTTTTTAAATCTTTCCATCTATTAAATCTTCTGCCCTTGTTGTCTTAACTTTGGATAGTTAAATATTTTTTTCTGCCAGTAAGTACCTTATACAGCCCACTTCCTGTTTCTTGTCTGGAAAAAGCTTATGACATCATGCACAGCTCTCTCTCTCACTCACACAAAACTGCTGTAAAAAATCTTGGTCGTCAATTTGCTGGGTAAATAGAAGAGAAAGATAGGCGGCTGTGGTTCAGTTTGCTGCCCCTCTCAAAGAGTGCTGCCTGGGTCCAATGGACACACTGGGACCCATTGTAGGGCCGGCCCTGCCTGCTCCCGCCTCCCCCTGCCCCAAAGTGGGGGAGGGTGAAAACAAGCAGAACTTCCTCTTTTGGGTTGAACTCCGCTTTCAGGCCTTGGCTACCAGGTTAAGTGTGCATTTGCGAGTTGATAGAGTAGGGACAGGTACCCCGCCTGTTAGGAACAGTACAAATGGTAAGGGAAAGGTTCCTGAGGAGGATGGAAAGCGTACGGTCACTATTCCTTGGGCCTCATCCTGCTTGGGCATTAGATGGCCAGGCCGCACCCTGATCTCTTTGCACACACTGTCAATTCAGCTGAAACCCAATGACAGCTGATCACAATGTAAACAGAAGCTGGTTATTAGCATTCCTTTCCTCGCGCTTTCAGCAAGAGCAAAGGAGAGCCAATAACCGGCTTTGTTAAAGGGACATCTACACTGATAATCAGGGCACTGATTATCAGTGCAGTCCCAAAAGTGCCCACCAGTGCTGCCTATCTGTGACCACCAGTGCTGCCTATCAGTGCCCATCAGGGCTGCCAATTAGTACCCATCAGTGCCTCCTCATTAGTGTCACCTCTCAGTGCTGCTTATCAGTGCTCATCAGTGCCGCCTATCATTGCCACCTATCAGTGCCAACCAGTGCTGCCTATCGGTGCCCACCAGTGCTGCCTATCAGTGCCACCTCATTAGTGTCACCTCTCAGTGCTGCCTATCAGTGCCCATCAGTGCCTCCTCATTAGTGTCACTTCTCAGTGCTGCCTATCAGTGCCGTCCATCAGTGCCACCTATAAGTGCTCGTCAGTGCCTCCTCATTAGTGTCACCTCTCAGTGCTTCCCATTAGTGCCGCCTATCAGTGCCCATCAGTGCCACCTATCAGTGCCCATCAGTGCCACCTATCAGTGCCCATCAGTGCCGCCCAACAGTGCCGCCTATCAGTGCCCGTCAGTGCCTCCTCATTAGTGTCACCTCTCAGTGCTGTCTATCAGTGCCCATCAGTGCCACCTATCAGTGCCGCCTAATCAGCGCACATCAGCGAAGGAGAAAAATTACCTGCAACTTTTTATAACAAACTATGAAATATTTTTTTCTTTTTTTCCCAAAATTTTTTGTCTTTTTTCGTTTGTTTAGCAAAAAATAAAAAAATCCAGTGGTGATGAATTACCACCTAAAGAAAGCTCCATTTGTGTGTACAGTGTTGCATGACCGCGCAATTGACCTGGGCAGGAAGAGGGTGAAAGTGCCCGGCTGGCAAGTGGTTCAACTAAATGAAAAAAAAAAAAATGGGTGTACTGGGCTCTGCCCTGTATAGGTTGACCATGCTATAAAATATGTTAGATTGTGAGCACACAACCTTCAATGATTAATAAGCCGATAACTTGTCATGTTTTGGTAGATAACATCCAGAATGAGAACACACCCATTATTGTGAATGAAACGGATTCAAAGACTATAAAGTGTACGGTGGAGAGTAACCCCAAATCTACTATTATCTGGACTAAAGAAAACATTGTAATAAATGGAATATTGAATGGGCAGACATCGATTTACAGTCTGAAGAATGCTAATCCAAATGACACCGGGATATATCGATGTTCAGCAAATAACAGCCATTCATCCATTACCAGGAGTGTTAACATCAATGTACAATGTAAGTATATGACAATTCTTACGTGAAATACAATGCACTTCTTTTTTTCCAAATAATTATTTTAAGCTTGCATATTTAAATCAAGAACACGCGATTCAGACCGCATGCAAAACACACACCATTTGCGCCCTGAAGCGGGTGTCAATAGAAAGTGAACAACACCCCAAACGCAGATCGCAAACGCAGTGCACCTGCCCACATGGGTACCATGCCATCCAGTTACAGTGCATTTTAAAAAAGTAGTGCATGGACTACTTTTGGTGCCGTGCGGTTTGCGATTTTAGCCCATTCACAAAAAATGGGGTGAATTCACAACTGCGTGTGTGACTGCACAGTGACGCACAGCGCATTCCGGTGTGAATCATGTGCAGGCATGGTGTGAACTGGCCCTTAAACCCAAAAGCAAACCTTTATTATAGTGCAGCTTACCAATTCTTAGATGTGATGGCTGCATTCATTTTCAGTTTTAGTCTTTCTTTCTTCTAGTTTTATCTGACGATCCAGCCAGTAAGTCTGTTGTTTCTTTGAAAGAACAAGCTCTCTTGCAGATGAATCAGTCGCAGGGATGAGGCAAACCGTTTAACACTGACAGGGGTGCTTACAATGATCGGCTTTTATTTATTCATGGAAAATCTTTATCCTAAAAAGGTAACACCTTATACCCCCCCCCCCTTCCCCCCCAGACTGACAATGCTGCTGTGCCCCCTGTGCTTCATCACCCAGAGTGTGTGTGGGGGGGGGGGGCGCTTTCATACAGAAGGTGTGTTACTTGACCGATTACCAGGTGAAAACAGAGGGGGGGGGGGGAACAAAAAAATAACAAATGCAGCTACTACATCTAATGATTGCTAAGCTTTAGTATATTACATTTTTGGACATTTACACCCCTAAGTGAAAATGTCCAAATTGGGCCCAAAGTATCAATATTTTGTGCGGCCACCATTATTTTCCAGCTCTGCCTTAACCCTCTTGGGCATGGAGTTCACCAGAGCTTCACAGGTCACCACTGGAATCCTCTTCCACTCCTCCATGATGACATCACAGAGCTAGTGGATGTTAGAGACCTTGCGCTCCTCCACCTTCCATTTGAGGATGCCCCACAGATTCTCAATTGGATTTAGGTCTGGACTTTGACTGGGCCATTCTAACACATGAATATGCTTTGATCTAAACCATTCCATTGTAGCTCTGGCTGTATGTTGAGGGTCGTTGTCCTGCTGGAAGGTGAACCTCCTCCCCAGTCTCAAGTCTTTTGCAGACTCTAACAGGTTTTCTTCTAAGATTGTCCTGTATTTGGCTTCATCCATCTTCCCATCAGCTCTGACCAGCTTCTCTATCCCTGCTGAAGAAAAACATCCCCACAACATGATGCTGCCACCACCATGTTTCACAGTGGGGATGGTGTGTTCAGGGTGATGTGCAGTGTTAGTTTTCCCCCACACATAGCATTTTGCTTTTAAGCCAAAAAGTTCAATTTTGGTCTCATCTGACCAGATCACCTTCTTCCACATGTTTGCTGTGTCCCCCACATGGCTTCTCACAAACTGCAAACGAGACTTTTTATGACTTTCTTTCAACAATAACTTTCTTCTTGCCACTCTTCCACAGAGGCCAGATTTGTGGAGAGCACGACTAATAGTTGCCCTGTGGACAGATTCTCCCCCCTGAGCTGTGGATCTCTGCAGCTCCTCCAGAGTTACCATGGGCCTCTTGGCTGCTTCTCTGAATAATGCTCTCCTTGCCCGGCCTGTCAGTTTAGGTGGACGGCCATGTCTTGGTAGGTTTGCAGTTGTGCCATAATCTTTCCATTTTCGGATGATGGATTGAACAGAGCTCCGTGAGATGTTCAAAGCTTGATATATTTTTTTTTTTATAACCTAACCCTGCTTAATACTTCTCCACAACTTTATCCCTGACCTGTCTGGTGTGTTCCTTGGCCTTCATGATGCCGTTTGTTCACTAAGGTTCTCTAACAAACCTCTGAAGGCTTCAGAGAACAGCTGTATTTATACTGTGAATAAATTACACACAGATGGACTCAATTGACTAATTAGGTGAATTCTGAAGGCAATTGGTTCCACTAGATTTTAGTTAGGGGTATCAGAGTAAAGGGGGCTGAATACAAATGTACCCCACACTTTTCACATATTTATTTGTAAAAAAAATTGAAAACCATTTATCATTTTCCTCCCACTTGACAATTATGTGCCACTTTGTGCAAGCCGACATTAAATTACCCAGAACATGTTCTCAGAAGAGAGCTACACAGGGAGCTGTTCAGGCAGCTAACAGAATTGCACAAGGGACAATGTCACGGTTCTCTTCCATAGTCCATTGAGCAAGTAAGTGACACAGGACCTTAAAAAGCTGCAATGATGGCTTGAGGTGTCACCCACCTGGCTATAGTGCCTGGCAGTGGTGTGTGAATCACAAGATGGGCTGAAAAGAAAATACAAATATTTTGTATAGCAGATTTTACAGCTGTGTTCTGTTTCATTTTAGATGCACCACGGATTCCTCAGATCCATTGTTTCACACCGACAGGTACTAATATTTATTTATTGTAATGGTTGTGGTGGGGGTGATGCAGCATTGAAGGGGTTAAAACAGGTGGTCACCACCTGTAAAATGCCTCTGAAAACAAATCTGTGTGGGGATTGCTTTTCACAGGAATGGCAGTCTTTTGCAATCGGAGACTCAGAGCAGCAGAGGCAAGGGAAGGACAATTGTCAAGGTTGGGGGAGCGTGTTGGACAGTGGACCAATTTTGCAGGATCTGGTGTGTGTGTCCTCCAATTTGTCGCCTTTGTCCACATCAGGGGGTGGAGTATGGGTGGGGCTGCTGGCGCAGACACAGCAGGGATTGGCTAGAAGACAAGGAGGCGTGGTAAAAATGATGGGCCTCTTTAGCACCCTGTGCTGTTCACTCCAAATCTTGCCTCTTAATTAGACATGGGCACTGCCGAAAAATGTGTTCTTTTTAGTTTTCGTTTCATTCGTTTTTGTTTTTTTATTTTCGTTTTTCGGGTGATTCCTTATGATCAAAATTCGGAAATTTGAAAATTCAAAAATTGGAAAATTTTCAAAATACGGAAATTCAAAAATTGGAAAATTTGAAAAACCGAAAATAAGAAAGAAAATCCGAAGATTCTAAATAATAACTAACTAATAATAACTAACTAATAATAACTAACTAAAAACTAATAACTAACTAATAACTAACTAATAACCAGGGCTCAAGTCCTGCGGGAACGCTTGGGAACGGAGTTCCTGTACTTTTTCCACAACAGGAACTCAGTTCCCGTTAGCAGCCGTGTCCTGCAAGACTTTTAAGTATGTGAGCTGTGTGGCAGGTGCTACACCAGCAGCCGCCGACACAGCTCGCAATAGTGAGGCACACCAGGGGTGCACTGACCATTCAGGCATTGCCAGTAGGGGACCCCATGACAGCTTCCGCTTCGATCTACCTGTCAATCACAGCTAGCTGATGGGTAGATCAGGTCCCTGCTGCTAAGAGATTGTGTTTAGTCAGACCTCTCGTGATGACTTTTGAAGCGTTCGTGCATATGAGCGTATCATTTTTTTTTTTTTTTTGGTGGGGGAGTGGATCTTGGGTGGGAGTTCCCACACTTTTTTCCCCAGGACTTGACCCCTGCTTATAACTAACTATTAATAACTAACTAATAATAACTAACTATCAAATTATAGGTATTGGAATTTCCTTTCAAATTTTGCTGTTAGTGAACGAATACAAATTTATCCGAAGTTACGAATTATCCAAAATAACGTGTCCCGCATCTAAACATATGGAACGTAACAAATTAATAATGGATAATAATAATACAATTTTATTATTATTGTTTTATTTTATTATTATTATTATTTATTATTATTAATTTGTTACGTTCCATTCGTTTAGGTGCGGCATTCATTATTTTGGATAATTCGTAACTTTTTTTCGTTACATTCACTACCAGCCAAATTTGAAACAAAATTCCAATACCTATAATTTAATAGTTAGTAATAGTTTAAGTTATTATTAGTTAGTTATTTTTTCAGATTTTCGGATGTCAGGGTTTTTTAATATCCGAATTTTCGAATTTGCATATTTTCGAATTTAGAATTTTCGAGATTAGGAATTTACAAATTTCGAATTTATGAATCTCAGCCTCTAAAAGCCTGCTTCTCCTCCTCTCCCTCCCATAGGCATTCAGTGGCTGCAGGAGGAAAATTGAGGGGATTTGTTCCTCCATATGCCGCCCCCCCTATGCTGGTCCTGCTGCCCCCCGGAATCAGTGGGAAGGGCCCTGGCCGGAAGTCAGGGGGCCCTTCATGGTTTCTTGCACCGGAGCCCTGAAGGTTCTAGTTACGCCTCTGCCTGGTACATACCATTTTTTTTTTTTTTTTTGTGCGGGTTGCACAAAAAAAAAAACCTGACAGCTCTGGTCGGTAGCCGCTGTACTAACCATGGAAGTTTAGTACCGCGATCTCCCCCGCTGAACTGTTGTGTTCTGACAGGGGGAACCCCCCCCCACCAGAACACTCTGATCAGCACTCTCTGCCGTTGGCTGAGAGCGCTGATCGGGAGTAGTTCAGCTGCTGGTTTTCCAGCACGCACGTCCAACATACATGGGCCGAATATCAACATTTCCCAACATTCCCAACATTCTGCCCGTGTGTACAGGGCTTTAGTGTCACTGGTCCCCAAAAAGGGTTAAAAGCGCCAGTTTGTGTCCAATTTGTCCGCTGCAATATTGCAGTCCTGCTATAAGTCACTGATCGCCACTATTACTAGTAAAATAAATAAATCTATCCCATAGTTTGTAGACGCTATAACTTTTGCGCAAACCAATCAATAAATGCTTATTGAAATTGCAGAATACATATTCTGCTAAATTGATGAAGAAATTCGATTTTTTTCAATTCTTATTGGATTTGTTTTATAGCAGAAAGTAAAAAAAATATATATTTTTTCACAAAATTTTTCTTTTTTTTATTGTTTATAGCGCAAAAAATAAAAACCGCAAAGGTGTTCAAATACCACCAAAAGAAAGCTCTATTTGTGGGAACAGCGTCGCACGACCGCGCAATTGTCAGTTAAATTAACGCAGTGCCGTATTGCAAAAAATGGCCTGGTCAGGTCAGGTAGGGGGAAAAAATCTGCCAGAGGTCAAGTGGTTATGGGGCATCAGTGCGGCCCGGGAGGGGGGGTGGGGGGGGCGACTGCCCTCTGGCCCAGTCCGCCCCTGATGTATATGGACATTAGACCGGGAAGTGGATCAACTTCAGCATGATTTATAATTTGCCTTTGCATAGATTAAAGGGATGTTCCGGGAAAAATAAAAAATTAAAAGCCAGCAGCTACACATACTGCAGCTGCTGGCTTTTAATCAATGGACACTTACCTGTCCTGCAGTCCCTCGATGTTGGCACCGCAGCTGATGTCTCCATCAGCTGTCGGGCTCTGCCGCCGCCATTGGTAACCCGGCAGTGTAGCCTTTCGGCTTCACGCCGGGAACCCTACTGCGCATGCGCGAGGCCCCGCTCCTCTCTCCTATTAGCCCGGCGGCCAAGGGAGGAGGAGGAGGGAGCCCCGTGGTGATAGACTTCCGTAAGTGGGAAAGGATACCTGTCAAAGACAGGTATCCTGTGCCCCCTCCACCCCGAAAGGTGCCAATTGTGACACCGGAAGGGAAGGAATCCGATGAGCGGAAGTTTCACTTTAGGGTGGAGCTCCGCTTTAAGGAGTTGTTTGAGTTTTTTTTTTTTTATATTCACATTGACTTGTATCAAAGCAGACAAATGTACACAAATTGGCCCATCTCAGCATTGCCGCTGGCCACATTTTCTTCCGGAAGGATGTAACTGATAATGTGGTCAATGACTATCCCTGACTGTTTAACCACTTCCCGACCGCCCCATGTAGATATACGTCGGCAGAATGGCACGTACAGGCAGAACCACATACCTGTACGTGCCATTCTTCAGGCGCGTGGGGGGTCCGATCGGACCCCCCCCGGCCGGCGGGGACGGTCGGGATCGCTTCAGGAGCGATCCGGGATGAGGGGACGGCCAGTGGTTTCTGGCCACCCCCTCGCGATCGCTCCTGGCGAATCAGATGCTTCCTCTGTCTGTGTCAATCAAAACACAGGCAGAGGAAGTGATGTCACACTCGGTGCGCCGGTCTATGTGACCGGAACGCCGAGGAGTCAACACACACAGGTTAGTGCACCAACAGTACACTGACACCAGTACACATAGGTACACATTCCACCCCCCTGTCACCCCCAGATCACCCCCCACATCACCCCCCCCCCCCCAGTCACAGTGTCACTAATTGCAGTGATCATTTATTTACTGATCACTGCATTTAGTGTCAGTGTGACTGTAATAACTGTCAGTGCAGTTAGTTTTAGGTCCAAGGTAGCCCCCACCCCCCCCTAATAAAGGTTTAACCCCTTGATTGCCCCCCAGGTAACCCTTTCACCCCCTTTTGCCAGTGTCACTAAGCGATCGTTTTTCTGATCGCTGTATTAGTGTCACTGCTGTCGCTAGGTAACCATTTTTTTTTTTAGGTAACCGCCATGTTTATATAGGTTCATAAATAGGTTTATAGGTCAGGTACCCCCATATTACAACCTAAATAAAGGTTTTAACCCCCTGATTGCCCCTAGAGTTAACCCTTTCACCAGTGATCACAGTATAACTGTCACTGGTGACGCTGGTTAGCCAGTTAGTTATTTCGTTATTTAGGTTCCCCGTCAGGTTTTTTATATAGTGTCAGGTACCCCCATATATTACCTAATAAAGGTTTTTAACCCCCTGATTGCCCCTAGTTAACCCTTTCACCCCTTTTGCAAGTGTCACTAAGCGATCGTTTTTCTGATCGCTGCATTAGTGTCGCTAGGTAACCAGTTTTTTTTTAGGTTAACCGCCATGTTTATATAGGTTCATAAATAGGTTTATAGGTCAGGTACCCCCATATTACAACCTAAATAAAGGTTTTAGCCCCCTGATTGCCCCTAGTTAACCCTTTCACCCCCTTTTGCCAGTGTCACTAAGCGATCGTTTTTCTAATCGCTGCATAAGTGTCACTGGTGCCGCTAGGTAGCCAGTTTTTTTTTTTAGGTTAACCGCCATGTTTATATAGGTTCATAAATAGGTTTATAGGTCAGGTACCCCCATATTACAACCTAAATAAAGGTTTTAACCCCCTGATTGCCCCTAGAGTTAACTCTTTCACCAGTGATCACAGTATAACTGTCACTGGTGACGCTGGTTAGCCAGTTAGTTATTTAGGTTCCCCGTCAGGTTTTTATATAGCGTCAGGTACCCCCATATAATACCTAATAAAGGTTTTAACCCCCTGATTGCCCCTAGTTAACCCTTTCACCAGTGATCACCGTATAACTGTTACGGGTGACGCTGGTTAGATAGTTTGTTTTTTATACTGTCAGGGCACCCGCCATTTATTACCCAATAACGGTTTAACCCCCTGATCGCCCGGCGGGTGATATCAATTAGGTTTTAGGGTCAAATAAGGTCTGCGTCGCCCCAGGTTAGTGCCAGCACCGCAAACACCCACGCACAAAGCATACACCTCCCTTAGTGGTACAGTATCTGAACAGATCAATATCTGATCTGATCAGATCTATACTAGCGTCCCAGCAGTTTAGGGTTCCAAAAAAACGCATTGTTAGCGGCATCAGCCCAGATACCTGCTAGCACCTGCGTTTTCCCCCTCCGCCCAGCCCAGCCCAGCCCACCCAAGTGCAGTATTGATCGATCACTGTCATTTAGAAAACACTAAGCACACATAACTGCAGCGTTCGCAGAGTCAGGCCTGATCCCTGCGATCGCTAACAGTTTTTTTGTGGTAGCGTTTTGATTCAGTCGCTAACAGTCAGGAGCTTTTTTACCTGTAAATCTCAAAAAAATAAAAAAATAGTTGTCGTTTTATTGTTCTCTCTCTATTGTTGCTCTTTTTTTACTCCATTCTATTCTGCAATGTTTTATTATGTTTTATCATGCTTGCTTTTCAGGTATGTAATTTTGTTTACTGTGTTTTAGTGTTAACCATTTTTTTGTTTTCAGGTGCGCCATTCAGTTGCAGCGCGGATTTATTTATCTTGACAGCAACAGTGTTTGCTCCCACGATACATAAAGACGCGACTCCAACACTGTAGGAGGTGATTTCACCACCACAGTTAAAAAAAAGAGCATATATGCCGAAGCATGGGGGCAGCAGGGGGGGGGGGGAGCGATTGGCTCCTAATGCTGCGTACATACGGTCGAAATTCCGACGGAGCCTTGCCCCGTGGAAAAGTGCAACCGTGTGTACATGGCATAACTTTTGTGGGAGGATGCCCCCATGCTTCGGCATATATAAATGGTGCATGTATGCCCATCATTAGAAGTGGGTGGATGAAGGGAGGTATTCTAATGGTGGGCATACCCACCAATCAATCTCTTTTTTTTCGTTCAGCCAAGAGGCTGCATGAAAAATAAAGATTACAATATATGTCCAGTATGTTGCTGGACTTTGAATGGTTATACCAGAATGATGCCTGCAGGTTTAGGTATCATCTTGGTATCATTCTTTTCAGCCAGTGATCGGCTTTCATGTAAAAGCAATTCTAGCGGGTAATTAGCCTCTAGACTGCTTTTACAAGCAGTGGGAGGGAATGTCCCCCTCCCGGATATAAACCGCGCCATTGGGAAATTGGGAAAGCGTTTTATCACACCGATCTTGGTGTGGTCAGATGCTTTGAGGGCAGAGGAAAGATCTAGGGTCTAACAGACCCCAATTTTTTCAAAAAAAGAGTACCTGTCACTGCCTATTGCTATCATAGGGGATATTTACATTCCGTGAGATAACAATAAAAATGATAACAAAAGAAAAAAATGGAGGGAACAGTTTTAAAATAAAATAAAAAAGCGAAATAAAAAAAAAAATTAAAAAAAAAAAAAAAAAGCACCCCTGCCCCCCCCTTCTCTTGCGCAAAGGCGAACACAATCGTTGGTCTGGCGTCATACGTAAACAGCAATTGCACCATGCATGTGAGGTATCACCGCGAAGGTCAGATCGAGGGCAGTAATTTTAGCAGTAGACCTCCTCCGTGAATCTAATGTGGTATCATGTAAAGGCTTTTAAAGGCTTTTAAAAATGTATGTAGTTTGTCGCCACTGCGTGTTTGTGCGCAATTTCAAAGCATGTCCTGTTTGGTATCCATGTACTCGGCCTAAGATCATATTTTTTATTTCATCAAAAATTTGAGCAATGTAGTGTGTTTTAGTGCATTAAAATAAAAAAAAGTGTATTTTTTCCACAAAAAATGCGTTTGAAAAATCGCTGCGCAAATACTGTGTGGAAAAAAAAAATGCAACACCCACCATTTTAATCTGTAGGGCCTTTGCTTTAACAATATATATAGTGTTTGGGGGTTCAACGTAATTTTCTTGCAAAAAAAAAATATGTTTTCATGTAAACAAAAAGTGTCAGAAAAGGCTTTGTCTACAAGTGGTTAGAAGAGTGGGTGACGTGTGACATAGGCTTCTAAATGTTGTGCATAAAATGCCAGGACAGTTCAAACCCCCCCCAAATGACCCCATTTTGGAAAGTAGACACCCCAAGCTATTTGCTGAGAGCAATGTTGAGCCCATTAAATTTTTTTTTTTTTTGTCCCAAGAGATTGAATAATGAAAAAAAAAAAATATATATATTTTTTTTTACAAAAAGTTGTCACTAAATGATATATTGCTCAAACATGCCATGGGCATATGTGGAAATACACCCCAAAATACATTCTGTTGCTTCTCCTGAGTACGGGGATACCACATGTGTGGGACTTTTTGGGAGCCTAGCCGCGTACGTCACCCCAAAAACCAAGCACCGCCTTCAGGCTTTCTAAGGGTGTAATTTTTTTATTTCACTTCTCACTGCCAATCACAGTTTCGGAGGCCATGGAATGCCCAGATGGCATAAAACCCCCCAAAATGACCCCATTTTGGAAAGTAGACACCCCAAGCTATTTGCTGAGAGGTATGGTGAGTATTTTGCAGATCTCGCTTTTTGTCACAAAGTTTTGAAAATTGAAAAAAAAAAAAAAAATATTTTTTTTCTTTTACTTTCTTCATTTTCAAAAACAAATGAGAGCTGTAAAATACTCACCATGCCTCTCAGCAAATAGCTTGGGGTGTCTACTTTCCAAAATGGGGTCATTTGGGGGGGTTTTGTGCTATTTTGGCATTTTATGGCCTTCGAAACTGTGATAGGTAGTGAGGAGTGAAATCAAAAATTTGCACCCTTAGAAATCCTGAAGACGGTGCTTGGGTTTCGGGGCCCCGTACGCGGCTAGGCTCCCAAAAAGTCCCACATATGTGGTATCCCCATACTCAGGAGAAGCAGCAAAATGTATTTTGGGGTGCAATTCCACATATAACTATGGCATGTGTGAGCAATATATCATTTAGTGACAACTTTTTTTTATTTTTTTTTTATTTTTTATTTTTTGTCTTTATTCAATCACTTGGGACTAAAAAAAAAAAAATATTCAATGGGCTCAACATGCCTCTCAGCAAATAGCTTGGGGTGTCTACTTTCCAAAATGGGGTCATTTGGGGGGGTTTTGTGCTATTTTGGCATTTTATGGCCTTCGAAACTGTGATAGGTAGTGAGGAGTGAAATCAAAAATTTGCACCCTTAGAAATCCTGAAGGCGGTGCTTGGGTTTCGGGGCCCCGTACGCGGCTAGGCTCCCAAAAAGTCCCACACATGTGGTATCCCCATACTCAGGAGAAGCAGCTAAATGTATTTTGGGGTGCAATTCCACATATAACCATGGCATGTGTGAGCAATATATCATTTAGTGACAACTTTTTGAAAACATTTTTTTTTTTTTTTTTTTTGTCTTTATTCAATCACTTGGGACTAAAAAAAAAAAATATTCAATGGGCTCAACATGCCTCTCAGCAAATAGCTTGGGGTGTCTACTTTCCAAAATGGGGTCATTTGGGGGGGTTTTGTACTTCCCTGCCATTTTAGCACCTCAAGAAATGAGATAGGCAGTCATAAATTAAAAGCGGTGTAAATTCCAGAAAATGTACTCTAGTTTGTAGACGCTATAACTTTTGCGCAAACCAATAAATATACGCTTATTGGCATTTTTTTTTACTAAAGACATGTGGCTAAATACATTTTGGCCCAAATGTTTGATTAAAATTGAGTTTATTGGATTTTTCTTATAACAAAAAGTAGAAAATATCTTTTTTTTTCAAAATTTGCAGTCTTTTTCCGTTTATAGCGCAAAAAATAAAAATCACAGAGGCAATCAAATACCATCAAAATAAAGCTCTATTTGTGGGAAGAAAAGGACGCCAATTTCGTTTGGGTACAACATTGCATGACCGCGCAATTACCAGTTAAAGCAGTGCAGTGCGAAATTGAAAAAAGACCTCTGGTCCTTTGGCTGCCAAATGGTCCGGGGCTGAAGTGGTTAAAGAAATGAACTCAACAGTTGCTAAGTCTAAAAAATATAATTTCTTATTTCTTTCACCATCCAGAATGCCCCATTGATGAGAATAAAACAATTTATATCAAAGAAGGATCTTCTCTTGCTTTACGATGTGCTGCGGAAAGTTTGCCACCAGCGGCATTGAACTGGTCAACAACTAACAAAACTCAACAACATTTCAACACAATCCAAAAAGGGGAAATCCGCTTTTCCGAAATACTGCTCAGTGATGATGGGTCATATATTTGCCAGGCCAAAAACCAACTTGGGGATTCATCTGCCTCTGTTACCATCAAGGTGACCTGTACGTAAGAAAAAAAAAAGATATTGTTATTATATGTTGTTACTGTCATTTATCCTACTGATTTAAGGGAAACTATACTGCCCCGTACACACGGTCGGAAATTCTGACGGAAAAAGTCCGATCGGATTATGTTGTCGGAAAATCCGATCGTGTGTGGGCTCTAGCCGACTTTTTCCTGTTTGAACTTCCGACGAAAAAGGTTTGAGAGCAGGACCCAAAATTTTCCGACAACAAAATCCGATCGGACTTTTTCCGATTGTGTGTAGAGAATTCCAATGCACAAAGTGCCACCCATGCTCAGAATAAATTTGGGGAGGAAAGCTATTGGCTACTGGCCTCTTCGTAGTCCCGTCGTACGTTTTGTACGTCACCTCGTTTGGAACGATCAGATTTTCCGACAACTTTGTGCAACCGTGTGTATGCAAGACTGTGTGTATGCAAGACAAGTTTCAGACAAAATCCGTCGGAAAAAATCAGACGGATTTTGTGGTCGGAATGTGTATGGGACATACCACTCTCTAACCATACATATACTGTATATTTTGCCCTAAAATCATAATCTTCTAAAATACATTTTCAACTTTTTTACGCATTATCTTTTTTCCCACATTTTTGTTTGGCCAGTTGGACCCAGGTCTGTTTCTGGAAAAAATTCCACTTGCAAGGAAGCAGAACATCATATAGATTGTTCTTGTATCGTTGAATCATTTCCAGTGGCCAACATCCAGTGGAAGATTGATGAGAAATACTACAACACCTCTGATAATGACATCCAAATGGCCACTTCTAGAATAAAAGCAGAGACCAATAGCACACTGAGCCTTCCTTTTAACCAAAAGGATGTCCCGTCTATAGAATGTATAAGTTCCAATCAGTATGAAAAATTTGTGCTACCTTTGCTAAGTAAGAAGTGTAAGTACTCGTCTCCATTTTTTTTTTTCTTTTAAACTTTATTTGGATAATGTTAAAAAATGTATGGGCAGATCAACCTAATGAAAGTGAGGCCATTTGGAAAAAAAACATTTAAACAAAAATGAAATCACAAATATAAAGACGGGAAGCAGCTTGGAAAAGCTCTTTATCACCTCTTAAATATTAAAGAACAAGTTCATTAAAAGTGTGACTACTACTAGCTATTCCAGTGGTGGTCAACTTTCTTGATATGGGGGCCACTGGTCACAGCAGACACACAACAGGGGATGGTAAGTGTCTATGGACATGATAAGGAGATGGTCAGAGATTGTGGATATCATCCAAAAGATAACCAGAGACTGTGGACATGATAGAGGAGATGGTCAGAGGTTGCAGAGGAGATGGTCAGAGGTTGCGAACATGATACAGGAGAGGGTCAGAGGTTGCGGACATGATACAGGAGATGATGAGAGACTGTAGACAGTAGATGGTCAGAGATTGTGGACATGATACAGGATATGGTCAGAGATTGTGGACATGATATAAGAGATGGTCAGAGACTGTGGACATGATATTAGAGATGGTCAGAGACTGCAGGCAGTAGATGGTTAGAGATTGTGGACATGATACAGGAGATGGTCAGAGGTCGCGGACATGATACAGAAGATGGTCAGAGGTTGTGAACATGATACAGGAGAGGGTCAGAGGATGCGGACATGATACAGGAGAGGGTCAGAGGTTGCAGACATGATACAGGAGATGGTCAGAGGTTGCGGACATGATACAGGAGAGGGTCAGAGGTTGCGGACATAATACAGGAGATTGTCAGAGGTTGCGAACATGATACAGGAGAGGGTCAGAGGTTGCGGACATGATACAGGAGAGGGTCAGAGGTTGCAGACATGATACAGGAGATGGTCAGAGGTTGCGAACATGATACAGGAGAGGGTCAGAGGTTGCGGACATGATACAGGAGATGATGAGAGACTGTAGACAGTAGATGGTCAGAGATTGTGGACATGATACAGGAGCAGGAGATGGTCAGAGATTGTGGACATGATATAAGAGATGGTCAGAGACTGTGGACATGATACTAGAGATGGTGAGAGACTGCAGACAGTAGATGGTTAGAGATTGTGAACATGATACAGGAGATGGTCAGAGGTTGCGGACACGATACAGAAGATGGTCAGAGACTATAGACAGTAGATGGTCAGAGATTGTGGACATGATACAGGAGATGGTCAGAGATTGTGGGCATGATACAGGAGATGGTCAGAGGTCGCGGACATGATACAGGAGATGGTCAGAGGTTGCGGACATGATACAGAAGATGGTCAGAGACTGTAGACAGTAGATGGTCAGAGATTGTGGACATGATACAGGAGATGGTCAAAAATTGTGGACATGATACAAGAGATGGTCAGAGACTGTGGAAATGATACTAGAGATGGTGAGAGACTGTAGACAGTAGATGGTCAGATTGTGAACATGATACAGGAGATTATCAGAGATTGTGGACATAATACAGGAGATGGTCAGAAACTGTAGACAGGAGATGGTCAGAGACTGTAGCAGTGGCGGCTCATCCATTAGGGGCACAAGGGTCTATGTGTTCGGCCCTTAATCTACTTGCAGGGCACCAGACGCATGGATTCCAATGTTTTTTTTTTTTTTTTTTAAGCACATGATTAGAGCCTAAGGCTCTAATTGGCTTAAAAAAGGGTGGGCTTGGGGCGCAGAGTACTGCGCCCTGAGCCCACCCAGTGGTGTGACAATAGCAAATTAATATACTTGTTTGCCCCCCCCCCAAATTATACAGCACCAACCGCCACTGGACTATAGGAATGATAAAAAAGATGGTCAAAGACAGTGGACATGATACATGAGATGGTTAGAGATTGTGACCATAATACAAGAGATGGTTAGAGATTTTGAACATGCTATAGGAGTTGTTGGAGACATGGTTCTGGAGACAGTCATAGACTGGAGGCATGAGTCTGCTAGAAATCGCTACCATAACAGGGCAATAGGGAAAAACAGATTAATGCTTGCAGGGGCTCAGGGGGCTGCACAAAAAGTGCCAAAGAGCCACAGGTTTGACACCAGGGAGCTATACCATTACTACTGATGAGCTCAGGCATGTTGGAATCCTAGTCTGAACCTACCTTAGCCATCATACCAGGAAGTCGTCACCTCTCCTAGTCTAGTCATCTGCAGCCAGGGCATTCCTTGGCCTGTAGCTGAATATAATAGGCGTGACTGCAGGATGGGGAATGCCCTCGCTGCAGATACTTGGCGCAGTGCAGGTGACAACTTCTTGGTGGACTCGCTCAGGTGGAATTGGACTAGGATCTGAACACATCTAAACTCACCCCTATCCATGGCCTGGACAAATGAGGAAGTTTGTAGATGTATAAATGAATATATGATAA
The DNA here is from genome assembly GCA_028564925.1 of Lithobates sylvaticus. Classification (NCBI taxonomy): domain Eukaryota; kingdom Metazoa; phylum Chordata; class Amphibia; order Anura; family Ranidae; genus Lithobates; species Lithobates sylvaticus. The sequence goes on along the minus strand of CM053035.1, from coordinate 25,381,029 downwards.
AATTAGCATAATTCTGACTTGATTTTATAAAAAAATTTTGTTGGGCATCATTTGTAGGGTTCTTGTGTTCAGTTTGATATGTTTCCATCTCTTATCATGATGACTTCCTCTTAAAGCAGCTCTCCAGACTGTCCAACTTCCTCCCCATCTATACTCTATTAGGTTTTGCCTGGAGATAAGCTTTAAATTGACTCTGTCAGTAACGTATAAAATTGCAGGTAAAAGCATAGAAAAATTAAGTATTCTGAATGCCTAATCGCATTGTTTTTCATTTCTATAATTTTTTTAATATATTTACTGGCAATGTTTCTTTTGAACTTGCTAGGAAATTGGACCACTCCAGGAAGTATTGAGTGCCTATCACAGCCCACTCCCTCCTTGCAGGTGATAGCCCTCTCCTCTCCTGGAAGAGTCTAATTACTCTCTGTGCTGGCCCAGCTCCTCCACACTCACATCCCTACATAACCACGAGGGAGGAGCAAAGCAGAATACAATAGAATGGGGTCTCCAGACTTTTTAAACAAAGGGACACTTTGCTGTCCTTAAGGCTTTATGTGGGTCAGATTGTGGGCAGTTGGAGTAGAAATAATCCCGGCATCAATGGAGTAAACAATTCCCCATCATTGGTGTCTGTGAGAGGAATAGTGCCCCATTGTTGATGTCAGTGGGATGAATAATGCCCTATTGTTTGTGTCAGTGGGAGGAATAGTGCCCCATCATTGGTGTTAGTGGGAAGAATAGTGCCCCATCACTAAGGAACAGTGCCCCATCATTGGTGTTAGTGGGAAGAATAGTGCCCCATCACTGAGGAATAGTGCTCCATCATTGGTGTCAGTTGGAGAAATAGTGTCCTATTGTTAGTGTCAGTGGGAGGAATAGTGTCCCATCATTGGTGTCATTGGGAAGAATAATGCCCTATTGTTTGTGTCAGTGGGAGGAATAGTGCCCCATCATTGGTGTTAGTGGGAAGAATAGTGCCTCATCACTGAGCAACAGTGCCCCATCATTGGTGTTAGTGGGAAGAATAGTGCCCCATCACTGAGGAATAGTGCTCCATCATTGGTGTCAGTGGGAGAAATAGTGTCCTATTGTTGGTGTCAGTGGGAGGAATAGTGTCCCATCATTGGTGTCTTTGGGAAGAATAGTGCCCCATTATTGGTGTCTTTGGGAAGAATAGTGCCCCATCACTAAGTAATAGTACTCAATCATTGGTGTCACTGGAAGGAATAGTGCCCCATCGTTTGTATCAGTGGGAGGAATAGTGCCTCATTATTGGCATCATTGGGAAGAATGGAGCCCCATCATTGGTGCAAGTGGAAGGAGCAGTGCCCCTTCATTGGTGTCAGGGGGAGTAATAGTGCCCCAAGGGCCGGATAAAGGCAAGCAAAGGGCCACATCTGGCCCCTGGGCAGTTTGCCACACTGCTAGAGAGTGTCACTTGTTGGTGTCAGTGGGTAGACATGGGAACTGTCAAAAAATTTGTTTCGTTACGTCCCGTTTCGTATATAAAAAAATCCAACTACAAATATCGAATTTCAACTAATATGAAAGAAATTATAATAGCGGATATAACGAATGCTTCGAATGCGTCGAATGAATTTGAGATTCAGGATATCTAATATAGAGAACTGTTCCTGCACAAAGTGTCATTTTTGCAGGAAAAAAAGCTATTTAAAATCACTTGCAGCTAATAAAAAGTCGGCTACGTAACACAGAGAACAGTCATTCATTGATAAAAAAAAAAAAAAAAGCGTGGGGGTCCCCCCAAATTCAATAACCAGGCCCTTCAAGTCTGGTATGGATATTAAGGGGAACCCCAGCCAAAAAAAAAAAATGGCGTGGGGTCCCCCCCAAATATCCATACCAGACCCTTCAGGTCTGGGATGGATTTTAAGGGGAACCCCGGCCAAAAAAATGGCGTGGGGTCCCCCTCAAAATCCATACCAGACCCTTTATCCGAGCATGCAACCTGGCAGGCCTGGCCTGGCTTTATTAAAATCTCCTTTCTTCTGGTCTGCCTCTCTTCATCCTTCGGTTTCTTCATCCTCTCCTTCCGGCATCTTCTTCCATCTTCTTCTTCCTCCGATCTGCTTCCTCTTGCTCCGGTCTTCTCGTCCTTCTCGTCCGGCATCGGCGTCAGCGTCTCTTCTGGGCCGCTCCTCGCAATGGGAGGCTCCCGCTCTGTGAGGCTTCGCTCCATCTGACAGGTCTTTTATAACGGAGGGCACCTGGTAACCCCGCCCCCTCTGACGCACGGGGACGTCATGGGGACTTCCCTATGGCTTTCCCCATGACGTCAGAGGGGGGGGGGCGGGGTCACCAGGTGCCCTCCGTTATAAAAGGCCTGTCAGACGGAGCGAAGCCTCACAGAGCGGGAGCCTCCCATTGCGATGAGCGGCCCGAGAACAGACGCCGACGCCGATGCCGGACGAGAAGGACGAGAAGACCGGAGCAAGAAGAAGCGGATCGGAGGAAGAAGATGATGGAAGAAGAAGATGGAAGAAGATGCCGGAAGGAGAAGATGAAGAAACCGAAGGATGAAGAAAGGAAGACCAGAAGAAAGAAGAAAGAAGATTTTAATAAAGGAATTGTCAAAGACCGTCTCCTGTCATTTTTGCCATTTTTGACACTTTTTGGGTGAAATGGTAGGGGTACTTTTGTACCCCCTTACCATTTCACACAGGGGGGGCCGGGATCTGGGGGTCCCCTTGTGAAAGGGGGCTTCCAGATTCAGATAAGCCCCCTGCCCGCAGACCCCCACAACCAATGGCCAGGGTTGTGGGGATGAGGCCCTTGTCCCCATAAACATGGGGACAAGGTGCTTTGAGGGTCTCAGACCCCCAAAGCACCCTCCCAATGTTGAGGGCATGTGGCCTGGTACGGTTCAGGCGGGAGGGGGGGGGGGCGCTCTCGTCCCCCCTCTTTTCCTGCGGCCTGCCAGGTTGCATGCTCGGATAAAGGGTCTGGTATGGATTTTGAGGGGGACCCCACGCCATTTTTTTGGCCGGGGTTCCCCTTAAAATCCATCCCAGACCTGAAGGGTCTGGTATGGATATTTGGGGGGGACCCCACGCCATTTTATTTTTATTTTTGGCTGGGGTCCCTCTTAATATCCATACCAGACCTGAAGGGCCTGGTTATTGAATTTGGGGGAACCCCTACGCTTTTTTTTTTTATATCAATGAATGACTGTTCTCTGTGTTACGGAGCCGACATTTAATTTGCCGGCAATAGCCGCAAGTGATTTTAAATAGCTTTTTTTTTCTGCAAAAATTACACTTTGTCATTCGAATCATTCGAATTCATTCGAATTCATTTGTTATATCTGCTATAATAATTTCTTTCGAATTAGTTGAAATTCGATATTGGTAGTTGGATTCGAATAATTTGGAGCTGAAATTCGTAAACTGAATTTTTCCTGCAAAAATGACACTTTGTCATTCGAATCCATTCGAATCCATTCAAATTCATTCTAATTCATTTGAATCATTCGTTATATCCGCTATAATAATTTCTTTCATATTAGTTGAAATTCGATATTTGGTAGTCGGATTCGAATAAATTCGGCGACGAAATTCGTAAACGGAATTTCGTATTCCGTACGGAATTCGTATTTGAAAAAATTCGTACTACGGATTCGTAAATTCGTACGAATTTCGAAAAATTTGTACGAATTACGAATTCGTACGAAACGAATCGCACATGTCTATCAGTGGGAGGAATAGTGCCCCATCATTGGTATCTTTGTGAAGAATAGTGCTCCATCACTGGGGAATAATGCTCAATCATTGGTGTCACTGAAAGGAATAGTGCCCCATCGTTGGTGTCATTGGGAGGAATAGTTTTGGATATCTACAGAAATAATATGCATAAAATATATTCACATATAATCTTATAGGAAGACTTCTAAATAAATGAATGGCCTGGTGACAGGGTCTCTTTAAGGCTGAATACACACACACATATATATATATATATATATATACAGGGGTCAAGTCCTGGGGAAAAAGTGTGGGAACTCCCACCCAAGATCCATTCCCCACCAAAAAAAATAAAAAATGATACGCTCATATGCACGAACGCTTCAAAAGTGGTATTTTTCCTCCAATTTTCGTATTGTGTGTATGAAGCTTAACTGTTAGTACATAAAAAAAAAACAATCCTCGATAAACATAAATACGGTAATTCTCTGAATAATCAGCATTCATTTAATTGTGCTTCCATGCAAATGTGAACATCATGTTCTGATCTTTATTGGGGAATTTTATTTTGTATATAGAGTGTTTATGTGGTGAGTTTACACTTTTCATTGAACAGAGTTTGGATAACACAGGGTTAAACGGAAAGGTCATAAATGAACTGCACATTATCTGGACAGAATGCTTGGGGAGATAGTGATGTGTTCCTGCTTAGGAGATGTATGTTAGCTTGGGGGGCTACAAACTCTGCAGGGCTCCAACACACCCTCGCTGCTATTCCAACCCTTCACATATTTCCACATAAACTTCCCTCCTGGCATTAAACTTTGCCAGGTATTGTACTCAGCTTACCACCCCAAACTGATGTTCCTCCCTCAGCTCACCTCTCTCCCTGCATGTCCTGTGAGCAGAATAGCTGTGCTCCTCCTCTGGGTTCTCTCATCATATGGCACTAAAGATAGAAGAGGGGGGGATTCAGCGGGACACACAGAGCAAGTATGCAGGAGACTGGGGGGAGGGAGGATGAGGAGACAGAAAATCAGTAGGGGCCGGCAGGGAGGAGCGCATCACGAGAGGTCTGACTAAACACAATCTCTTAGCAGCAGAGACCTGATCTACCCGCCAGCTAGCTGTGATTGACAGGTAGATCTAAGAGGAAGCTGTCATGGGGCCCCCTACTGGCAATGCCTTAATTGTCAGGTGTGCGGCACTTACTATTGTGAGCTGTGTCGGCAGCTGCTGGTGTAGCACCTGCCACACAGCTCGCATACTTCAAAGTCTTGCAGGACACGGCTGCTAACGGGAACTGAGTTCCTGTTGTGAAAAAAGTGCAGGAACTCCGTTCCCATGCGTTCCCGCAGGACTTGAACCCTGCATATATATATATATATATATATATATATATATATATATATATATATATATATGTTGTATGTGTGAGCTTTTGTATTTTTTTCCATCCAGTCCTTACACAGCTCTGCCACAGTACAACCTTTTGTGGCAGGGCAAGAGATCTGAATTTTCCTACTGCACTTTAAGTGTATGTAAAAGCCCTATAACATCTCAAGCGGAATTCAATGCATCTGGTGTGAATGAGCCCTGAGACTTCTGAATGGGGGTTGGGGAAGTAGAAAAAAATTCTTCAGAAAAAGTCTTATGCAATAAACCTTTTTTTTTTTTTTTTTTTTTGTAGCTTTGGCAGAAAAGTCCTCACTGGGGATGATAGCTGCCGTGTCTGTTGTTCTCGCTGTTTCAGTGATATTGGGAATTGCGTTTATCATATTACAGTACTTCAGGAGGTAAGTGGGTTGCCACCGTATCCTTCAATTAGCACTATTCACATATAACAAACACGTGGTTATTATAAACCACCGTAGTAACATTTCAGTTCCTGGAAAGTAACAAGATCAGTGTCTTTGTGTTCTTAGGAGGAAGTTAAAACAAGAAAGTAAAGTCGAGAAGGAGCTGACTTCTAACAGCCAGGAACCCATATACAGTAACGCCAGTGTATTCTGTAATGTAAGTAGAGTATATAGTACGTGACCTATCATTGTACAGTGCCTGGAAATTTTCCACATTTTGTCATGTTACAACCATAAACGTAAATGTATTTTATTGGGATTTTATGTGATAGACCAGTGATGGCGAACCTTGGCCCCCGCAGATGTTTTGGAAATCAGGAAGAACTCCGGACAGCCGCACACCGGGAGAGATAAAATTCAAAAAGGTTTATTTAAAAGCAGGAATCACATCAATCCAAAGCACGACAGAAAAGGGGGTACAGAGCTGACGCGTTTCGCACTATGTCTAGTGAGTAAGCACTAGACATAGTGCGAAACGCATCAGCTCTGTACCCCCTTTTCTGTCGTGCTTTGGATTGATGTGATTCCTGCTTTTAAATAAACCTTTTTGAATTTTATCTCTCCCGGTGTGCGGCTGTCCCGAGTTCTTCCTGATTTCCAATTTGCTGTGCTATTAGCCAGCACCTGGGGCTCCCATACAGGAGCAGGAGCATTCGCTTAGAAGGATAGTCCTGGAGCGGTGGTTATCTCTTTCTATCAACAAAAAATCTCTGGACCCCCAGATGTTTTGGAACTACATTTCCCATGATGCTCAACTACACTGCAGAGTGCATGAGTATCATGGGAAATGTAGTTCCAAAACATCTAGGGTGCCAAGGTTCGCCATCACTGTGATAGACCAACACAAAGTGGCACATAATTGTGAAGTGGAAGGAAAATGATAAATGGTTTTCCACATTTTTTACAAATAAATATCTGAAAAGTGTGGCGTGCATTTGTATTCAGCCCCCTTTACTCTGATACCCCTAACTAAAATCTAGTGGAACCTATTGCCCTCAGAAGTCACCTAATTAGTAAATAGAGTCCACCTGTATTTAAAGCGGTTCTGCACTCTGAAAAAAAAATTTTTTTTTTAGGATGTAATATAAAGTGTGCTTACCTTTATTAGGGGACTCACCTGTTCCATCTTCCATCTCGATCGCCGCCGGTTTTCGTCCGATGAAGTTCCTCGTCTTCTTCTTTAGTGCTGGGGGCCATCTTGCCTGTGGGCATGTGAAACACCCACAGGGACTTTAGATGGCCCAGCATGCACTGCCGTTACTCGCGCGTGCGCAATAACGGCTCATCTGCCGAGATCTCACGAGATTTCGGCAGATGCGGCCGAAATCTCGGGAGATTTCGGAAGATGTGGCCGAAATCTCGCGAGATTTCGGAAGATGCCCGCACTGGCTCCTGGGATCAATGACACCAGATCCCAGGAGACAGTGCGGCGTGACGACGATCGACGCAAGACCCCGCCCGCCGCCGCAGAGGGAGAAGACCGGAAGTCTTCAATTACAAGGTAAGTAAAAAAAAAAAAAAAAAAAAACATTTCATTTAGTACTCTTTGCCTGATTTGGAAGGCAAAGAGATTTACTAAATGAAATGAGTGCAGAACCGCTTTAATCTCAGTATAAATACAGCTGTTCTGTGAAGCCTGTTCTGTGAGGTTTCTTAGCGAACCTTAGTGAACAAACAGTATCATAAAGGCCAATGAACACACCAAACAGGTCAGAGATAAAGTTGTGGAGAAGTTTAAAGCAGGGTTAGGTTCTAAAAAATTATCCCAAGCTTTGGCCATCTGACGGAGCTCTGTTCAATCCATCATCCGAAAATGGAAAGAGTATGGCACAACTGCAAACCTACCAAGACATGGCCGTCCACCTAAACTGACAGGCCGGGCAAGGAGAGCATTCATCAGAGAAGCAGCCAAGAGGCCCATGGTAACTCTGGAGGAGCCGCAGAGATCCACAGCTCAGGTGGGAGAATCTGTCCACAGGACAACTATTAGTCGTACTCTCCACAAATCTGACCTTTATGGAAGAGTGGCAAGAACAAAGACATTGTTGAAAGAAAGCCATAAGAAGTCTCCTTTGCAGTTTGTGAGAAGCCATGTGGGGGACACAGCAAACATGTGGAAGAAGGTGCTCTTGTCAGATGAGACCAAAATTTAACTTTTTGGCCTAAAAGCAAAACGCTATGTGTGGCGGAAAACTAACACTGCACATCACCCTGAACACCCCATCCCCACTGTGAAACATGCTGGTGGCAGCATCATGTTGTGGGGATGCTTTTCTTCAGTAGGGACAGGGAATCTGGTCAGAGTTGATGGTAAGATGGAGGGAGCCAAATACAGACCATATAATTCCATAAACACATATTTATATATTAGAGAAAGGTGGGTGATAAAGGACAACTGTACTTTTGAAAGAATTGTCTTTAATCACTTCCCACCATACACTCCATTGGTGCAACCCATCTCAAAGACTTACCTTCCTCCTTGAACCTCGCTATTTGCTACCTTTAGTAGAATAACCAAATAAATAGCTTATCAACTTTTTTTCGTTTCTGAAACAGAATGGTGACATATCTCAGGAGATCCCAAATAAAAACTTTGAGCAAGATGATGGGACAGTATACATGAACTCCGGGGAGGTGCAGTATGCCAGCATCAATTTTGCAATGATGAGACCTAAACCCAGTATGGAGATGACAGAGCCTGAGACGGAGTATGCCGTTATTAAGCCGCGTTGATGGAAGAGATTTCATCTGTAGGAATAATGTGAACGCACAAAGATGAGGTTATGGCTCGCCAATCATAGACTCCACTGGATGTAGAAAGAGGCACCGGAAGTGGAAAAGTTGGACTTCTAAATCTTGATGTTACGTTGTTAAAGTGGACCAATACTCAAATGTTACCATAAAGCTATGAAAACATCTTGACGTCCACATAACACATATGTGTCAATGGCGGCAGAGCTTTCTGTGCTGAGAGCGCGCTCACCGAGGTGTCAAAGACAGCACTCAGTCTCTACTAACAATTGGGAGCTGGCGGGACCAGCTTCCGTTCATGTGGTATAGTGACTGTCCAGTTCTTCCTGTATCCAGGGTGTAAAGACCTTGTTAAAGGGTCTCCTGGGTTTTAAAGGCAGGGGTTAACAATCTTGTTTAGATAAATAAAGAGTAATAAAAGATTTGTAGCACTTCCCTTCCCTGGAAACAAAAGGTCTATTGGCTTGGCCAATGGTCTAACCATTTTGGTTATGTGAGTAGTACTGGACAGACACTGGAGCAGCATTTTCTCCAATAATTTATTAACATCCCTTTATACATTCAGCAAAACCTTTAAAGTAGATGTAAACCCTAAAGGAATTACATGATGGCTGTATTGATCATGCCTGTGCAATGTGAGTTGAAATAGCCACCTCCATAGAAAGGTCATGTGTTAGGGTGACAACAATGAGGCACCATTGGTAGACAGGTGTCACCCCATAACAGGAGTGCCTGAAAGTAGAAGTAAAGGCAAAAGAAAAAAAAAATTGGGATAGAGTAAAGAAGGGTTTTAACCCCTGTCTGGCTTGTTTTTGTCATCTGTGTCCAATTTGGGAGATTTTCCTTCACTTCCTGTTCCACAGGGAGCCTCTACAAAGTGAGGGATTTCCTGGTTGTCACCAGAACCAGTGTCCCTACTGGAAGATCTTCCTTCTATTACTGTTCTGGTGTACTATACTGTGATTGACAGCAGCATTGACAGCAGCGGGATCCAATGGCTCCCACTGCTGCCTCCATGGTTAGTGAAGAGGGAGAGAGCGGCTGCTCCTGTTCTCAGCGCTGGATCGAGGTTGGGTTTAGGTAAGGGAGGCTGCGGCACAAAGAGAAGCCCCAATACACTATGCAAGGCCTAGCACATTTGTGGTCCAGGCCCAATCTATGGAAAGCTCCCTTCTGCAGAGAGTCCTAAGATAGATTCCCAAATGTTAGGAAGGGCATATCAAACAGTCATCTATCCACTCCTTCTGTCAGTGACCACCATCGCTCTTTTGTCTTTATGCAGATGTTACTCTCTTTTGCTTACTTCATTATCACCGTGGCTTTACACTCCCTTCCCCATTAGCATTCACTGTAAAGCACACATCTGATTCCTCCATATAGTGACCAGACCGGAACTTGTTTACTGAAATTAGTTCTTGACATGTAGGAGTCAGGCAGAGACGTAACTAGAACCTTCAGGGCCCCGGTGAAATCATTGAAGGCCCCCCCGGCCGATGACCAGGGCCCTTCATACTGATCGCAGGGCCCATTACTCCCATTGTGGGACCCTTTATTATGGTCCTGCAGCAGGCCACTTTCCTGCCGCCTCGGGTCCCCCCACGGTGGTGGAACGTCAGAGACCAGTTGCAAGTGCGACTCTGGTAGTTCCACCACTGGTGTCAGTTCTTTTTTTTGTTGTTGTTGTTGTTTTATCACTTTTTTACCATTTTACTTTATTTTGACACATTTATTTTATGACACATTTACCGGCCCCTTCTCCACTCTTAAATCCGACAGATCCCCTGCAGCATCCAGCAGGAGGTGGGAGGGGGAAGCCCAGCAGCACTGCGGAGGGGCAAGGAGGAGGGGTGGGCAGCAGGACAGGGAAAAGAAGGCAGCGGGAGCAGCATGTAGAGCGGGGATATGCTATTAGCGGACCTCCAGATGTTGCAGAACTACAAGTCCCATGAGGCATAGCGAGACTCTGACAGCCACAAGCATGACAACCAGAGACAGAGGCATGATGGAACTTGTAGTTTTGCAACAGCTGGAGGTCAGCTAATTGCATATCCCTGATGTAGAGGAACCAATGTCCTCCATTTCCCTTCTGTAGCTTCTGAATGTCTGCAGAAGGGAGGGGGAAGAAGCGGGAATTCAGCAGCTACATGGAGGGATCGGTTCCTCTACATCAGCCTTTCTCAACCTTTTGAAGACAGAGGAACCCTTAAAATAACTTTGTGATCTTAGGGGACCCCTGCTAAAAACTACTTGTGACAGACCTACCTGGGACAGAGGCTGTTGGAGGGGACTGAATGCGAGCCTATTGCCTTGTGATTACGGGCCCTGGCATTTGGGGGAACGGTGCTCTTTGTGAGCTGTATGCCTGGGGACCGCTCAGCTGGTTTTACTTGGATTTAGGTCCATGCTGGCCCCCCAAGACACATAGACTGGATATATATGTATATATAATGTGTGTTGTCCCATGCATTATGGGACACACACTGTCAGATGCTACTCCAGCCGGCCTGTCTGTTGCCTGGTGTAATGTAGATGAGGCTGGTCTGGCTTGTAAGGAGTATTCCACACAATGTTGTTGTGCTAATGTCATGAACTCAAGCCACCTGTCTGTTGTCTTAATGTTTATGGTAAAATGGTAATGTCTATTGAATAGTCATTCAAATCAACTGGGAGCCTTAGAGTTTTGCCCTGAGGGGTCTTCTCTCAGTCAACTAGTCTGGGTCAATGATTAGATAATTAGCTCATGCTAATTATGTTAGGTACTAGTCACATCGGCTGCTTAAAGGGATTAGTTAATTAGTTTATGTTAAGTTGTTACAAGTGTATTGTTAGAGTAATATGAGCAGGAGGGGGGATCTCCTCTTCTACGCATACCGCTCACAAAGAGCACCGTTCCCCCAAATGCCAGGGCCCAAAATCACAAGGCAATAGGCTTGCATTCAGTCCCCTCCAACAGCCTCTGTCCCGGATAGGTCTGTCACACTACTATATCTAAAATTCATTATACACTAGTGTGATGGTCAGTCAGAAGAATGCTCCTTACACTTGTGGACATTGGGATGAATTAGCACCTTACAGATAGCTAAAAAGATCAATGGAGTCAGAAATCACTCAATGCTTAACCACTTGCCGACCGGCGCACGACGATATACGTCGACAGAATGGCACGTACAGGCAGGAGGGCGTATATATACGTCCCTCCTTTAGCCTGTCCGTGCCATCGGGAGCGCGCCGGTCGGGACCCCCGTGAGTCCGGCCGCGGTCCCCGTGGACTCGATCGCCGCGGGGACTCCCGCGATCGTCTCACGGAGCGGCTGAACGGGGAGATGCCGAGATAAACAGCATCTCCCCGTTCTGCCTAGCAACTAGTGACGCCGATCTCTGCTCCCTGTGATTGGAGCAGAGATCAGCATTCACTAGCTGACAGCCACGCCCCCCCCCCACAGTAAAAAAAACACCCCTAGGCCTACTTAACCCCTACACTGCCACCTTGTGGTTAACTCCTAAACTGCCAGTGTCATTTATACAGAAATCAATGCATTTAAATGCATTAATTGCTGTAAAAATGACAATGGTCCCAAAAATGTGTCAAAAATGTCCGATGTGTCCGCCATAATGTCGCAGTCACAAAAAAAATCGCAGATCTCCGCCATTAATAATAAAAAAAAAATGATTAATAAAAATGCTATAAAACTATCCCCTATCTTGTAAACGCTATAACTTCTGCGCAAACCGATCAATAATCGCTTATTGCGATTTTTTTTACCAAAAATATGTAGAAGAATACGTATCGGCCTAAACTGAGGAAACAAAATGTTTTTTTATATATTTTTGGGGGATATTTATTATAGCAAAAAATAAAAAATAATGCATTTTTTTCAAAATTGTCACTCTATTTTTGTTTATAGCGCAAAAAATAAAAACCGCAGGGGCGATCAAATACCACCAAAAGAAAGCTCTATTTGTGGGAAAAAAAGGACGTCAATTTTGTTTGGGAGCCACGTCGCACGACCGCGCAATTGTCAGTTAAAGCGACGCAGTGCCGAATCGCAAAAAAGGGGCCTGGTCCTTTGGCTGCAAATTGGTCCGGTCTGAAAGTGGTTAAGGAACCCCTAGAAACCTCTGGAGGAACCCAAAGGTTCCATGGAACCCTGCTTGAGAAACCCTGCTCTACATGCTCCCACTGCCCTCCTATCCAGTTGTACAGGGGGTGCAAGGGCCTCATGGGGCTGGGTCACATTGATGACCCCTGTGACCCCTGTATGTACGCCCCCTGGTGTCAGGTTTTATACAGTTCAATAATGCAGCATTTGAGACATATTCAATGACTGTTAGCAAAGCATCATTCTTAGTGGTCAAACACATATGAATGCAGCAGTGGTAGCAGTGGTGCACATACCTGTAGCTCGGACACTTCCTCAATGATAGTAGTCTCTTACTTGAATGATAGTAGTCACTCCTTTTCTCATACTCGGGTCCCATAAGTTCGGGTGATTACTCCTCACTCAGCAGAGACATGTATTGCTTCCTTTAGCCTCCCATGGAAAGAACCTGAGGGAACAACTTCAGGCTGAAGCATGGATGTCCTCAAGTAACCCCACAGTAACCAAGAATTAAATCATAGAGTACAACACTGTAGATCCTGCCTACATCGGGGACACAGACAGCAATAAAAAATGGTCCGGGGTTCTAATACCTCTCCACTCTATCCAAAGCTAAAGAAAAAGTTTTGTCTTTAGTTATACTCTAATGACAGAGACACCAGGTATTATTTATTTGAAGCTGCAGAATTAATAATACTGAAAAGGGCTTTTTGAATTACTATAAAAACTTAAAGCTTATATGAGATTTTAGCCTTTGGGTTTACAAATACTTTAGTATCGCTTTATTTTAGGTTTAAGCTAATATTTGAGGACAGGTCTGCTTTAGGAAGGTCTTCCAAGCAAAATGTAGGCTTTTCATTTGGCTGCTAAAAAATAGGTTGTATATATTGTATGTATATATATATATATATATATATATATATATATATATATATATATATATATATTGTATCTCTTGTATATTTCATAGTTACATTGTTATTCAGGTTGAAAAAAGGCACAAGTCCATGTAGTTCAACCAATGTATGCAATATTCTATTAACTAAGGGTGAATCAGAATCCTTAAAATTGTACAAAAAATTTTGATGTCATAGACATGGGTACCAAGGGTAAAGGAATGATCAATATGCGGGATAACGTTGTCCGTTGCATGCCCTCTGAAACTGACCAGCACGTTGGCAAATTATCATGGGATCCTCTAGTTCAGGGGTCTCCAAACTGCAGCCTGGGGGCCGGGTGTGGCCCTCTGCTTGCCTTCATCTGGCCTCTGTGGCATTATTCCCTCCACTGTCAGCAACAGTGGGGCATAGTCCTTGTCACTAACATGGACAATGGGACACTATTCCTCCCACTGACACCAACGATGGGGCACTGTTTACTCCCACTGGCGCCAGTATCTTTTTCACTCCCAATGGCCACAGTCCGACCACCTAAAGTATGTAGAACAGTAAAATGGCCCTTTGTTTAGAAATTTTGGAGACCCCTGCTCTAGTTCTCCAATCTGGACACAGGTAACTGTACAAAACATGTACATTCTAATATCCCACTGCTGCCACTAGAAGCCAATGCTATCACCCTCATGGGGTCTCTTTAATTGGAGCAAGAGCCTTGTTTGAAGGAGGAGGAATGAGGATAGAGCCTACTTTGCCAAAGTAAAACCAGCTGTGATAAAGTTATAACAGCCTGCAATTCCACTAGCTGCCTCTAGAAGGACTTAACCAAAGTATAGTTGGATGGACACACATAGGCAGTTACAAATTTGCCTACAATCTGGAGCACTGCAGGGACTTTGGAGCAGCCAAGTAATTACCAAAAGTTATCCTATGAGCTACAAACCTCGTGTTATCCCTTTTCCCGTTGCCACACACCAAACATGCTACCTATGCAGGCCATAGATTATACAATTTTCTTTCCTTTCATTACGGGTGGAAGGAAATGAGATTGCTTGATTCCCCCATCAACACAATCATATGGTGTTTCTCCAGGTCGGTCCCATGGGTCTCAGCTTATTGTACTGAAGCATATATGTTCACAAAAGTTCGGACAGCAGCACTTTAAGAATGTCCATCTTTATTACATCATAAAAGCAACATAATACAGAAAAAAAAAAACACTGTGAGGCACGAGAAAAGTCCACACGTTTCATTCTACATCATGACATGAGTCATGATTAAGTGCTACTGTAGAGTGAAACGCGTTGACTTTTCTTATGTCCCACAGTGTTATATTGCTTTTATTATGCAATAACGATGGACATTCTTGAAGTGTCAGACAGTCGGTGTTGATGGGGGAATCCCTTGTCCAGTGCTATTGTGTTCTGCCGGTGGGGAGCATTCCCTATAGCTGTTGGCAGCGATCTCATGACAAAAATCGAACAGGTTGGTTGTACTGAAGTCAATCGATGGATCAATTCAGTACAACCAGCCTGCCCATGGATGGATTAAATCTTAGCCGGTCCCTACTGAACCGGTCGGGATTTCCCTTATTTTATGGCCGGCTTTAGACTAGCTTGGCACCACCTGTAGTTTGTTGGCTGACTGATCTGCTAGGCAACTACACACACAGATCCCTACTGGCAGGTCTGCTAACTTACACACGCTGGCACTAATCAGCCTGAAATCCATAGATTCACCAAGCAAATTTCATGCAGATTACCAATGAACCTTTACCGAACATACAGATACTGGTAACACAATGCACAAATCTTTCTAGCAGTATAACATTTTAGTTTATTACACAGAAGGCACTTTTATAATTTATTATCCCTAGGCCGGGAGTGCATAGTAATATGTAAAAAAATATAAGAAAAAAAGAAAGAGAAACTTGGCTATATGCTATACAATAAAATGAGAGAATACAGAAAAATAAAATATCATTTGGGCAGTATTGTCATTTCCTGTTGATTGAAGAATGCAAAGAAATCCGTAAATGGTGTATCTTTAATACACTTTCTGAGACAAATACAATCATTAATTTTTTTTAGACTAGCTAATATATAGAGGAAAGATATGGGATGGACTTATTTTCTTCGAACAATCACCTTTGGAGTTGTTACCTCTCCTGCTGGGAGGAGTCGTTCTGGCCTCCTAAAGTGGCCATAGGTCAGTGATGGCGAACCTTGGCACCCCAGATGTTTTGGAACTACATTTCCCATGATGCTCATGCACTCTGCAGTGTAGATGAGCCTCATGGGAAATGTAGTTCCAAAACATCTTGAGTGCCAAGGTTCGCCATTAGACATGTGCACAATAGAAAAATTTGTTTATTTTCGTTTTGTTTCTTTCGTTTCCGTTGATTCGTAACGATTCGTAAATTCGTAAGTCGGCGGTGTTCGTATTCGTAACGATTCGTATTTTCGTAAGAGTTATTTTTTCGTTGATTCGTTTTTCCGTTAGTTTAATTTTCGTTTATTCGAAATTTGTACGCATTTGTATTTTCGTAGATTTAGTTACATTCGTACTTTCGTTAGATTGATTTATTCGTACTTTCGTAACATTGTTTTCGTAGATTCGTAATCGGAGCATAATTCATAATTTTATGTAATGTGTATGCTATTATTACATTGTAAGAGACACGGAAAATTACGAATTGAAAAAAAAAGTTACGAATGTACGAATTTTTTCGTTCAATCTATTCGAAGCACGTTAAGCAGCGCCATTGTAAGAGACACGGAAAATTACGAATCAAAAAAAAAAAGTTACGAATGTACGAATTTTTTCGTTCAATCCATTCGAAGCACGTTAAGCAGCGCCATTGTAAGGGACACGGAAAACTACCAATTCAACAAAAAAAAAAGTTACGAATGTACGAATTTTTTCGTTCATTTTGATTTTTGTTGTTCCTGTTTTCGTTTTTCCGATTTTCTTCTTTCGTAGTTTCGTTGTTTCTAATTTGGTTAATTCGGATTTTCGTTGTTTTTCGGATTCGTTCGATTCGAACATTCGTTATTCGTTAAAATTTTTAGCGAATCGTTCGTTCATTCATACGATAACGAATGAACGAATATAACAAATTTTAACGAAAAAAACCGAAACGAATTGCACATGTCTATTCGCCATCACTGCCATAGGTTATATTGTCCAGCTGGTTCTGATGTCTGGGTTCGAGCTGAGATTTCTGACATCAGAGCATCAGCTCTACTGCAACAAGTCTACACACTGCATGGCTGTCTTCAGAAGGCCCCTGGATAACCATTTCTTGGTCCCTAGGTGATTCTGTAAAACCAAGACATATAATTTAGTATCTACACCTAGCCCAAAGCATGTACTATCAGAAGGAATCAGTTCATCTACCTTGGACTAACATTTTGAGCTTTATTAGAGATGAAACATGATTCCTCTGATGACCTCAGAACGGTGCCACTCTGGACGTGCAT
The DNA here is from genome assembly GCA_028564925.1 of Lithobates sylvaticus. NCBI lineage: Eukaryota > Metazoa > Chordata > Amphibia > Anura > Ranidae > Lithobates > Lithobates sylvaticus. Next base: position 25,364,243 of record CM053035.1, on the reverse strand, counting down.
CCAATGGTCCGGTGACTACTACTATTTGGGTGCAGGTGGAAGAGAGAGCTCGTCCCGGTTGTATGCAACTCCTAATCTGAAACATCCAACCACCACAAACCAGCTCAGCCCATGTCTGTAGTAATGTGCAAATAAATGTGAAATTACTGCGCTAAACCACTATAGTGTCAAAGGAAAAAACAAAAAGCAGCTAACACTCAAACAAAGTCCAAATGACATAAAAATATACAGTGTAGCGCTATGAACAAGGAAACATAAACTGTGATGTCCTGTGAAGAAGTGATAAATACACAAAAAAGTCCAATATTCACTGAAGGGGACTAGAAAATTATAGTTCAAAGATGTGTCCATCCCATGCTGGATAGTATATCTTCTGGTGGACACAAGCGAACACAAACAATGTGCAGATAACTGTGCAATTGTGAAGAGATCCTCTGTAAGAAGGATAAGGTGGATGCTCTTACTGGATATAGTGGACCCACTTACTGTTTGGTAGTGGGTCAGTCAGGCTTATGTGGACCAAGTGCCACAGGGTTTACGTTTGGTTAGAAGACGGTCACTCTATGAGGGATAGTTCCACTCCTCATCTGTGTTGGTCAGGCCAAAGAACCCTGGTTCTTTATAGTTCTCCAACGTGGTAAAGGACTTCCACTCACAGGGAGGCCATCTGGAGGTTGTTGATGCACACAGAAAGGACTCAATCGGACCGGGATAAAAACAAAAGCAAATGGAGGGACTCCATATGATGTAGGTCCAAAAAAAAAAAAACGGGAAGGCATTTATTATAAAAAGAGCAGTATATCAAATAAATCAGTACAGGTATTAGTGATCACAAAATGTATAAAAAATAAAATAAAAAAGCGATGTGGGGAGCACAATGTGTCTATAGTAATGGACAGCTTCAGCCCTGCTCCATCCAGGCCACGCCCCGACATGTTTCACCCCACACACAGGGCTTAGTCATGGACTTAGTCTTGGCTGTTTTTTCATAATTCCTCTGATCTCAAGAAAATGAGTGCTGCAATAGACAGTCTGGTGCTCAGCTACCTTCTAATTCTGAGACTCCAGGCTAATGCATCCCTTTGAGGGTTGGTGAGGCGAGAGCTGTCTACCCTTTATCTGCACAAAAGGTCCTACAACACTTGTCAGGAGGTCTTCATCAGCTCGGGTAAGTTCCTCCAATCTCCAGGCCCAAACCCTAAGATTTAAATTGTGGACAACTGTCAACTACTGAATTAATTCAATTATCTGTAATTTCACTGAATTAAAGCGGAACTAAACCTTTCTATGATTTTCAGCCAAGGAAGTTGCCAATCTTGGCCTCTGTTTGATCTTTACCTGCCACGGAGCTGCACATGTGATCAGTTATGTCTCCAGCCATTTGATGGTTTGACAGTTTGGTTGAGAGCACAACCAATGTGACAGTTACATTCTCAGCACATGCTGGGAATGTAACTGTATTTCCAAACTGTTAAACCAATGAGTTTAGTTCCGCTTTAATAGGATATCTGTGATATCATGCAACTTCCAACATCTTATGTTACTGTTGACTCTGCTATATCTCCCTTAAAGGGAATACTTATTTTTTTCTTTTTATATATGTGAATATGATCGTGCTAATAAAAATTTATTTTTTGAGGCATCTTAATGTTTTAAAAGCTTTGTTTATACTTCTCAACCCTTTATGGTGAACATTTCAAGTAACATTACAGGTAATTGTGAGAAATTGTGAGAAGCGGCTACTAAGTGCTACAATGGATAAATATGTCAAAGATAGATATATAATGAGAAATATCTAACACAAATAAATAAATAAAGTAGGTGTAATATCTATTATAAAAATAAAGTGCGATTTCAGTGCAAAAACAAAATGCCATAAAATGTACCAGCAGCAAAATCTAACACAACACAAATGAAGAAATGATTCTGCGCATTAGTATAAAAGCACACACCTAAAAGTAATCAAGTGATATCCACAAAGTAAATAAAAAATGTGGTAACTGATCCATATAAAGCTATACCATATAAAACTGGGAGAAGTTATTAAATAATATAAACGGGAATAAATAAATAAATAAAAGAGTCCATATATTGGTTTTAAAACTGATGAGAAAATAATAATAAAAAGTCTCCAGAGTCTCTGAAATAAATAAATGTTAAAGCGGTTCTGCACCCATTTCATTTAGTAAATCTCTTTGCCTTCCAAATCAGGCAAAGAGTACTAAATTAAATGTGTTTTTTTTTTTTTTTTTTTACTTACCTTGTAATCGAGGACTTCCTGTCTTCTTTCTCTTCGGGGGTGGGCGGGGTCTTGCGGGGATCCTCGTCACGCCGCACTGTCTCCTGGGATCTGGTGTCATTGATCCCAGGAGTCAGTGCGGGCATCTTCCGAAATCTCACGAGATTTTGGCCACATCTTCCGAAATCTCGCGAGATTTCGGCCACATCTTCCGAAATCTCGTGAGATGTCGGCAGATGTGCCGTTACTGCGCACGCGCGAGTAACGGCGGTGCATGCTGGGCCATCTAAAGTTCCTGTGGGGTTTCACATGCCCACAGGCAAGATGGACCCCAGCAGACAAGAAGAACACAAGAAGAAGATGAAGATGAAAACCGGCGGCGATCGAGATGGAAGATGGAACAGGTAAGTCCCCAATTGAGCTATATGCCCTTGGCATATAGCCCAAAAAAAACGGGTGCAGAACCGCTTTAAATAGAATCTTCTCATAAACAATATTGGACTAAGTGAATGATGAATGAGTGATACACAATCCACAAATGAGCTCACAGAACTCTCACCTCCATTTCAAGTGTAATCAGCCTAAGCAAATGTTGGATAGATTCCTCTCCACTGCTCACCACCAGGGCGTCCTCTTCCCCTATACCCAGATCAACAGAGATAAAGTTAAAAAATGCTTTAGAAAAATTACATTTCCGGTATCGCGATTTGTCCACTTCCGTCCACTCCCTATGCGTTGCGCCACGTGACTTCATCAGGGAACTTGGTAATGTACAGCATCATTTATCATTAAAAAGCTGTTAGATGACCCTTTCCTAAATTGAGATGATGATATCTACCTACAACCACCCAAGACTTTCAGGCAGGAAGACCAAGCAAACTGAACTTCCATGGCCTTGCTTGCTCTAGTACCTGTGACATCAGGTACTGAGGTCAAGATAAGAAAACCTGGCTTGCAGTGAGTGGTTCTATTCTTCACAAAGGTGTTCAGTAGGGTTGAGGTTAGAGCTCTCTGTAGGACACTCAAGGTTCTCCACATCAAACTCATCAAACCCGGTCTTTATGAAGCAGGGGTTGACCACAGGGACACAGTCTTTAAGGAACAGTAAAGGGCCTTCACCATAGTGTTTCCAGAAAGTTGGCACACAGGTGTCTAAAATGTCTTTCTCTAGATGGGTATGCACATGGTTTTGGTCATTTAGTGTACTTTGCATGCATGTCTGCAGCAGGCACTGGTCACCCAGCCAAAAAAGAAAAGGTATTTTTTTTAAATTTAGGTTTTCATCTATTTGAAGTGGAACCAAGTGAAATACAAAATGGATACACAAAACAACAATGCCCAAAGGGACTTTGAGAGACACATTGACATTGATACAAAATGATAAAATTTTATTAAAGATATATATCTTAAAAAGATTAAAACCCAAAATACTGGACACAAGCGAACACAAACAATCTGCAGATAACATGGGCGTCCGCAGAACTTTTTTCAGGGGGGGGGGGGGCATAATTTTAAGGTCACCCATGCTCTGACCCTTTTCGACAATGTCATTATCACGGTCAGACCTAGTACAGGAGATGATCAAAGACTGCAGACATGGCACAAGTGACTGTCAGAGACTGCATACATGGCTCAAGAGACTATAAGAGACTGCGGACATGGCACAAGAGACTCTAAGAGACTGCATACATGTGGGGGGGGGGGGGTGCCAGAGAGAGACAGGGGGTGACAGAAAAACATAGGGGGTGACAGAGACAGGGGGGAATGACAGAGGGGGGTGACAGAGAGGGAGTGACAGAAAGAGACAAAGGGGGGTGACAGCGAGAGACATAGGGGGTGACAGAGAGAGAGGAGTGTAACAAAGAGAGACAGAGGGGTGGGGTGACAGAGAGAGAGGGGGTGACAGAGAGGGGTGATGGGTGTCAGAGAGAGGGACCCCAGCCCTGTCTGCAGTCCCTCAAGTGCCCCTATGTCCCAGTGGTGTGTGTAATGTTCAGTAAGGTACCTTGCATGCCAGTAGGATGTCCATGATGGCCAGCAGCTGGCAAGACCCGTTTTCATTCTTGGTGAGGACAGGGCCGGACGCCAGCGCTAGGATTAAGACAGAGTGGGGAACAAACTCCTGATCCGATCCCTGATTCCGGGGGGGGGGGGGGCCCCCGCCCCCCCCCCCCCTTGCCCCTACCTGCAGATGCCCATGGCAGATAACTGTGCAATTGTGAAGAAATCCTCTGTAAGAAGGATAAGGTGGGTACTCTTAGCGGATATGGTGGACCCACTTACTGTTTGGTAGTGGGTCAGTCAGGCTTATGTGGACCAAGTGCCACGGGGTTACGGTTGGTTAGAAGACGGTCACTCTATGAGGGATAGTTCCTCATCCATGTTGGTCATGCCAAAGAATCCTGGTTCTTTATGGTTCTCCAACGTGGTGAAGGACTTCCACCCACGGGGAGGCCGTCTGGAGGTTGTTGTTGCACACAAAACGGACTCGATCGGACCGGGATAAAAACAAAAGCAAATGGAGGGACTCCATATGGTGTAGGTCAAAAAAAAAAACGGGAAGGCATTTATTATAAAAAGAGCAGTACATCAAATCAATGAGTACAGGTATTAGTGATCACAAAATGTATAAAACATGAGTGATACAATAATACACACGAAATAGAAGTAGTCCATAAGAATGTCTTTCTTGTACATATCTCCCGACACGTTTCGTGAGACAACATTTGCTTCCTCAGGAGAAGTAAAACTTCATATATCTGCTGGGAGAAACCAGGTCATTAGAAACAGTAAAAAATGACATGACCCCCAACAAACATGAAAAAAGGGGGGTGCCAACTGATCCACAGCGTCCTATCCGGGAGTTGTAAAAAGGGGGACAAAGCACAAATACAAAATAATCAGACTGAGCAACCAGATATCAAATTATGAAAAACAGTGCATTCTTTTATATATTACATAGAATCAAGAATATGTTGAATCAAGAGACACTTAAATTAAATTAAAACCAATAGTTAAAGTAGTATTAAACCCAAAAGCAAACATTTATTATATTGACGCTTACCAATTCTTAGATGTGATGGGTGCATTTGTTTTCTTTTTTAGGCTTTCTTCCCTTTATTTTCATCTAGTGATTCAGCCAGCAAGTCTGCTGTTTTTCAAAATCACAAGCTATCCAGCAGAATGTATTGGTTTACATGGATGAGACAAACCATTTACCACTGGCAGGGGTGGTTAAAATGATCAACTTTTATTTATTCATGGCAAACCTTTATCATAAAAAGAAAAAAAACATATTTAGGACACCTATCAGCAAAAGTATGCAGGTAAAGGACACACCCCCTTACCACGCCCCCTTAAAGGAGAATTGTACAAAAAAAAAAAACAAGATTGGTTAAACCCACTTTTTTTTCCCTTTTTTTTACCCCTACTATTCATTTATATTGGCTTTTGGAATTACAAATGCAGCAATTTAGAAATCAGATGAAAGGTCTAGCTCTGGGAAACACTTTTTTATAGACAAAAAGTGCATTTTATATACATCTATATAGATCAGACCAAAATGAAAGACAAATGAGGAGGAATGAGGGACAGAGGGACATTGCTCCAAATCAGGGACAGTTCCTCAAAATCAGGGACAGTTGGGAGCTATACAGGAGGTGTGTTACTGGTCAGATCACCAGGTGAAAACGGAGAGGGGAAAAAAAGCCTAAAAAAGAAAACGAATGCAGCCACCACATCTAATGATTGGTAAGCTGCAATATATTACAGTTATGGTTTTGAGTTTAATACAGTTTAGCCACTGACAGTAGGAGCCACGGTCTAAAGAGAAGACAAATATGGACACAAGAAACTATTGGTGGTGCAGATTTAGAAATAATAAAATTGTGGGTAAATTTCATAAAAAAATTGCAGATTGCAAGAAATGACCTATTATGTTGCAGTGGCCATAATGGTACCGTATATAAGGCGTACATAGAAAAATTGCATTAATGCATCAAGCAGTGGGTGACGCAGGACTTCTTATATGCTATGGTCACTGCAACATAATAAATAATCTGCAACTGTTTTTGCTACAATTTTGCTTATAATGAAAGTCAGGTAAATGGCATTTTAGAAGAGAAAGGTCAGCTATGGCTGCCATCAATATTAGCGTGATGCATACTGTATATGAACACATATTGACTTGCCACTAGGGGGAGCTCTCTGCTCTACTATAGTCATTCATTTCTAGCTTCACAAATCATATCTAAACCCAAAAAGGCATTTATTGCAGTTTACAAGTCCTTATTGGTAGTGGCTGCATTCATTTTAAAATTTTCAGGATCCCCCCATTTATTTTCACCCGATAACACTGCAAATAACACATTTCCCCTTTCTGACTCTCTATGCTGATTTCTTCACTTTATGAAGAGAGCCATGGTTGTCCCGCAGGGTGGACCTCAAACATGTCTCCCTCCAGGGGCGGACTGACCATTCGGCAACTCGGGCACTGCCCGAGGGCCCTGGGCCACTAGGGGGCCCCATCAGGGTTGCCAGCCTCAGTAAAACCAGGGACAGTATGTAAAAATCTGTGTTTTTTTTACATCTGTCTCTGAAATGTCCCTTACCGACATCCTTTTGGTCTAAAAATCCAGAGATTATAGCTGCCCCACCTCTCCAGTACCTTCTCAGCCAATAGAAGCATGTCTGTGTATACTGTGTGTACATGTATGTGTATACTGTGTGTGTGTATACTGTGTGACCCCATAATCTCCTATTGCCCCGGGGGCCCCATGAGTTGTCAGTCCGCCCCTGTCTCTCTCGCTTCATCTCCATCATTATATGGTTGATGAAACTATTAGTTCACACAAGAAACATGAGGGTACTTGTAATTTCAGTTCATTTTAAATGAGGTGACAAGGACACTGCATTTCTGGCAGGATCAGGTATATTCTGGAATTGAACTTAGGCTAAAAAAAAGAAAACAAATACATCCACCGCATATAAGAACTGGTGAGCTACAATATAATAACATTTTGGTTTTGGGTTTAATACATTCCAACATTTTTTTCTTAAAGGTATAAAACCCAAAATTTAACAATTATTATATTGCAGCTTACCAGTTCTTAGATGTGATGGCTGCATTTGTTTTCTAAAAAACACATTTTAAGTTAAAAGTAATTTTTTAAGCCTTCTTTCTTCTATTTTCCTCAGGTGATTCAGCCAGCAACTGAATTTTCTAAAGTTCAAGCTCTCCGGCAGAATGTATCAGTTTACAGGGATGAGACAAACCACTTAACACCCGCAGGGCTGATTAACCGCTTGCCGACCGCCTCACGCAGATATACTGCGGCCGAAGGGAACGTACAGGCAGAATCACGTACCTGTACGTTGCCCTATAAGAGGCGGGCTGCGGGCACGCGCACGCCCGCGGCAAGCTTCGTGAGTCGGGTCACGGGTCATGCCGACTCGATCGCCACGGGGACACCCGCGATCGTCTCACGGAGAGAAAGAACGGGGAGATGCTAATGTAAACAAGCATCTCCCCATTCTGCCTAGTGACAGGACACTGATCACTGCTCCCTGTCATCGGGAGCAGAGATCGGTGACGTGTCACACACAGCCCCTCCCCCCCACAGTTAGAAACACGCCCCCAGGACACACTTAACCCCTACACTGCCACCTAGTGGTTAACCCCTTCACTGCCAGTGTCATTTACACAGGAATCAGAGCATTTTTATAGCACTGATTGCTGTATATATGACAATGGTCCCAAAAATGTGTCAAAAATGTCCGATGCGTCCGCCATAATGTCGCAGTCACGATAAAAATCGCTGATCGCCGCCATTACTAGTAAAAAAATAAATTATTAATAAAAATGCCATAAATCTATCCCCTATTTTGTAAACGCTATAACTTTTGTGCAAACCAATCAATAAACGCTTATTGCGATTTTTTTTACGAAAAGTATGTAGAAGAATACGTATCGGCCTAAACTGAGGAAAAAAATAGTTTTTTTATATATATTTGGGGGATATTTATTATAGCAAAGTATAAAAAATAATGTTTTTTTTTTCCAAAATTGACGCTCTTTTTTTGTTTATAGCGCAAAAAATAAAAAACGCAGAGGTGTTCAAATACCACCAAAAGAAATCTATATTTGTGGGAAAAAAGGACGTCAATTTTGTTTGGGAGCCACATCGCACGACTGCGCAATTGTCAGTTAAAGGGAAGCAGTGCCGAACCGCAAAAAGTGCTCTGGTCAGGAAGGGGGTAAATTCTTCTGGGGCTGAAGTGGTTAAAATGATCAGCTTTTATTTATTCATGTAAAACCTTTATCATAAAAATAAAAAAATAAAAAATGTTTGCTGAGACTGCTTATGAAATGTGAGCTGTAATTTTGCTTCAATGTGTTAGTGTATCTAAATCTGCTAGTACATCTAACACACCCCTCCCCCAGACTGCCAATGCGGTTGTCCAAATGTGCCCCATGTGCTCCTTCATCCAGAGTTGTGCCTCACTACAGGAGGTGTGTTACTGGCCAGATCACCAGGTGAAAACAGAGGAAACAAAGCCAGAGAAAAGAAAACGAATGCAGCCACCACATCTAATGATTGGTTAGCTGTAATATATTACATTTTTGATTTGGGGTTTAATACTGTTTAACCACTTCAGCTCTGGAAGGTTTACCCCCCCTTCATGACCAGACCTTTTTTTGCGCTACGGCACTGTGGTACTTTAATTGGCAATTGCGTGATTATGCAACGTTGTACCCAAATAAAAATGAAGTTAGTTTTTTCCCACAAATAGAGCTTTCTTTTGGTGGTATTTGATCACCTCTGTGTTTTAAATTTTTTGCACTATAAACAAAAAAAGAGGCACAATTAAAAATAAAAAAAAAGCAATATTTTTTTAATTTTTGCTATAATAAATATCCCCCAAAAATATATAAAAATTTTTTTTAAGTTTAGACCAATATGTATTCTTCTACATATTTTTGTTAAAAAAAAAAAAAGCGAATATTGATTGCTTTGCACAAAAGTTATAGCAAAAAAAAAAAAATGTTGAAAAACAAATACAATATTTTTTACTTTCTGCTATAAAACATATGCAATAAAAAAAAATGTAAAAAAATCTGATTTCTTCATCAGTTTAGGCCAATATGTTTTTCTGCTACATATTTTTGGTAAAACAAAAATCCCAATAAGCGTATATCGATTGGTTTGTGCAAAGTAAAATTTTTATGTTTTTTCAATATTGCGGCAGACAGATCTGACACTAATGCCGCCTACACACGATCGGACTTTTCGAACAGACTGGGTCCGACGGTCTTCCCAACGGATTTCAGTGGAGTTCCGACGGACTTTCCGAACGAACGGACTTGACCACACACAAGCACACCAAAGTCCGACGGATTCGAACGTGATGACGTACGACCGGACTAGAATAAGGAAGTTCATAGCCAGTAGCCAATAGCTGCCCTAGCGTCGGTTTTAGTCCGCCGGACCTAGCACACAGACGAAGGGATTTTTCGACCGGACTCGAGTCCATCGGAAAGATTTGTTTTATTTCTAGGTCCGTCTGACTTTTGGGAAAAAAAAGTCAGCTGGAGCCCACACACGATCGAATTATCCGACGGATTCCGGTCTGCTGGACCTAGTCTTTCGGAAAGTCCGATCGTCTGTACGCGGCATAACTGACACTTTTGACTTTTTTGGGGACCAGTGACACTAATAAAGTGATCAGTGCTAGAAATATGCTCTGTCACTGTACTAATTACAATGGCTGGAAAGGGGTTGACATCAGGGGTGATCAAAGGGTTAAATGTGTGCCTAAGGAGTGCTTACTACCTGTGTGGGAGGTGCTTGTACTATGGGAAGACAGAGGTCCGTGTTCCTACTTAGCATAAACACAAGATCACTACCTTTCATTCTCACAGAACGTCGGACTACCTTGAGCCTTGTTTATATTGACAGACTGCCATTCTTCTTCTCTCGGGAACGATCGGCGGGTCCTGGACATAGAGTCTGCTGGACCCGCTGATTGGCTCCCGCTGTGTCCAATCACAGTGGAAGCGGGTCGCGGCATCGCGCTTGCGCGCCCCAGACCTGGAAGTGTCTTAACAACTGATAATTGCTGACTTTGCTGGTAGTCAGGAGTAAGCCTCAGGATCAGAGGTCAAACACAGGAATCAGGAAACAAACACACAGAAGCTGCAGACCAAACAGTATCGAGCCCATAATGTAGCCTGTTTCAATAGCCCACACCTATGCCCACGTCCGTGCAGTTGTTGGTCCGCGCATGCGCATATGTATGCACCAGGACACGTTATCTGCGCTATGGACCTGATTTCCCTGACAGTATGATTCTCCTTTAAGGGGGCGTGGCTGGGGGTGTGTCCTATGCCTACATACCTTTGCTAATAGGTGTCCCTCATTCCCCTCTCAAAAAGTTGGGAGTGTAATACTGGCTGTAACATTGATCAACAAACTGTTACCTAAACAGGACAACCCACATGGGGGGGGGGGGGGGGATGATTTACTAAAACCGGAGAGTAAAATTTGGTGCAGCTCTGCATAGAAACCAATCAGCTTCCAGGATTTTTGTCAAAGCTTAATTGAAAAAACTGAGGTTAGAAGCTGATTGGCTACCATGCACAGCTGCACCAGATTTTGCACTGTTCAGTTTTAGTTAATCATCTGTATGGTGACTATAGGGTAGGAATTAGTTTTAACTCTAAAGCCCCATACACACGGTCGGACTTTTTCATGGATTCTGTCCGATCGGACAAGGTTGTTGAAAAATCAGACCGTGTGTATGCACCATCGGACAGTGTTCGTCGGTTTGTCCGACGGACAAAGTCTTATCTCCTGCTGGAAAGATTTGCCGTCAACCCGGTCCGATCACACCAAACCCGATCGTGTGTACGGTTGTCCGACCGGACAAAGTGCTACGCATGCTCAGATCACATTACAAGACCAAAGCTATTGGCTACTAGCCTCTACGTAGTCCCGTCGTAGGCAACAAACGTCACCACGTTCAAAATGATCGGATTTTCCGACAACTTTGTCCGACCGTGTGTACGCAAAACCAACATCAGACAAAGTATGACGGACATGGTCCGACGGACCTGGTCCGCGGATTGTCCGACCGTGTGTATGGGGCTTTAGGGGCACTAATGAGTGGATGAGTGGCTGTAGGCTCTAGATTTTACACATTTAGAAGTGTAGTGAAATCTATATGTGAAGTTAGCTTAATCCTTCCATAGAGTAGAGAGGGGAATCAAAGCACTTCCCAGCTTCTGAAGACGTCGCTGTTCGATGACGAAACACGTTAAGCGGCTGTTCCCGTGCGTCACTTCCGGAGGCTGAGTGGAACGCACACCAGGATCTAGGCGGTGTCCATCTTTTAAATGCAATAGTGGGCAGTTTTTACAGTGTATTACATTGTATGATTACAAAAGTGGCCTTTTTTTTTTTAATCTAATAAATATATCCTAAAGGATTTTATACTATGAGAGGCTCCCTCTCCGTTTTTATTTTTACTTTTATTGTATTGCCTGCCCATTAAACCCTCTGGAGCAACACTGGGATTAACTTTGTAAGAAACAAGTGTCAGAAAAAGGTTTAGAGTTTAAGTGGTTAAACTTCCTGCATTTACCCACAGAAGTTTATTCCTTTGATCTAAAACTCTTTTCAAACTGACCCCAAACTGATCTCAAATGCAAACAACTTTTGCATGCTTGGCTTGGAGTTGGACACCACGTAGTCTAACCACTGCTAACAGCGGTTGTGTAAAAAGGGGAACCCCTAGGAGGAAATGTGCAGAGCTGTGGGGAGCTGCAGTAAACCTTTACTTCCTTTATCCAACCCGACCATCTGATAGTGGTGGACAAATTACGTTGTATGAAAATTCCCTGCTCTTTACAGCTTGTATAACAGTGTAAATTTGCTGTCCCCTCAAAATAACTGAACACACAGCCATTAATGTCTAAACCGCTGGCAACAAAAGTGAGTACACCCCTAAGTGAAAATGTACAAATCGGGCCCAATTAGCCATTTTCCCTCCTCGATGTCATGTGACTTGTTAGTGTTACAAGGTCTCAGGTGTGAATGGGGAGCAGGTATGTTAAATTTGGTGTTATTGCTCTCACTCTCTCATACTGGTCACTGGAAGATCAACATGGCACCTCATGGAAAAGAACTATCCGAGGATCTGAAAAAAAAAATATTGTTGCTCTACATAAAGATGGCCTAGGCTATAAGAAGGTTTCCAAGACCCTGAAACTGAGCTGCAGCACGGTGGCCAAGACCATACAGCTGTTTAACAGGACAGGTTCCACTCAGAACAGGCCTCGCCATGGTCGACCAAAGAGGTTGAGTGCACATGCTCAGCGTCATATCCAGAGGTTGTCTTTGGGAAATAGATGTATGAGTGCTGCCAGCATTGCTGCAGAGGTTGAAGGGGTGGGGGGTCAGCCTGTCAGTGCTCACACCATACGCCACACACTGAATCAAATTGGTCTGCATGGCTGTCGTCCCAGAAGGAAGCTTCTTCTAAAGATGATGAACAAGAAAGCCAGCAAACAGTTTGCTGAAGACAAGCAGACTAAGGACATGGATTACTGGAACCATGTCCCGTGGTCGGATGAGACCAAGATAAACTTATTTGGTTCAGATGGTGACAAGCCTGTGTGGCGGCAACCAGGTGAGGAGTACAAAGACAAGTGTGTCTTACCTACAGTCAAGCATGGTGGTGGGAGTGTCATGGACTGGGGCTGCATGAGTGCTGCCGGCACTGGGGAGCTACAGTTCATTGAGGGAACCATGAATGCCAACATGTACTGTCACATACTGAAACAGAGCATTTTCCCCTGCCTTCTGGGATTGGGCTCCTTCAAACGGAAGGTGGAGGAGCGCAAGGTCTCTAACATCCACCAGCTACGTGATATCATCATGGAGGAGTGAAAGAGGACTCCAGTGGCAACCTGTGAAGATCTGGTGAACTCCATGCCCAAGAGGGTTAAGGCAGTGCTGGAAAATAATGGTGGCCACACAAAATATTGACACTTTGGGCCTAATTAGGACATTTTCACTTAGGGGTGTACTCACTTTTGTTGCCAGCGGTTTAGACATTAATGGCTGTGTGTTGACTTATTTTGAGGGGGCAGCAAATTTACACTGTTATACAAGCTGTACACTCACTACTTTACATTGTAGCAAAGTGCCATTTCTTCAGTGTTGTCACATGAAAAGATAGAATAAAATATTTACAAAAATGTGAGGGGTTGTACTCACTTTTGTGAGATACTGTAATATATATATTTATGTGTGTATATGTGTTTTTTTATAGTCTGGTCCTTGTGCACCTCCTGTGATCACTATAGAGTCCTCACCTTGACACCAATCTGAGGCCTTTTTTTCAATTGTTGAATGATAGGCTGTGGAGTAAGCATGATTTGGCTAACGGTACTGTTGGATTCAAACTGAGCTCATGTCATGCTTCTGCGATTCACTTCCTGGCTGCTGTAAGCCAGGTTGCCTAAGTCAAAGGAACAATAGCTTGGCTCAGGCCCACCTGCTGTGAAGACGGCTCCAGGCTAAGAGAAACACTGCATCTAAATGGAGAATACAGTATGCTTCCTTTTCTGGTGTTCATTGAATGCAAAGCAAATGGGACTGGCAAGGGGGGGAGATTTGAATGAGTGGGCGTGTGTGTCTGAATGTTAGGGTCGCACACACAGGAAGGACACTCTCTCTGTGTCTGTAGGCTGGTTGAGGAGCATGTCATGAAGATGTCTCTCTGCTAAGCGGCCATCTTTGAGGCCTACCTTGGAGTTGAGGCCTAGCCACATGGACATTTCTCTTATCCCATCGAGAAGGACAGCCACAAGGAAGGATGCGTTAAGTAGATCATTATATTGTATTTTAACTGTATAGTATATCATTGTATTGTAGCCTTGCTGTATGTTATGTAATTGTGTAACCCCCTTTTAATACACGTTAGCTTTCTTATTTCCTTGGGAAATAAATAAGATTTGATTATTCTTAAGCCGTGTGTTTGGTTTCATAACTAAATGTATTATTGTGATACTAACAGTAGCATGCGCTCATAGTTTTAACAGACTGACTAATCTACAGAGACTAGACAAAGTATATAGATGAGATAATATCTAGATTGTAGTGGTATATTGTTTTCTACAATTATTATCTAATTCTACATATGTCACCCTATAGATTTAGACAAGCAGAATATTGTTTTGTTTTTTTTGCATAGGATTCACAAACCTAAGGCATTTTTTATTTGTTTTGAGTCTCAAACACAAATCCTCAAACATCCAGAACGGAAAATCGTCTCTAGTGTGGACAAGATTGGCGCTGGCTCGCAAATTCTGAAACCACGCTTGGATGGTCATGAAAATTCTGTGAAAGATCTCATCGGTGAAACGGACGCATAGAACCTGGTGAGAGCTGTGGCTGATATATGTGTGTACGTTAAATGTTTGTGAGTTTGGCCAGGTAACCAGTCACTGCGACTGGCGAGTAAAGGAATGATCACCCTTGGATTATATTATATAATCGGTAAATTGACAGGACAAACCACACAGCACTGAGGAAAAAGTGGGAATATATATTTTTATTTTAAGTTTTTTTTATATTTTTAGTTTTTTTTTAAGTATTTTTTTTTTTAACCCATGTGAGTGTGAAATAGTAATATTTTTTTTTGTGTTTTGTTTGTTGGTCTTCTGTGTGGAACTACAGGTGAAAAACTAGACTTTGAACAGCTTTTTATCTAAGTCTCTGTGGGGGGTTGCTTATCTGTTTGTTCATCTGTGTGTGTATTGTCTGAGCAACTGTTCAGTGTAGCTAGTTGCAGATTAGCATATCAATGGATATCCTTGAAGAGTTTCTTAAAAAAAATGCTTGTATTCAATTCGATGGTGTATCGCAGGGCGCTTTAACACACCAGGTTAGCAACTTGTGGAAACAATGCTCATAATGATGCCATAACGTTTAAAAAAAATTCAAAAAAAGGCAGGAAACAGAGGTTAGCAAATTTGATAGGCATGCTTCTTAGAATGAAGCATATTTCTGAGCAGAAGGAATTAGAATGGTTTGCTGAAAGAAAGCAATTCATGCAGCAGCTACAAATATAACAAAAGATATATTAATTAGGGTTGAAAATGCAGATGCACAAGCGCGTAATCAGATTGAACAATTAGTGACGGAAAAAGGCGAATTGGAACAGAGATTACATGAATTAGGGAAAACATGTGAGTTAAGAGAAGGTTGCATCGCCTATTTGAGTAAAAGGGAGGCTGAAAATTTGCAGGTTATAACACTGCTTAAGGAGGAATTACAGGATGCACAGGCAGCCATAATGGATTTATCCTCCAAACAAACAATAGCCGAAGATGCAATGGTGGAGGTACCCTCCGCACATGCTCAGTGTGCAAAAATACAAAATGAGGAAAACCCGTATACTATTGTTGCTGCAAATCATATTACTATGATGGGAATCGAAATGGAAACTTCTGATGACTCCTCAGACGATGAAAGTGTAAAGTCTGTTCATTCCAATCACAGTAATATTATCCAGGAATGTGAATTTCCAGCACAAGATGGTAGAAAAAGGGCCTATGCAGGGAAACCAGAGCTAAAATGTTGTTTGTGTAAAAGGGGAGGTCACATCGCAAAGTATTGTTGGGCGAATAACGATATCAAAAGAAGATCATACCCGAAAATTACCCCAAGGCATTATGAATGTTATTCGGCCAGGTGGGGTAGCAATCCAAAGCATGGAGCCCATAGTAAGCAAACCCAGTTCCCCGTTAAGACCCAATTAAGGAGTCTACAAACTGAAAAGCAATATGTAGGACAGTTGCATAAAATCAAAAAGGAGGTAGCTGCATGGTTATTCAAACATAGCACTGGGGGAAGCAATGTTAGCAGCACTTAGTCAGCTGCAAGTATGTTAAAAATATTCTGATCAAAGTTTCCTTTCTATGAATAAGGTTTGATATGAGTTTCAGATTTGGAATAAGATAGAGGACCTTAATATATAGTTTTATTATGTTGAAGGAGTCTGAATTGAATAACTCTGTTATGATTATTGTTTTTTTTTCCCTCTTAGTTTTAAGTATTTTTGTAATGTTTTATAAGGTTTAATATTTTATAAATTTTTATAAAAAATGTTTTATTAATTTTCATTAATTTTTTTTATTATTATTAATTTTTTTAATTTTTTTTCATAAATTTTTTCAATTTTTTTTTAATTTTTAATTTTTAATGTTTTTAATTTTAAATTTTTGTTAACTTTTTTAGTCTAGTTGTTTATTCTACCATTCTGGCTTGTAGGTGTTCCCCTAGCAGTACAATTAATGGGAAGAGGCTTGGGGCACTTAACCACTTCAGCCCCGGACCAATTTGCAGCTAAAGGACCAGGCCCCTTTTTGCAATTCGGCACTGCGTCGCTTTAACTAACAATTGCGCGGTCATGCGACGTGGCTCCAAAACAAAATTGGCGTCCTTTTTTTCCCACAAATAGAGCTTTCTTTTGGTGGTATTTGATCGCCCCTGCGGTTTTTATTTTTTGCGCTATAAACAAAAATAGAGCGACAATTTTGAAAAAAATGCAATATTTTTTACTTTTTGCTATAATAAATATCCCCAAAAAATATATAAAAAAACATTTTTTTTCCTCAGTTTAGGCCGATACGTATTCTTCTACATATTTTTGGTAAAAAAAATCGCAATTAGCGATTATTGATTAGTTTGCGCAAAAGTTATAGCATTTACAAAATAGGGGATAGTTTTATAGCATTTTTATTAATATTTTTTTTTTATTAGTAATGGCGGCGATCAGCGATTTTTATTGTGACTGCGACATTTTGGCGGACACATCGGACATTTTTGACACATTTTTGGGACATTTGTCATTTATACAGCAATCAGTGCTATTTAAATAGCACTGATTCCTATGTAAATGACAGTTGTAGTTAGGGGGTTAACCACTAGGGGGCGGGGAGGAGTCAGTGTGACGTGTTGTGTTTTTTTTACAGTAGGGGGGCGTGGCTGTACGTGTGACGTCATTGATCGGCGTTCCCGATGACAGGGAACCGCCGATCACTGACAGTCAGTGTAGGAAGCGGGGAGAGGTTTGTTTACATAGACCTCTCCCCGTTCTTCCACTCCGTAACCCGATCGCGGGATACCAGCAGCGATCGGGTCCGCTGGTCCCGCGGCCGGGGTCACGGAGCTCCCGACCGGGTCGCGAGCGCGCAGCTAGCGGCGCGCGCGCGACCCACGGGCAGGCACATGCACGATCACGTACAGGTACGTGATTCTGCCTGCCCGAGCCATTCTGCTGACGTATATATGCAGTGGCCGGTCGGGAAGCGGTTAAAGTCAATTGTCATGATAATCGTGTTTAATCATTGTCATTTGTGTTCCTTTTCCAGAAATCAGGGAAGAGAACAGGTTTGGATACTAAACATTTGTGTTTTGTTTGCAGGTCCATCAAAGTGAGACCAACACGGGGGTTAGGTTATTGTAAATGCATAATCGATTATCACATGGTACCATGAGCTCATTAATTAGTAATTGTTTGCAAACAATGAAAACATTTAAACAATAATCTGACATTAATGGACCAAAGAGTTACAAATGAGGTAGCAAATGTTGTGATGAAGTTACAAATGTTTTGTTTGTGTTGTTTTTCCCATTAACTTATTGTCTTTCAGATAAAAAAAAAAAACATGTACTCTTCTCAGGAGAAAATCCATGGATGTCTTTAACCACTTCAATACAGGGCTTTTAAACATCCTTCCTTACCAGAGCACTTTTTGAGATTCGGCACTGCGTCGCTTTAACTAACAATTGCGCGGTCGTGCAACGTTACACCCAAACAAAATTAACGTCCTTTTTTTCCCACAAATAGAGCTTTCTTTTGGTGGTATTTGATCACCTCTGCGGTTTTTATTTTTTGCGCTATAAACAAAAGAAGAGCGACAATTTTGAAAAAAACACAATATTTTTTACTTTTTGCTATAATAAATATCCCATTTTTTTTAAAAAAAAAATATTTTTTTCCTCAATTTAGGCCGATACGTATTCTTCTACATATTTTTGGTAAAAAAAATCACAATAAGCGTATATTGATCGGTTTGCGCAAAGTTATAGCGTTTACAAAATAGGGGATAGATTTATTAAATTTTTTTTTGTTTACTAGTAATGGCGGCGATCTGCGATTTTTTTTTTTCATGACTGCGACATTGCGGCGGACACTTCGGACACTTTTGACACATTATTGGAACCATTCACATTTACACAGCGATCGTTGCTATAAATTGCAATGATTACTGTGTAAATGTGACTGGCAGGGAAGGGGTTAACACTAGGGGGCGCTGCAGGGGTTAATGTGTTCCCTATAGGAGTGATTCTAACTGTGGGGGGAGGGGACTCAAGGGAAGGAGACCGATCATGTGTTCCTCCATACTGGGGTCACATGATTGGTCTCCTCTCTGCTGACAGGACGTGGAGCTGTGTGTTTACACACACAGCTCCAAGGTCCGGCACGGTCCCGTTGTTTTAACGGGCAATCGCGGGTGCCCGGCGGACATCGTGGCCGCCGGGCACTCGCACCGGGGTCCCGAGCGATGCCGCCGGCGGCGCGCGCGCGCCCCCCAGGCGGCCGGGAATGCGAGGACGTCATATGACGCCCACCCAGGATGGGAGATCCACCTTGTGGGCGTGATATGACTATAAGGCAGTATTGAAGTGGTTAATTAAAAGTTGAGTGTTTGTCATTGTTGTATGGTGGTTGTCTTGTCATGTTGTTCTTGGATGATAATGGCCAGACTTTATAATTTTTGTTTTTTGGAAAAAAAAATAATTTTTTTTTTGTTTTTGGGTATTGGCTTAGTCAGCTATTTTATTGTTGTTTTGTTCAGGTGTAAAAAGCTCCAAAAGGTTTAGGCTTTGTCCACCTGAAAGGGGATTAGTGCATACATCTTAAAGATAAAGATAAATGCATTGTTTTTTTTAGTGTTTTAATTTAGAATTTTTGAGAAACAACATTGACGTCTGTTTTGAATGTTTTGGCCATACCATGGGGATCCATTTTAGAGTGGGTTCTGCCTAAAGAGGTCATGGTTGTTTTTGATAGTTTGGTCAAAATTGCAGAAGCCAGGAATACTAAGTTCCTGGGTTCCAAGGAGGGAAATAGGAGTAAATATAGTAAGCGAGCAGATATTATGGATAAGAATTTGATTCTGCTCTTGTTTTTCAATTCCAGAATCCTGGTGGAGCGAGATTGGAAAGGTTCTGGAAAACGGATGACAGATGATCATCTGGTTGGCAGTTTGTCTGTGCCATACCACGCCCCAAATTTATTCCACTAAATATCAGGAGAGACGGGACAAACAAAAAGATTCACTTTAACACGTTTTCTTTTCCTATGGACGATCTGGTGCTGAATCTGAAAGACTGTGCCTATCAATAAGACTTGAAACATTTTTTTTTTTGCTGGACTCTTTCCTGATGAATGCAAACGTGTTATATATATACGTACAATGGGTTGGAGGTTGGGGAAGGAATATAACACATCCAATCCATCAGAACATGAAAATGTAAAATATATATGTTTTTTTTGTTGGAGGGAGGAGTTGAAATAAGAAAAGTTGTGTAATGTATGACATGTATTGACGTAACGGAATTTATATGGTGCAGGTACCCAGGAGGCGGGCACTTATGCATAATAAGGTGTCTGTTAGCCAGACTAGAGGGTGCCAGGTGACACATCAATGGGGTGAACATTTCCTTGTATGGGGGAGATACGCGGGGGAGATACGCCTGGTTGAGGTCTCACCTGAGAAGTTGAAACCCTGCACAGGGAATGCCAGTGAATACACACAGGAGCATGCTCCGATAGATAAAGGGAACAAACGCTGACTACCAGGGTACAGTATGCCTTCACCACATGGCGCTGCAACATCTCATAGTGGTTGATAAAACCTATTACCCTATATGTGCTGAGTATACGCTGAATCAAGTTCGGTCATTGTAGAAGTGACTTACTCCCAGAGAGGTACGGACACAGAATAAGGTGCATGCAGGATGCTTATCTCTGAGGAGTAACCACAAGAGGAGGCATGTATTCAGCACTATATTGGGGGGAATAGGCGCTGGGAGGGGTGTTGTTAATGGAGTAGACATCGGTATCCTGAGGAACAAACTCTCAGCCATAGCTATGAGTGGGACTTTGTTACTCAGAGAGATTGGTGGCATCCTTAATAACATTCACAAAACACCCAGGGTAAATTAGCTCCAGATTTGAAGTAGAAGCTTGTTGAATACGTGACCACGCATCAATGAACTCTGTAAAATCTATGTCGATAATAGGAATAGGTGTATAAACCTTAGACAATAGATCTTTGCATATCTGTTCATTTTTTATAAATACTTTTTCTTATTTGTCTTAATAAAATATGTTTTTCACATTTAAACTTTTGTATCAGAGTATTTTGCTCTAAAAAAGAAAATGTTTTCATAAGGTACCCGTAAAATCCCACATCTCCATCCTTAATGTTGGTACATTAATTTTGCTAAAACAATGGGACGATCAACTTCCAATCATATTCTTCACTAGCTCCAGATTTGGTGAACCATGTTGAGAGGTTGGTGGAGGGTGTGAGGGTACAGGATAGAAATCGGTCATGGGCTCTGGCTTACACGCAGTGGCGGGCGGAAGTGTCAACCAGCATCAAGCTGATTGGGCAATCTCTGTTTAAAGGGCAGTGGCCTGATGAGTTAGCATCACCGCTCAGTAAGACTCTGCCACAACACGTCGCTTACACTAATCCAAAATGGTGGTCGAATGCCTGGATGGGCTGTACCAGTTTGGATTGTGAACGTAAAAATGTTGGGAAGTTACTTCAGGGATCATTGCTGGGAAGCACCTGGGTGTCATTTGGGACATAGACGAGTTTGTTTCTTTGTCCTAAAGAATACCAATGTAACGCTAGTCATAAAACTGGAAGGTTCCTTGAACCTAACCATAGGTAGAGGTGCATGGTATACCCTGCGTATAGTCTCTGAAATCCAGGCACAGGGATGGAATTGTGTGTTTTTTGTCATTTTTGTAAATGTATATATGTGATTAGACTCGATATTTATAGAACAGGGTCTCCCATTTATCTATGCAAGTTGAGGGACGAATTGACGGTAGGGTCTCTGTGTACAAATTAGAGACCTTGCTGCCAAGTCAGAGCCCTGCAATACCGCTGTGAGCAAGCCTGCCTAATCCCGATCCATATTTACAGTAAAGGGTTATAGGGTTGGGAGCGGGGTGCGTAAAGGGATGGGATACAGATATATGTATATAGTATGGTAAAAAGTTGATCTATATTATGGTATAGTGTGACCTATGCGTATGGTAGGTTAATAATAAGGGTGAATAAGGCCCTCCTCGAGACTTATCTAAATAATAGATCGGTATTTGAGAGCTGTTTGATATGTTGCTTTGAATGTGTACTGGTGAATGGTGAATGAATGGACACCACTTGCCTGTACTGCATCCGTCCTGAAGATACCGGAAAGGAGAAGATACCAAAGATACATAATGGTGACATGGAAGCTGTCGCTGAAGAAGGATGTGTCACTCAGTGGCAAAGCGGCACGTGTTGGGAAGCATAACACGGTAAGACCATTATGGACTGTTCCATAGGAGCTGTTGCTGCGCAGGTTGAAAACCACAACGCGTTAAGAAAGTCAAGGACTGTTCTCTGGGTACTGGTTTGGAAACGCATGTCAGGGACAAAACAGTTATAGACTGTTCAATAGGAGCCGTGTCTGAAGAAGGGTGGTATGCGACTTTTAGTCGCAAAGCGGCATATGTTGGATTCAAACTGAGCTCATGTCATGCTTCTGCGATTCACTTCCTGGCTGCTGTAAGCCAGGTTGCCTAAGTCAAAGGAACAATAGCTTGGCTTAGGCCCACCTGCTGTGAAGACGGCTCCAGGCTAAGAGAAACACTGCATCTAAATGGAGAATACAGTATGCTTCCTTTTCTGGTGTTCATTGGATGCAAAGCAAATGGGGCAAAAGGGACTGGCAAGGGGGGGAGATTTGAATGAGTGGGCGTGTGTGTCTGAATGTTAGGGTCGCACACACAGGAAGGACACTCTCTCTGTGTCTGTAGGCTGGTTGAGGAGCATGTCATGAAGATGTCTCTCTGCTAAGCGGCCATCTTTGAGGCCTACCTTGGAGTTGAGGCCTAGCCACATGGACATTTCTCTTATCCCATCGAGAAGGACAGCCACAAGGAAGGATGCGTTAAGTAGATCATTATATTGTATTTTAACTGTATAGTATATCATTGTATTGTAGCCTTGCTGTATGTTATGTAATTGTGTAACCCCCTTTTAATACACGTTAGCTTTCTTATTTCCTTGGGAAATAAATAAGATTTGATTATTTGATTATTATACTAACAGTAGCATGCGCTCATAGTTTTAACAGACTGACTAATCTACAGAGACTTGACAAAGTACATAGATGAGATAATATCTAGATTGTAGTGGTATATCGTTTTCTACAATTATTATCTAATTCTACAGGTACAGATGTCAATTTTTGTATTCTTGTGGAATCATTCATTTTCTTGATGTTGTCAAATTGTTTATTTAGTGTGTGTTTTCTTCAAAACAGTTCTAAAGTACCAGAGGTATTCTTCCTTGAAGAAGCCCTTTGGGGCAAAACATGTTGGGAATATTAATGTTGGTGCCGCTGTAAAAACAAAGGCACAGTGTCAGGCAAAGTTTATGTGCATGCAAAGGCAGGCGTCCCAATACTTTTAACAATATAGTGTATTAGTACAGCCTCAACTGTGCCCATCAGTGAAGGAGAAAAATCACTTAATTAGAAATTTTTATAACAGAAACTAAGAAAAAAATATTTTATTTTCCAAATTTTCGGTATTTTTTCGTTTGTTTAGCAAAAAATAAAAAACCAGTGGTGATTAAATACCACCAAATGCAAGCTCTATCTTTCTCAAAAAAATGCTAAAAATGTTATTTGGGTACAATGTTACATGACCGCACGAATATCTTTCAAAGTGGGACAGCGCTGAAAGCTGAAAATTGGTCTGGGCAGAAAGGAAGTGAAAGTGCCCAGTAGGCAAGTGGTTAAGCAACTGGAACCAGAAGGATAAGCAACCCTTTCCGTCATTACCAATGAATCAACTGTCTATGCATTATTGTCCTTACAAAGCGGAAGTACTGCACTTTACACTGTAAATATACAGTATATACTATATATATATATATATATATATATATATATATATATATACACACACACAGTATCTCACAAAAGTGAGTACACCCTCACATTTTGTAAATATTTTATTCTATCTTTTCATGTGACAACACTGAAGAAATTACACTTACACTAACAGCGTAAATTAGCTTTCCCTTTAAAATAACTCAACACACAGCCATTACTGTCTAAACCGCTGGCAACAAAAGTGAGTACACCCCTAAGTGAAAATGTCTAAATTGGGCCCAAAGTGTCAATATTTTGTGTGGCCACCATTATTTTTCAGCACTGTCTTAACCCCCTTGGGCATGGAGTTCACCAGAGCTTCACAGGTTGCCTTTTGAGGCCTCTTCTACTCCTCCATGACGACATCACAGAGCTGGTGGATGTTAGAGACCTTGCGCTCCTCCACCTTCCGTTTGATGATGCCCCACAGATGCTCAATAGGATTTAGGTCTGGAGACATGCTTGGCCAGTGGCGGCCCGTCCATAGGGGGCGCCCGGGTGCCGCCCCCCCCCCCCCCCCCCCCCTCCTTGCAGTTAAAAAAAATAAAAATAAAATCAAAAAAAAAAGTTCAAAAAAAAAAAAAAAAAATTATTTAAACATGTCCCTTTAAAAAAGGGCGCCGGGCACAGTGCAGTATGCACCGCTCTATCACCAATAGATAGATTCATGCATTGCATAAATCTATCTATTGTCACCGCTGCCGCCCCCTATTCAGGTGTCCGGGCCCCTGATCGGGCGCCGGGCATCTGAATTACAGTGGGGGGGGGGTGTTGCTGGAAGCGCCCCTATTAGAGCTGTAAGCTCTAATAGGGGACCCTATTAGAGCGGTGTGCTCTAATAGGCTTCCCTAAGTGTAAACAGCGGGCACACGGCTGTGCGTTCGCTAATTACACAGTATTGTGTTAGAGAAGCGAATACATCGCTTCCTAACACAGACCCGCCTCTCAGCCAATCAGGTTGCCAGGTCTGTTACCTGTAACCTGATTGGCTGAAGTCACAGGCGCTGTGATTGGACGCTAGGCGTCCAATCATAGCAAAAGACAGGCGCGGGAGAAGAAGACCTCGGACGGACGATAGTAGAAGACAGGAGGAGCGCGGGAGAAGAAGACCTCGGACGATGAGACACCGCTCGCCGCCTGACGCCGTCACCAGCTGCACATCGAGACAAGGTAAGTGCAGAGGGCAGGCAGGGGGCACAGTGGCAGCACTTGGAGGGGCACTTAAAGGGGCACTCTGGCAGCACTTAAAGGGGCACTCTGGCAGCACTTAAAGGGGCACTCTGGCAGCACTTGAGGGGCACTCTGGCAGCACTTGGAGGGCACTCTGGCAGCACTTAAGGGGCACTCTGGCAGCACTTTAGGGGCACTCTGGCAGCACTTAAAGGGGCACTCTGGCAGCACTTAAAGGGGCACTCTGGCAGCACTTAGAGGGGCACTCTGGCAGCACTTGGAGGGGCACTCTGGCAGCACTTGGAGGGGCACTCTGGCAGCACTTGGAGGGGCACTCTGGGAGCACTTAAAGGGGCACTCTGGCAGCACTTGAGGGGCACTCTGGCAGCACTTGAAGGGGCACTCTGGCAGCACTTGAGGGGCACTCTGGCAGCACTTGAAGGGGCACTCTGGCAGCACTTGAAGGGGCACTCTGGCAGCACTTGAAGGGGCACAGTGGCAGCGTTTGAGGGGCACAGTGGCAGCGTTTGATGGGCACAGTGGCAGCGTTTGATGGGCACAGTGGCAGCGTTTGATGGGCACAGTGGCAGCATTTAATGG